>JAFIDM010014012.1:23558916-23569812 GCA_023159025.1 Thereuonema tuberculata
CTAATACGCTTTGTGGTATGTACTTGTAGTACGGGACCGTGCTCTTAATAAGTGAATGTTTGTGTGCTAGTTGTTGATGAACGATCGATGCTACCTGATTGTGTCGGTGGAGGTAGTCTGTTTGAGAGAGAAGGGGACAGCCTGATATTACGTGGTCGATCGTCTCATGCGTAGTGTGGCATTTCCTGCATTTGTCGTCATGTGTGTTTGCATCGTGTAGAATGTGTGTTTGCATCGTGTAGAATGTGTTTCTTGTAGTTGCGTGTGGAGATGACTTGGTCCTGTATTGCGATCATGAACCCTTCGGTCTCCCCAAACAGCTCACCACTCGTCAGCCATCTGTTCGACGCTTCCATGTCGACATGAGGCTGGCTGAGTTCGTGATGATGTCTGCCATGGAGTTCCTTACGAGCCCATGATTCACGCAGCTGCTGAGTGTGGGTGTCAGGGGTGGTGAGTGTTGGAGAAGAGTTTTCGAGGTTCAGGGGTGTGAGGTGTGTGTCAGCCTTGACAATGGCTGCGTGAAGTGAGGAGTCTTCTGCTCTTTGGTGGAAATGTTCCCTAAGTGTATGTACTTGTTTTTCGTGTAGGGTGATGAGGTTGATGAGTCCTCGGCCTCCCTCCTTGCGGGGAAGAGTCATCCTTTCCGTAGCGGACTTGGGGTGGTGCATGTTGTGTTTCGTGAATGTAGTGCGTGTTGCGCGTTGTAGTGCTTCGAGTTCGGTGTTTGTCCATGGAATTATGCCGAACGAATATGTTAGTGTGGGAACGGCAAAAGTGTTGATAGCTTTAATTTTATTTCTGGCGTTGAGTTGTGTTATGAGGATTTTGTGAACTCGAGCAAGGTATGTGTTCTTCAGTGCATTTTTGATGTTTGCGTTGTCAATGACGCGCGCTTGCTGGAAGCCCAGGTACTTGTAGGTCTCTCCGTCTTTCATGGATTGGATGGCCAAACCATGGTCCAGTTCAAAACCCTCCAAATTCGAAGTCTTCCCACGTATTATGTGTAACTTGCGGCATTTGTCAATTCCAAATTCCATCCCAATGTCTTTGGTGAACTGTGTGGTGGCTTGTAGTAAATTAGTAAGTTGTGCATTGTTTGTGGCATAGAGTTTAATGTCATCCATGTAGAGTAAGTGTGTGATTTTATATGGTGTCACAGTGCCTGTGGTAAGCCTATAACCGTGTTTTGTGTTATCTAGTATATGGCTCAGTGGATTCAAGGCGAGGCAGAACCAAAGAGGACTCAAGGAGTCTCCCTGGAAAATACCTCTCCTTATGGGAATGGGATCTGTAGTGATGGAGGTGTTAGAGGTGCGTAGGTGTAATGTTGTGCTCCAACTCTTCATCGTGGCAGCTAAGAATGCCGTGATCTTGGGGTGTATTTTGTAGATATGAAGAGTGTGTAGGAGCCAGGAATGAGGGACAGAATCAAATGCCTTCTTGTAATCGATGTATGCGATATGTAAGCTCCTATTCTTCGCGCGTGCCTGGCGCAGGATTACAGAGTCAATAAGGAGTTGCTCCTTACAACCATGGGAATTCCTGCGACAGCCCTTCTGCTGTTCGGAAAGAATGTTATATGTCTCGATGTGTGTGTAGATCTTGTCTGCGAGGCAGGAGGTGAGGAGTTTGTAAAGTGTGGGGAGGCAAGTGATTGGGCGGTAGTTTGCAGGTTGCGCTGTTTCAGTATTCTTGCTCTGTAGGTATGTGACACCCTGTGTGAGGAAACGAGGCATATGTTCTGGGTGTTGGATTATGTCAGTGAGTGTAAGCGCTAGTTTTCCATGCAGGGACGTGAACCTCTTGATCCAGAAGTTCTGGACTCCGTCTGCACCAGGAGCCTTCCAGTTGTGTGCATGTTTTAGTGCTGTCTGTATGTCTGCGAGAGTAATCTCATGGAAGGACATGCAGGGTAAGTGTTCATTGAGTTGCTGTTCCTCTGTTATCCATGGTGCTTTATCATTGTGGGGGATAGGGTTTGACCACAGAGACGACCAGTATTCATGTAAAGCCTCGCTGTTGGGAGTGTTTGTGTTAGTTGCAGTAGAGGAAGATGTAAGGGATCTGTAGAATTTTTTCTCATTGTATTGGAAAGTGTTGTTCTGTTGTTTGCGCAGAGTGCACTGTTTGTATCTCTGTAATCTTTTTGCAAGTGCACTGAGTTTTTGTTTCAGTGTGTCGAGATGTTCCTGAACCTGGTTATGATGATTTGAATGTGAAGGGCGAGTATTTATGTACTTGAATATCTTTCTAACCTGGGACATAAGTTTCTTTGTTTTGTTTCCTGCACAGTATTGTGCGAGCCTGGCTATGTCTCCTCTAAGGTCGCTGATGCGGCCCTCAAGGCGACGTCTCCAAGGGGGGATGTATTCTTGTGTCCGTGCAGTGGGAGGTATGTTGTGTTGTTTGATTCCAAGTGCCCGAATGGTTCCCTGTGCAGCACAGTAGAGTGTTGTATGTATGTCTTCTAATGTTTGGATGTTGTCAAGGTGTTGTGGGATAGTGTGTGTGTTGAGATGGTATATGACTGTGGCGAGTTGTTTTGATGTGTGTACTTTGGGGAGTGGCGGCCTGAGTGTGGGGTCTGTGCCTGTGTATTGTTCAAGTGCAGTGTAGAAATGATCATGAGCTGAACGTAATATTTCATTAGTTGTATTGTTGGGGCATGTGTACTGAGGGGTAGAGATTGTTTCTGTGTTTTCCATAATGGTGTCTTCTGGTGGGGTGTGGTTTGGTGTCCTGTGGTTGGATTCAGCGACTTCTTCTTTAATTTGTGCAAGTATGCATGGGAGAATAAGATTGTTTACTACAATTGAACGTCGCTGATCCGCTACCCGCTGTTCGCTAAGCCCTAACGATGGATAGCGTGTGGTGAAAGCTTGGTGTAGTGCCTGTCTGTATCCTGTTAGTTGAGTACCTAACTTTGTAACAGTGAAGAAGTCGCGCATAAGATCCTGGTTCATCTGTGATGACCATCGGATGCGCTGGCGTGGTTTTCCAGTCTTGGTGGTCGCCTGCTCTGACACAGACGAAACACTTCCGACTGTTCGGGCTGGATGGTGTTGCCCGGGCATTGTGGTAGCCATACTACAGGATGGGGTGCCACTTTCTCCACCACCACCTGCGGGAGACTGTAGTATATTTTTCGAACGGAGGCCTCTGCCTAACCCCCATACGCGGGTGACTTTATCCTGCGCCACACCCGATGCAGCATGATCTATATTAGAACGTGTTCTCATCATAAATGGTTGGACCCTTTAGCCTACCCTAAAGCTAGTGTAGTTCCCGCCCCCACCGCGAGGAGGTAGGGTCCATGGGGGCTTATTATTATTATTATTATTATTATTATTATTATTTTAAAATAAAGTGGCTGATTTAAAATTATGTTGAAATTGCTTATTACGATTACCGAGGAAGGTGGGAAATCGGCCTTATTTTGGCCTCAGAGAAAGATGGCATTTCTGCAAAATAACAACGTTATGTAGGGAAGCACATCACTTTCAGAATCACTTGGAACCTCTGAGAGAGGAGATCAGAAACACAGGTATGTATTGACGAGCTACTTCAATCGAAAAATTGTAAAAATTAATTTGAATGCTTTCATCCCGTGTTTCATACATTTTTTTATTTTTTTTATTTACATATCAAAAGGCATACCTTGTGTTCCACAAGTATTCCACAAGGCTTACAGAAGTAAGTTGAAGAGAACATAGAAATGTAAAAATTTATAAAAACAAAAATAATCGTTAACTACTACAACAATGAGAAAATGGGAAAAAAGAAAAGGAAATCACATTTGACTACAACAAGAGCAATATCAAAAACATTAACTTAACAAATATATACAAATATATATAATTATACACAAAAGACAAAAAAAAAAAAAAAAAATTAAACCACACATTCTGAAATAAAATTTTTGAGTTCAATAAAAACTTTTTTGCTTTTGACCAGTTTTGATAAAATTGGAGGCCAATTTATCGAGTGAGATCTTAATTTGTTTTGCAAAGACAATCTCTGCTGGGAGAAAACAGGACAGTGCAGCAGCAAATGTTCTGGATTATGCTCTTTATAACCACACGAGCAAGACCCACATGAGGCAAGGCCAAAACGAAACAGATAGCCCTGAAAATTTCCATGACCAGTGAGAAACCGAGTCACCTTAAAATTAGAGAAAAAATATTTATTTTGTAGCCTAAGAAGAATAGTGGGCAAAAATTTCTTAGTCCACTGAGCCTTTCCAGAATTCAGGTACTCAGCATTCCAACTTATAATGGCTCTGAAGGAGCTTCCAATGGGAAGCAGGTGGGGTCAAATCCAGAAAAATATCACGTTGCGTAGGCTGTTTGGCCAACAAATCGGCCCTTTCATTGCCTATGTTCCCACAATGGCCACGAACGTGAGCAAAGTCAACTTTAATATTTTTAAGCTCAAGAGAATTAATAATGGTCTGTGTCTCGACAACAAGTTTCTAAGCGTTATTGACATCCTGAAGAATGTGCAGTGAGGACAAAGAGTCACTGCAGACCAAGTACTTGAGTGAGGTGAAGAAGGGGAGAGTCCCTGGATGTACTTGGTAACCAGATTCAAGCACAAAAGCTCTGCCGGAAAGACGGAGCAGTCATCGCGTAGACGATACTGCTTGTAAGCAATCTCAATATCACTTTCATACACAACAACAGTTAAACCAACCTTATTAATAATTTTGCTCCCATCTGTAAAAAACAGATACCTGTAATCTTCCAACCCACAATCGGCGGAATCTACTACAGTAATCGAAACTCTGCTAGAAGGGTGCGGAAGAGAAGACAAGGGAAGTTTCCCATTTAGGGAGTTCATAGCAACAGTGTTTGCTATCAAGTCCTTGGCATTTTTAGAACTAAGAACTTCGTAGTCAATAGGTGGCAAGCCAGAAAGCACAAAAAGAGCGTCATAACTGACCGTCCTGTACCCACACCACACAATCCTAAGGAGAAACCTTCTCTGCACTCTTCTTAACTGCTTACAGTTAATTTTTCTGTTAACCGAACTTCCCCAAGCTCTAGATGCATAGGTAAAGATCGGTACAAAAACTTGTTTATAAATCATCTTCATAACATCCATTCGTAAGCCGAAAGTATTTTTGCAAACCCTATAGAGGAAGCCCTGCTAATCGTTAGTTCGCGTAATTAAGTTAATATAAAAAAAAATTACGAAAATTAAAAATTTTAAATTTTAAAAACTGCAGATTTACCAGTTTCCCGAGAGTAAAAGATACTTAAAGAAAATATAAAATGCTTTTTCAAGCTGGATTTTTTTTTTCCATTTTTATTTCATTTAAGTTAGCTACTTAATTCACTCTCTGTCGACGAACTAATAATTATCCTATAAAACGAAAATAAGTGGAAAATTTAATTTAAAGAATTGATATTTAAAAAATTACACAAAATCAGACCGTTTATTGGAAATATTTCTTCTTAAAAAATAAAAGCTAAAATGTTAAATGCAGATGTTTCTATGGAACGTTTTTAAAAGAAATCAATTTTTCACTTTCTTTTATTTTGAAGCACGGCTATTTTCGAAAGAGAATTCAAAATACCTTAAAAAAAAGGGAAAACAATTGCTTAAGAAAATGAAGAAAAAGGTTATTGATAATATATTTTTAATTAACAACACCGTTCAAAAGATTCTTCTAGAAGCATTTAGTCTTGTCGTTGCCACCAGACTTGATTACGGCATCTTCCTCCAAAAAAGCCTTTTGTTTGGTTTGCTTTTGTTTTACTTTAAATAACAAATTTCCATCTCTTATCGAACCTTTTCCTTGCCGACAGTTCATTTATTTATAGACGACGTTCGGTATTTGCTTATTATTTTTAGATCTGATGACAATAAGTGTTCTGGGATCGCAATACTCGGCTTAGGATAAATCATGACCGAGGCGATAGTGCAATAACTGAGCACTATCAAATGAACACTAACTTGTTACTTTAAGGCATTGTTTTTTATTTCAATTCTTATTGAGGGTTACGTTATTCCGATATGTTTATCTGTATCTGTGAGGATTATCTGCTAGTTTAACTTTACTAAATCCATAATAATTTTTATCCTACAATAGTAATTAGGGAGTTACCACAAAGCCTCAGTCATAAAGAAGATAAAAATCAAAGTTTTGTTCTCCAAGAGTTTCCTCCAAAGCGCCGTCGTCTTGTAATCATCCTCTTCTCATTCTTTCCTTCACTTCGTTCGTCTATGACCCCACTGGTAGTCCTCTTGTTCTTCTTTCTTCCACTTTCCAATCCATCATTGCTTTTGGTAATCGTTCCTCCTCTTTCTTCTCACGACATGGTCACATCAACTTAGGTGCATCTATAGGCAATAACCGCGGTTCTAGTTAACACGTGACTGGTTATGCTGTGATGGTTCCTGAAACCCTTTCGTTTGTATACAGCACGGTTACAAGATGGCTGACATTGTTAAGGGAATCTGTTGTTAGAAAGTGAATCAAGTTCACCAGCCATCTTTAACTACAACAGAGAAGGATAAATAAAAGACTAACTTTTAAGCAACTAGCCAAGTTAAATAAAAATTAGTTTCAATAGCAGTGTGATTGCTTTATTAATGACAAAGAAGTAAAAATAAAATAATTATACTTTTAAGCAACACAGCCAAACAAAAACAAAAGGAAAATTAATGGCAGTTAAAAAAAAAAAATTAGTTCACCCTATATGTATATATAATAAATTTATGAAACAAAGAAGTGAAATAATAATTTTTTTAAAATTTAATAAGTAACTCTATAATGTAAAATAGAAATGTAATGTAAAATGCGTCTATTGTGTCGTCTGGAATGGGTTAACCCAGCTCTTGAGTGTGGGTTATAAAGAGTCAACCTTGTTACTACAACCACGCATCTGGTTAGTTTATAGACGCGGTTGCTATTTGGCCGGTTGGGTTTATAGGTAGTAACCACAACAGCAGTTATCGTTTATAGACGCATACTTAGTCTTCTCTGTTCAATTTCTTTCTTTTTTTTTCCTTTTCATCATAATTAACTTTTTTTAATTAATTTTTTCACGTTGTCAATCACTTCCGTATTTTTATTCATCCAAGATATAGGAGCATATCAGATTTGACCCCTGTTAAGTCTTTTCAGCATAAAAAAAACTGATTAGAAGGCAATCTGATGAAGTCAAGCAAATTTAATTTTCGTTAGCTAGAAATTTATTTCAAGGAACCCATAGTTTGGTCATTAAAATGGGAGTATTTCAAAAAACTGGAATTCTCAAATTGAAAGTTGTTGTTTTTTTTTTAATTCTTTAAAGCTTTCCATATAAATTCTTCAAATTCTTAAAACAATTTTCATTGTTTTCGTATATTCATTTTAAGCTCCCTTGTAATTCAAAGCAAATGCCTTAGTATGAAGAAAAATAGGATTTTCACATTGTTGACTTATGAAACGGATAGAGATCTTTGGAAGACGAAGAAGTGAGAGAAAGAAAAAATTGTTACACTGATAAGTCACATTTCGGTATTTTCATCTAAATCTTGATCCCAAATATGAGGGGCGTTCAAAAAGAAACGAGCCGGCGTCTGGAATGGACAAACCGGTTACAGAAGGGTAGTATCATTGCATGTGTAAGCAAGATTGGTTCCAACACGAGTGAGTGCGGAAGTTCACAGCCCGCTGCTAGAGGATCACGGGTGCAATTCATGTGACTAAAAGCTAATAGAAGCATCGTCAATCGTCCAATACGGTCTTCACCGCACTGCACAAGCACTTCACCGCATTACAGATGAAACGACCAGGCAAGCTTCCCCGGGGGTGTCATTCTGCTCAACGACAATCCAAAGCCCCATACGGCCAACACAATCACGGCATTCTTGCAGAAATTCAAGTGGGAGGTTCTTGATCACCCTCCATACAGTCTAGACCTCTCTCCCTGCGATTACGCCATTTTTGGTCCCCTTTAAAATGCTCTGAGGGGCAAACGATTCGCCTCGGACGGAACGATTCGCCATTACGTGCGGAACTGGTTCACAATGCGACCCCAGGAATTTTACAAGGCAGTCATTCACAGCCTTGTGTCGCAGTGGGACAAGTGCCTCAACCGCCAGGGCCAATACTCCTGACATACAGGTACTGGTTTCTGTTCCTAGGCTTCCGGCTCGTTTCTTTTTGAATGCCCCTTATAGATAATTGTTTGAGTTTAGAAATATCAACGATGTATATGTACATCATCCCAGAAAATAGAACGAATAATAACTCTTTATTAAAGAATAATAATTCTTTATTTTGAATTTAATCTTGTCTTCTTAATCACATGACCTCTTGGTGATGAAGAAATTACAGGATATTTTTAATATCGAAATAATGTGGATGGCTTAAATGCACATTAAATAGTTCCGCTATTAAGGCGTAGTTGATTAATTTCTGGTCTACAGACTTTATTCGAACAGCTTTACAAATAAATAGTAGTATAAAGAGTAGTAACAAAAATGACACATCCCAATTTACGTAGTAGAATTCTATTTCGTTTTTGTGAATAAATAAAATGTTTTTCCCGATTCATATGCGAGGCTTTCGGAGCAAAACGACGAGAAGCCGTCTAATCTATTTAAAATATCTGGGGCAAACCATTAATTATTATCAAAAATTCTATTTTTATTTTTTACATTATTTATGAACAGCTAAAATAATCGTGACATGTGATACAAAATGGCAACCCATGAACCAATGAATACTGATTTTACTGCCGCTTTTATTAGTGATTGCCAAAATATGCTGCTGTAATCAATCAAGCAAATTAAGTACTTTAGAAGACTGAGTTGAAAATTTTCAAAAATAAAATAACATCCTAATTATAAAGGACGATTTATATTTTACCTTTTTACTAACGAACCTAATAAGAACAAGCATTTAAAAAAAAAAACTGAAAACATAACTAATATTGTAAAAAGTAATAGAATATCTTTGCGCTGGGCAGGTTTTCCCGGGGTTCTCCCATTTCCCCTACATTTCTCACGCCATCCTTTCTCAGTCTTTCTCTCCGTCTGTCCTTCTTTCCGTGGGATAGCACAATAGATCTTTCTGGTTGCGTTGCGCGGCTTCTCTGCCACCCACGTCACCCCGTCCTAACTAAAAGAATATCTTAGTTGTTCGCTGTTACAACTAATGATAAATTTTATACAGCCGGAATCTCTACGGAAATAGTTTCTTATTTTACAAGGAGAAAATTAGACTAAAAATTAACCTATATTTTTTTTTTGCAAAATCTTTATAATATGAACAATATTAATAATTTTCTTAAATTTTATTAATTATTAAAAAAAAATTATAACTTTTTTTTAAAACACTTAATCTTTTTGGTTCTTGGTAAAACACGAAAATGGTATAAAGGAAAGGAGAATTGGATGGAAGAGAAGAGGAGAGAATGTTTTCGAGTGGTAGGTGGAGATTGAAGAAAGATAGCTAAGTAGATCATGAAATGGATACTCCACTAAGGGGAACGGAGTCCTTACAGAGCAGAGAAATTATGGAAACAAAGAGAAGAGAATGATGGGAGAAGAGAGAGACAGGGAGACAAATGGGAATTAAAGATCGTAACCCTTAGCAACCGAAAAACAAAATATAAGTTTCTAAGTATAATTTTAGATCAGATAATGAAGGAAAAATAAGAAACTCAATAGGACGTTGTTAGTAATTTAAAATAATAACTAGATTATATTACCTTAGATAAAAAAGGTTTTTAACAGATTTTGTATATATTTATCTTACTCATACGCTATTTTATGTCTTTGTTTATGTGATTTACGAGAGAAGTTAATTAGAAAAAACATTTATCTATTCTTTGATGGTTTTCTTTGAAATATTGAAATCCGAGACAAAAAAGAAAGAGAAAAATCATAATTGCAAATTAAGAAGAAATTTAAGTGAAAGAAGCTCGTAAATCACTTCATAAAGTAGTGACATTTGACTATCGTTTTCTCCGATTACTTCAATAATTAAACTATGGAGAAGTTCATATTACCGTGGATTCTCTGTACCTTCGTTCAGATTTTTTCTTCTATATAAAGAAGTGTTGAAAGGATTTTCATAATTAAAATAAGTTGAAAAGTGCTTCTTTTTATCCTCCTGAATTAAAAAAGTTGCTGGGTTTTTTTTTTGTTTTTTTTTAATCTTCCCGAATTAAAGGATTAAATTACTCTCTTTTCTTCAGACCTTTCATTTAATATTGATTCAAATTGATTTTCATTGCATTAAAGAGTAAATTATTTGTTTCTTATGTTAATTTTTAATTACGTTAGATATATATACTTAAAATGTCCGAAATATCCAAAGAATCAACATTATGTAATGTGAAGATGTACATCTTTCTTTATCTGAAAAGGTATGAAAGGTAACAGATTAGATTTACTATCTCTTACAAATTTTGGGACAAATCTATGAATCACATCTAAAGCAAAGTTGACAATCAGGCAAATAATTAAAAATAGATAGTTTTAATATTTGCAGAAGTAATATTACGAATTGTAATACATTAATACATTAAATATTCAGGGTCTAACAGTTGGACCGGGTCAATCCGGTAACTTCTGTAACTGGGAGCCATTTTTGAGAGCAGTTTATACGTTTTCACAAAAATAACAGTATCCTAACCCAAGGCTGGCACCGGAATACTGTGTATAACTGTGGGCATGCATCTGACGTCAGTACAAGCACCTCGTCACATTGAACACGAAATAGTAACCATGCAATAATTCACAATGCCAGCTAGGGAAAGTGATGCGTTCCCGTTGACATTAAAGCAATGTGTGGCTATCAGTAAGTTTATGAGTCGAAGGGCAACATCTCTACATCAAGAGGATTAAGCCGAACGCGCATTGAACCACGTGTCCGTATCCCGTAAACGGACA
>JAFIDM010014012.1:23569912-23615399 GCA_023159025.1 Thereuonema tuberculata
TGTCCGTTTACGGGATACGGACACGTGGTTCAATGCGCGTTCGGCTTTAGGGTTTTCTCCGAAACGTGCAGCAATGACTGCAATCAAGAAAAAATTTGAAGATACTGGTTCTTTTCCAAAAAGCATGCTACGAAAGGATCACACACCACAATCGCTGCCGAAGAGAACCAACCGAAGAGAAGCCGAAAAAACCGATACGAAAGTTGTCTAGTGAAAGAGACATTGCACACGCATCAGTATTACTCACATCTTACTCACTCACTGAACCTAAAAGCCATATCGTCCACAAAGTGTTCACGCCCCGTCTGAGGATGATCCTGACCGAAGAATTGAGTTCTGCACCATTCTATTCCATGAATCGCAACATGACGAGACACTGATCGTATTGTGTGACCAGATGAGGCGAAATTTTTATCTCGATGGATCCGTAAATCGACACAACACCTATTACTGGTCGGATTTCAATCCCTATACGACGGTGTAGCTACACGTTAATTTGCCAGGAATTACAACATGGAATTGCTTTCAATGGCATCGTGGGACCCTTCTTCTTCGATGACATAATGAAAGGTTAATGCTACTTTGGAGTCACTCATGAGTTATTATGTCAGGATCATGTAAATTCATGACATTACCACTGCGCCAAATTTCACCGGCGCCAAATGATACACCCTGTATAGATTTCGTTTTGTTTCCCTGATATTTTTTTTTTTTGCAACAAAGTTGGTTGATTGTAAACTTTCGTTTACTTTCTTCTTCAAAAATTTGAGTACATCCAATTTTTTTAAATATAAACAGTTGTTTTGAAGGAGTAATGCTGCAATGATTCTTACGACACATTCTCTTTTTAGAATTTACACTTTATTTAAGGTGTTGTTTTCATAGAAATGTGTTAACAGTTCTACGAAAATACAGTAAAACATCGTTAAGTGGTCACCCGGATAAGTCGTCACTCCGTTTAAGTCGTCGTTTTCCTTTTGCCCGACAAAGTCTCATACACAGTAATGTAAAATAACTCTCCTTTACCCGTCACCAAATTTAATTCTACTCCGGATAACTCGTCACCCTCAAAAATGGCCAAAAGCATCTTTCTTCTCCATTTTGCATGCCATCATGTTGTCTTTTCAGCCCCACCCCTTCACTTTAAGAAAGCCAAGCTTTTACGGTGAATTTTCGACAATGCCTATAACTTCGGGGGATTTGGGTTCTTGGAATCTCGCTGCTAATCATTCAAAGCACACTTCTCGCTGCGACTCTGTCGAGTGTAGACGTTTTTCTTGAAGTGCTTTTTTCTACGAAATGAAGCTATTCTTCTAAATTTAAATTATATAATGAAAAATTATCACTAATACTGATAACACATAATATCTCTTATTAATCATACTCCCTTTCTTTAAACTGTACAGTTACTCTTTAATTCATTAATAAAATTTTTTTTATAATTAATTTTCAAAGAAATAATATTATTGCAGGAAATTTTCTTGTTACTTGATAAGGTCAAACGGACCTTGTAAGAAGTAGAGTCCTAAAAGTAGAAGTTGAATTTTTTTTTTAAAATAAAGTATAAAAATCTGGATCATTTTGCAAGATACGTTAGATTACTTGAAATTTCTGAAGAGTGAGAAGATAAAAGTAATTTCTCTCCAGTTCGTTTTTCCCTCCTTCTATTAGCCTCTGCTTGTTGATAAGTGTATTTCGACTTCAATACATCAGCATTTGCGAAGTTAAATTGATCGTTAGAAATCTTAGAAAAACATTTCCAAATGTCCTCAGATGAAAATTGAAAAATCTTCTCTTTGAGGAGGAACCAGGATTTTAGTCCAGCTTCAATGCGATTTTCACGAAACAGCTACAATTAATTTTTAGGTAATTAAAACCTAGGTAACATAACAGATTATTTTTTAATAATAATATAACAGTGTTATGTTATTATTGGCAATATTAGCTATATAATAGTCTTTATATCTACTTAATAACAGTGGAACCGTAACGTTCTAGTTGCCAGACATTGGGTATTTTCATAAAATGGTAGCATTCTCTTACTCTGCTTTGAGATTTTTTTGTATACCATTTCTTAACATAGCTTGAAAAAATATCGCACTCTGATATTTTCTTGTAATAATGTCAGTAAATCTCTAATTAACGTATCAACGTATGATTACTGAGCCTGATTCAATCTGAACTGTGATTGTACAGTATGGTGGTTTGATGAATGGAAATACCGGAGAACTCAGTATTTCATAGTAGTGGAGATAGTAGGATTAAGATGATTTTAGAAAACATGGAAGCAGAGCTTTAATTGCAGCGCCATCTGTCATCCTTTCCTTTGTGCTCAGGTTGGCCGAATGCCAGTGTTATGCATGGCCGAGAGAGATAAATCGCGTTCCGAAACAAAAACCCAGTAGATGTACTGTTGGATAGAGAACCCCTTGACATTAGTATTGATCATTGGTCAATTGGACAGAATGTTCAAGATCTGGTGATGTTAACCACAACAAGTCACTTCAGTTACAACTATTAAAAAAAAAGTTAGTTACTTTGAAAGATTTACTTTACATTTTAAATTAACAAATTTTAAAATTTAATGATCAAAAACTTTTAATATTTTCTATGACATGTGTTAAAATAAAGCTGTTACCCATGGGTGACCTGTGATAGATTTAATGAGATCACCCATTCTATTAGGTTCCATTTATATTCATTATGTACATGAATAGACTGAAAGCATGCATCTATCACATTTTTTTAGCCATCTAACAACAATTAGAGACCGTCCCAGGATTATACAATATAATTAATGCTTTTAGACAGTGTCAAAAGCAAAGCGGCCCCGTAATATGCACAATTTTATAAACAAAAGTACAGTGAACCTGACCAGCGTTTTCAATGAACCTAATGAACGCTTACAGCAAACCGGAAGTTGAGGGGTCAAAAGTGGTCGCTTCCGATAAAGAGGAAAACGGCGATAGACGTTTCCCCAATATCGATCCTTCTGAACATGTTGGTTGTGGTCACGTTTTTTGCCAGACAAACGGTTGTTGAGATATGATAAAAGAAAAACGTATTGAAGCACGAGGTTTGACCTCCCCCCCCCCACATCCGGTCTGGGAGTGATCCTAGAGGTCTGATTTTTTTGAACGTGGTCATCTACTTGCTGAACACAATGGTGAAGGTTTCATTCTAATGTCTCTAACCGTTTGGCCACTACAAAGTGTGACATCCAGCAAGCATAAAAGCAAGAGCGGTCCCCTATGTTTTCAGGCAAGCTGTAAGCTACCACACCAAGGTAGGTCAATCCGGAGATTGGTTCAAGTCTACGGAACCCTAGTGACCCCCGAAGGGCGACCCCTAGGAGAAGCCGTAGCTATACAAGGGAACAGATACTGGAGTGGTTTCCTGTTGCCTTCTCCAGGACGCCATTATGGAATGACGTCAGACCGAAGAGAAAGTGAAGAAGAGGCTGACAACACAGGAAAGGAAATTGAAACATCCATGCTCTCGACCGGCACACTGGTCACATCCATTTGAATCCGGGTACCGGCACACTAGTCTCACGGCAGACCGGCGCGGCGACGCCTGAGACCGCACGACCACGCCGGCACGGCGCTGTAAGCTAGGGGCCGCTAAAAATAGCCACAAATGTTCATTCCTTTGCTATAAAGAAATGTAAAAAGCTCTTAAGGAAGATCTTTGCAAGGACCTTCATAAAATTCTCCATTTTAAGTGCTGTAATTAGTTTCAATCTTTTTTCAAATAAATACAGTAAAACCCCGTTATTACGCTCCCGCTTATAGCACTATCCCGTTCTTTATGCTCCTTTCATACGGTCCCTGGAATTTTCTATATAAATCTGTATACTTTTACCCTCTTATAACGCTTCAAATCCCGCTTGTAGCGCTTTTTTTATATCGGAAATTTTGTATCGAACAGAAATGTAACACTAAGATTCTTTTCTTTCCCTGGTAGGAGAGAATCTTTGAACTCTTTGAAGTGCGGGTCTGTGATAATGTAGTGCAAAATGTCGAAGCGGAAATCCCTTTCTAAAAGTGAAAAATTGCAAATTCTCCATAAGTACGACGAGAATTCTACACTAAGTCAGAAGGATTTCGCAGAATCTCTATGAGTTCCCTCATCCAGTCTGAGAACAATAAAAAAAATAAGAATGGAATTACCAATTCAGCGAAGGGTGGTTGCAAACGTAAAAAAGTAAAGTGTGGCAAATATGAAAATGCGAGGAAATTCTAATTGAATGGATTCATCAGTCCCGTGATGCATCAGTGCCATTAAGTGGCCTAATCATTCAAGAAAAGGCGCGTGAAATGGCGGGCAGTGCACTAGATCTGCTCCGAAAATATGATAGTGTTGCTCCTAGTTGTGTATCAATTGATGTTAATAGTTACTTGAACCGCATTGAAAATGTCATAATTCATAAGAGTAGCATACACACACGGCAAACCACAATCAAAGCTCTTTTTAACAGGAAATAAGCTCATATTTGCACTATATCTATTGCAGAATAAAGTATGTTTCCTGTGAAATGGTGTCTAAATGTTTCCCCATCTCATAAATCATTTCCCGTCTATAGCGCTATCCCGCTTATTACGCTTGTAGGTCATGGTCCCTTGACGAGCGTAATAACGGGGTTTTACTGTACTTAAAATGAAAAGGCATCGTTAATAAAACAGTATAAAACTTAAAGTAATAAAATTTAAATTATTGCTGTATGTGAACAACTGTCAAATTTAATTAATTACTACATCATTAACAGATGGTAGAATGGTTTATCAATTATGACATTTATGTGTAGATAAATATTAATGCAAAAAATAATTACGAGCATTTCTTTTCATAATCCAGTAAAAAGTAAGTTTTAAATGAGGTTGTTCACGTGCGCTGATAAATAATGTAACCTCTTTCATTTATGGCCATGCACACTAATATAAAACTAGATTTAAAAAGTTTAAAAAAAGATTAAAATACAGACAGTTTCGTTCTGAAAATGTACAGAACTTCGACTGAAAATGTGAGTGTTTCTGTGTTTTTTATTCACATTGAGGAAGTTCTGAATTCCAAAGTGATATCTTCTTCCCTATGATAGAAATATAGGTAGTGAAACTGAGTCTAGAATTCAAGATAACAGACTTGGCTTATTATAGATAAACGAAAGGAAAACGGAATGACTATCTGCTAGTTTGACTTAGCAATGCCCTTGACAATTCAATGTCTAATTAATAAATGAATTATAAATATTCATAAGCAGCAACAGCAGTTGGAAACTCGTTGGAAAACTTTTTATTTAAGTAGAAAAGTTGCAAAGTAAGAATCCAATACGAACAAGTATCTTTAGATAATATACGACAGGTGCCTTACATAATCTGTAATTGGTTAAATAAATGCAAATTACAAAAAATCCTTTGATGAAATAAGTTTTTTTTTTGGTAAAGCATGAAAAAAAAACAAAACATATTTACAAAAGGAGTGATAATGTCCCAAGATAATTAAATTCGAAGAAATGGGACTGCTAAATGAATTAGAATTTTACTGCTAACAATCGCTCACAAGATGCCCAATCAACCGCTTTATTTATTACAAACTTTTAATTATTTAAGTTTCTTATTTTTGGTTAGGCGGCAAATTAGGGTACACGAGTAGTGGCCATAGCTAGAAGAAAAATAAAACCTAACGTCCTTGTGATGACACCCGAAACAGCACTAATATCCCTGAATATTTGCAAATTCTGTTCAGTTTTGTTTTTACGATATGATAAGAAGCAAAAATTATTTTGGAGTAGCTAGTGATTTATAGTCTAAAAATTATATCCCAATGATAGAAAGAACGACGAAGAAACACACAGACAAGAAAAATAATAATAAGAAAAAGAATGAGTTCTATTCTTTTGAAAATACTTTCAAAATACTCTGCCTCAGACTATTCTATAGAATATTATAGTGTTCCTATGGGTATGCAATGCTACGTTAGTTTGCTGTTCAAGAAAAAAATATCGTTGTTATTATTAGCAGATATTACAATAAATTATCTCTACCGGATAGCCATTTTTTTCTGTACACTATTACAGATCTCTCAATAAACATTTTATATATTTCAAATAACGAAAGCTTTAACGTATCCATTATAACATTGAAAGTGAAAAAAAATAATATATAGAAGGCACAGAAGAATGCTTTTGCGTCCTGAGCCATCCTCGACGGGAATCTGGGACGGCTGTTTCGCTCTTGTTAGGACTCATCAGCAAGATTTACCCTCGATAATAGTCTCAGAACAGCGCGAAAGGTTATGGATCCCCCCTCCACTGCTGGAAGGGGGATCTAATAAAAGAAACAAAAATAAAAAAGTTTACTATCATCGAGGGATGATAGCTGACGAGTCCTAACAAGAACGCAACAGCACTCCCAGATTCCCGTCGATGATGGCTCAGGGAGCGAAAGCTTTCTTTTGTGCCTTCTTTGTATTTTTTTTCACCTTCAATCTATATAGTCTTTAAAGTTTAAGACTATAGTGAACAGACTCAAGTTTAACTGTCTTACTAAACAATCGCTCCAATTTCTAAAATTTAAAAGATCTAGAATTCTTTGTAAAAACTTCTACTGCATTACAACAATACAACAATGAATTATAACAATAGAAGAGAATACAATGAATGTAATTTAGTAATTGACATTTTTTGGTTGTTACTTAAATAGAAACATACAACTATGCATTTTCAAATTCACAATCTATAATACTCTGAAGTAAGCGGGAATTTTTAGGGCATGTATATTTTAAATAATGTTAGTTCCTCAACTTAAACTAGATGTCACCTTTGCTTCTATTAAATCGCCGTAATGAAGGTTTTTTTTTTTTTTACTTTATACATAAGCTGTTGCAATGTTGGATAATTATAGAACAATAAATATTGATCCAGAAATATTGAAACTAATTGCAATGAAAAGACCAATATTTGCTATGTAATTAAACTGCATGTAAACATTATCATTAAAAGTTCCAATTGCGATTACGATTGATGTAGGAATGAATCGTAAATTTTGTTTGAATTAATATTTTATTAATTGAATCTCTTAATCTACTGAATTGATAATTTTTTATCTGAAATTATACGTTTATTGAATTGTTCTTAAAAAGACGGTTTACAAAACTCGAACTTTATTTTTCTACATTTCCCTCCCAAAGATACTTCTTAAAAAATATTTATATAAAAAAATTCCCCGTTAAATTTATTAAAATAATATCAGTATGATACTTAATGATTTAAATTGTTTCCTGAAATCTTTATATTACAAATTGATTAAAGTCCTAACTCTTCTCAGCAAATAATTTCTCATCTTTTCCTACCGTCATGTTCTCCATTTTTTTAACGTTGGCTTTACAGCAATATTTCTTATTTCTGCAGCCAAGAAAACAGTGCTACATTCACAACAAAGATCTTGGTGCGCACCAATGCTCTGCCAAAGCAGTTGTCAGTTGATGCGCCGTTACTCGTAGTCGGTCTTGAAATGAAAATTGGTGTGCATCAAACACAATCTGACAAAACTTCTCTGATAAGTCCTTGCTAGCGTTTCGTGTTTCTAAAAGTGGCTACGGTTGATTAATAACATTTAACATCATTTCCGGATCTATTTTCCCAGGCACAAGTACTTTTCAAAATAGCAGATTCTATGTAGAAAAAAAAAACACTTGGGCAGAATTTTTTTCTTGAAGACAAGAATTATGAAGGCAAGAACCATCAAAGGAAATTAACTGTATTTAACATTATTTCCTGAACTTTTAATAAAGTAAATACATCTAATTCATCGTCAAAATCACAGAAGTCGATTTCAATCGGACTCGATGTCAGCCATCTTGAAAAAAGTGAACGGCGCTGGGTCTGATGGGAGTTTTTTTTTCTGATTGAGGATTGATTTAACGGATGAAACTTGGACTGTTAAAATTTTGACAATTCGACAGCGATTTACCCACCGATGAATGTTAGTGCACAGAAACGTAAATGAATGGTAGATTTAAACAACCTTTAAGGTTAACGTAAAATTGGTCCCCACCATGCAAATATCTAAATTAAAAGCTTTTTAGAGTTGAATATTTAGGAGGCTTTCACTCTTCTGTCAGCTTTATTACATAAATTAATTTACGTACATTAAGATTCTGGAAGTTCTGTATTTAACAATATCTGAAATAATTCAATTCTTCATTTTAGGAGAGCCTATCGGTCCCTTCTTATTTGTCTAATTGGAGAATTGTGGAATTGCTGTTTAAAGGTAAGAAATTACGATTTTAAGTTTTCTTAAGAGACATTAAACTCATTAAAGGAAATTTTACTTTTTTTTAACTTTCTCTTCTTCATTTTAAATACAAGGAAAGACAGTTTGTTTGGAGGGGGAATAAATCAAAATTAAACCGCGATTTTGGTTTAGTTACTTCTTCACAATTATGTTACAGATTTTAAAGCAATTACGTTTCTTTAATATTCTTATTTTAGGCTTTGTTTTGATGCTGGAATTTGAGTTGAATAACTCAAGGTGGGATGATGGCGAAGTTTATATAGAAATTTTCAAACTTTTTACCTGAATTGATCTAAGACTATCTTTTCCGAAAACTTTATTTTCAAACGATGAAATTCTTAGTTTTAAGTTTATTACATTTTTATATTTAACATTCACCGTTTCTCCAGGACTGTACACTTATTTCATCAGCATTTTATTACTTAAAATTGCAAAACAAAAAAAAAATGCAGGCTTTATCAAAGAAAATATTAAAAATCAAATTCAAAAAATTATTCAAACATCAAAGAGAAAAAGTTGTAATAAAAATTAAAAATCTGAATTTCAACAAGAAAAGAACATGTATGAAATCTCATGCTTCAAAAGTAGGCTAAAAAATGACGAAAAATTCAATGTTTCTGTTTTTTTAATTACTATGTTTTAAAAAAGACTCATTCTGCTTTGATAATCTTTGTTATTCTTCTATCATATACTTTTTAATTCTTTATTTTTTATTCCTGTGAAAGGATGCAATGTAATTTCGTTCAGGAGTCCATTATAAAAAGAATGGCCGATTCAGAATTATCCAGACGTTGAGATCATGAGTGGACGGTTAAGATCAGATCTTAGGTTCTTCATCAATGCAGTTATTTATTTCTTTTATGTAATTGCCTAGATACAGCTACTGCTAAATTAAAAGTTGCCATTTCGAAAATGAAGAAGAAAATCAATTTTTTTTAAATAGTTTTAGACGTATAATAACGCTTGAAAAAGTCGATGTTTCCTAAAGTCGAATTTCCTTTTTTAATTACTTTATTTACTACTATGTACTATTCACTATATGTCATATAGGCTTATCATTTATTTGCTTACAATATATTTCTCATAAGAATTATCTGTAAGTCTTAATCTTATTTTTAATACTAAAAACAACTTGAGAAAAACAATTAACCGATCTAAACCAAACTTCATATTAATAGCATCGCATTATTATCTAGATGTAATTAAATGTGCTACACGACCTTAAAATAGTCATTTTAAAGCCCTAAGTACTGAATTGTAAATCATAAATAATTTTTTTAAAAAAATGCATTTGTCAAGGTAAAATTTTATGTTTGCGAATTGAAATGTTAAGTTTTTTCAAGCCTTGATTAAGTTTTGGGCCCTGTTCACTTCATACTACGTGCCAGATATTGTATCTTAAAATGACTCAGTAACACACGAAACTTATTTTTATATGTTGACTTCAAACTTAACATTTCAGGCTGTAGTATCTATATGTACACACACCATATACATGTGATTATAGTTCCGTATTAATTGTAGATGCTTGAATTACTTTTATTCAATATTTTTACTTTATTTATCCTAGATTGATATTATTGTGGAGTCTTAAGAAACGCTATGTAGTGTTCCTCCATTAAGAAAAGAATCTAAAATTTTCATATTCTGTTTAATGATGATTGACGAATACTCTATAGCATTTCTTAAGTCTAGATAATTTTCTTGTGTCATAATTTTTCATATTATGAAGCAAAAGAACAAACTGCAAGGTCAAAGATTACCATTTCCCACATATTTCATTTATATGTCTAAACTGTCACACTTACTTCAAAATTATTTTCATTAATTTCTTCTTGTATCTCTTTGAATATCGAATGAACAATTCATTCTTTACTTGTTTCTGTAAAATATTTGTCATTTTCAATTTTCATTTCTCTTTTTATTTATAAGAAGCAATCTCCATAATTAAGTTTTTTTTTCTTCTCTCCTTTCAATCTGCGATTAAACTTAATTATGTAGCGTGTAATTCCTTAGACAGGAACTTCATCTCCAATCGAACCCCTCATTTGTCGAGTAAGTAGCTGTGGAGTCAAAGGCGCAGCATGAACTATCTCCCCCGCAGTTCTGCCCGCTTCCTGTTTCTACTGAGGCGACCTCTGCTTCATTCACTCGTACCTTGGCAGCCCGCGACTCGGTTTGGTAGCGCACAAGCCGTGCACTGTGGCGGCTGCACATCGTAAACAGCGTTTCACGAAGGAAAAGTTTTGTGACGGCGACGGATGCTTGCTCTCCGCCGGAACAGGGTCGATATCCGCCATCTGGTGGTGCTGCCACGGCTTCTCCCGGACCCAGAAGGATCAACCCACAGATAAGCATTGTTTAGCGTAGCGCATTGTGTTTCGTAGGACGAGCGATCGCCGACGAAGCCATGGAAATTAACGCCGGCTAGAATGGCACAGACCGAGGAGCGGATATCGGCCGCCCGTGGGTGTCGACTTTTGTTTACTCTACTGCTATTTAGACCTGATGTTGCTGTGTGCTTTTAATAAGAATATTTATTTTTTTAACAAAATATATTTTAAAAGCCAACAGTTTTGACTAACAAAAGAAAACAAAATATCAAACGTTTAAGAAAAGTTACTTTTAAGTATATTTAATAACTCTGGAATACAATTTGAGTGCGAACAGTCATTAATTTAGAAGATAAAACGGAATATTAAGTTTATCTTTATTTAGTGATAAGTTTCATTAATTTTTCCAACTGCATCCATTGGCTTTTAGTCAGACCCGGGAGAATGGTTATCAATACTTCTATAACTTCTATTCTTTCTGCTTTTTCAGACATTTTAGGTGAAATGAAATATGAAAAGTAGGCACTGGAGCGAGTGGTATGAACATTATCGTGAGCCACGTGTCTCCAGAGTGCTATCCAATAGCCGAATCGATGCGTCAGCACACTCATAAACTAACTTTCACTTTCATATCACTTCGGGGTTAGTCCCCATACTTATCACTGGTCGGAACGCGTCAGCGTCTTCGGAGACCAAGATTAATGGACCGTCTGCCCGGGGACGAAGGCTCCGAGCGAATTCCAGGTGAAACAAGTTACATAAAGCCTGGAGTAATTAGTTACGACTTATGATCGAAAAGCGGTACGAAGTGGTTTCGATTGGAATTGTTCGCTTTCTAATTTGAACAGCGAACAACGACACGCCCTTGTCGAATTAACGATGAAATCATGGATTTAAGAGTTCGCGCTACTTTAATTATCTGCGTTCGAAAGTGAAGGATTCTAAATAAGCCAAAATCAAAGAGTGAAATTTGACGACAAAAGAATGGAGAAGCAGGGATTTTAATTACAAAGCAACGCTAGCTACTGATGTACCACAACCAATATTGTATTTGAAGAAAAGCTATAAGGGATGTAAAGTTAAAAGAAAGGTTTCAGTAATTTATTAGTAGTTTTTAATCTATAGATACAATAATGAACAAATTGCTGTCATCTCGAACAAATTTCTATATCTTTCTTTTCTACTGTAAAGTGTGAAGTAATAGCATTGGATTTAACATCTTTTTTATACATAGATGTATTTGTGAGACTAATACTGTAGCAGTGGATTATAGAATGGAAAGATTAGTCTTCTTTTCACTTAGAAAATGTGAAATAGATATTATTATTGTTATAGTATGAATCAACTATTTTATATTGGAAGAAGTGATACTCGAACATCGTGTAGTGCAAAAACCCACACAGTAAAAGCGAATGGATAGTTTTTTTGGTCAGTTTTTTTTGTATTTAGCCGAAGTAACAACGACCTACACTGACTGACCACGTTACTTTGATACTCTGACGATCCACAGTCTTTGAGTGCGCCCAATGACCTGAGACTTGGAGCGCCGAGGAAGAGGCGAGTAGCCGCCCTAGTATGGCCCGACGGGGCGGGTGCTGTGCCCTTCTGCATCTCACCGAAGACAACGCCCGCTTCATACTCCTCGCCGTAGTGCTGGTTTTATACCTGCTCGCTGGTGCCTGTCTCTTCCACTATCTGGAGCATGAAGAGGAGGAACGTATCAGGAATCGATTCTGGGGAAAGTACGAGTTATTCCGTTCCAAATATAACGAAACTGTCAACATGACTCTGCTCGATCAGTTACTGTACGAGTTTGGAAATGCTTCGGCTACTGGAGTCCTATTCAAACGACCCCGATGGGATTTCTCGGGAGCTTTCTATTTCGTCGCCACTGTCATCTCAACAATAGGTAAGCAAACCAATAGTCCATATAATCAATTTTTAATCAAGTGATCTTCTATCAAATTACTAATAATGACTGAGGCCCAATCACTTTTTTTTTTAAGGTATCGTTGCAAGTTAAATTTTTAATTTCAGACTTGTAAATCTCGAAGTAATTATTACTATAAATAAGAGTTATTTTAATCACTTAACTCTTACACTTGCAGTATCGTTTAGGAGTTAACTGCAAGTGTAAGGAGTTTACTGCTATGGATTAGGAGTGAAAAGAAGTCATACGACTTCTTACATTTCTTCAATTCATATCTTTATAATTTCAAGATGGTTGTACATTCCAATAAAATAATAATTATAACGGATGGCAATTATTATACAGTTAATTTTCAAAATTGTAAAAATAAAAAAGATGATAAAAATCCATCTCTAAGTCACTTTTCTTGCGTAAACTATATAAAATTATTTAAGGATACGGAGAATGTTACATGAATATTTAATAAAATTAAATAAAATTAAATTATTTTTATGTTATTTCAAATTTTTAAAAAAAATAATGATAATTTGATATTAAATTATCGTTATTTAGTTATAAGTTAAAAAATTTGAAGTAATAACTTATAGTTATAATTTTATTAAATTTACAATATCAAATTATCGTTATTTAGTTATAAGTTATGAGTTTTAACTATTTTATAAAAGGTTTATCAATTTTAAAAGTGGCACAACAATTTCTTATCTTTTTATCCATTACAAAAGAATGAGATTTCCTTGTTTTAGAACATCCTCATCATATTTTGTACAGCATTACTTATATTTAAATTCATTACCGTTTGATTTTTAGATTTTAATTTTAATTTTCTGATGAACCTTAATACTATATTAAAAAAAAAAAAGCAAAGGCAGTCGGAGTTAGGAATTAACATTTTATTCACAATAAAAATGATATCGGATCATCTTTACTAGTGAAAGGATGCTTATTAGGTAATGTAATTTATTGAGAAAGAGAACAGTTCAGAAGTACAATGTGTTATATTGATAGATACAAATTTTAGTTAAGAGAAATATGTTTGTGAAACACCCTAAAAAAATCAATAAACAGAGATATGATAAACAGATGTGTTATCAAAAACAAAGCAAACAGAAAAAAAATGGCTGAAGCCTGCGCTTCATAAAAGAATTAAAAATCTACAGATCATGTCATGTGTCATTATTTGGCGTCAGGAAATGCGGGTTCACAGAAGACACGTTGACTCCCGCTGACAGAAGAGGGTTGTTGTTTTTTCCTAAACTTAAACTCGATTTGTTGACGTCCACATTCTGAAATTATAAGAATTTCTTTTTTTAACTTTTGAACAATATATCAGATATATTCCATCGATATGTGAACGAATAAATAAATCTCGACCTTCAATTTAGCGAAAATCGTTAAATCGATTAACTAATCCTAACTGATTAAATCATTTAGTATTCAGCGAAATGTTTAAAAGCATCGATCAAATTAGCCCCATCTCTGTTAACGTTTTTTTATAGTGTAAAGAGGAAAATTAACGTTGTTGATATTTATTAACAGTGGATTAAAAAAATGTTATTCATGAGGTAAAAGTAATGAATTTATGTAAGAATCATGAAATTTTTAAAAAATAGTTCTTCACTTCTTTTTGTTTCATGCATTTTAAGTTTCTTAATAGTTATCATTAGTTCCTTTATATTTCATATTCACTTAGTTTGTTATAGGAATAATTAGTATTTATAATTAATAACACCTTAAATAACAAATGTTGAAAGAGTTTTCTAAAAACTTTATTAAATTTCGCAGAATATCAGATATCAGATTCCTAGAATAAGTTTATTAACAAATTGCGAAATTTTTCAATTCAAGACATGTTATTCGTTTTCATTCTGTCAACGAGCTATTACTATTTTAGGCATTGAATTGAAAAATTTCACAAATATTATTTTAGGCTCCGTAAAGTAAAATTCAAAAATATTTCAAAGATTAAAATCGATAATAGCGCTATCTCGCGGTAAAATTCTGAAGCCCGGATGTATTTAAAAAAATAGATTCTGATAAAAAAAAAAAAAAAGAATTCTACGAAAGCCCGTATTACATCAAAACGTGAGGAAGCTTTCAGAAATATCCGCAGAAATGAACATCATTTCTGAAATTTTTGAGCATTACTATTATTCTGTAAATATATAGAAAACAATGTAGATGGTTAGTATTTAATAATAGGTTTGTAAAAAAAAAGAGAGACAAAGTCAGTGACAGACAGCGGGCGTTGAACTGTTTATAATGAATCACACGACATGCTTTCGCTAATTCTCTCCATTAATATTAATTTAATTTTGTCCCTACATTATTAAGGAATGAAATGTCACTTCATACTAAAAAAATATAATTATGTATATTTACAGCACTTCAAATCCTTAGGTCAGTATCAAATTTTTTGATTTTTGTTTAGGATATAACTCTTGTGTTATTGTGCAAGAGAATTTAGAGGCATAAATATAAAGAAAGATATAAAAAACATTGTATTGATAAATGGAAATTTCAGAGTTTATAATAATAATAAAATCGTATTATTATCAAAGATTGTAGAAATAAAACAAACAAACTCAATTCAAAAACCTGTTCATATAATTTACTTGTAATATTGCATTTATTATTATTATTATTATTATTACATTACTTTAGTTCGTTCAGCTTTTTGTCCTATTGAACGTCTTGGCTTCAATACAGGTTTTTGTTTTTGTCGTAATTCGAACTGTTCGGACTATTTTAAAGAGATTATATTGAATTCAAAGTTATATTGAACTCAGTTGTATTGAATTCAAAGGTGAGTACTTTTTTCGTGGGAGTAAAACCGTAAAATGTTAAAAGTTAAAGTGTTCTCACTATAGGCCTATGTGGCTGTTGGGGTCGCGAAAGGTAAGGCTCCTGGCGTTCCATGACCAAAGGGACTAAGTTGAGGTCGGGTGGTTAGTCCGACGCTTGCCCACCTTTAACCTCTAGGAAAAAAAAACCCGGTACCCATTCAGCAGAGGATGGATCTATGTATGGCCCGTTTGAAGGAAATGGAGTGTGGCAAAATCCCCACCCTCCGCCGAGGTCGGGGATCGAACCCGCAGCCAAGCGTCTTTATCCACCTGGGCTACCGCGCCCACAGCCATAAAATGTATTGATCACTATTATGAAAGAAATGTAAATTTGTGCGTTAAGAACTATAAAATTACAAAAAATAAATTTTAAATAAACTATTTTTGTACTTTTTAGTCAACTCTCGATAAAAAAATACACATATATTAAAGTAAAACCCCGATTATCCGAGCCCTGATTATCCGAGTTTCCGCTTTAACCGAGCTGTCAAATATTTCTAGGATTTTTTTTTTTTTGGTTCTAAATTTTCCATTTTTAAAACTATCGATAAAAATTCTGAACTTGATCTCACCAATCAACGAAGAGGATATACGTGACTGGATAGACGCTGACGAACAAGACATTTCAGATGAAACGATCGTGTATATCGTCAATAAGGAAAATGAATCTAGCGATGATGATGAAGACAGTGACGATGAAAATCGACATATGAAAATCTCCCATACAGATGGACTAACAGCTATCGAAAGTGCTATTGAATATATAGAACAATAAGAAGAAGAGACACCAGCAATCCTGTTATCTTAAAAAAAATGGCGAAACATTGCTGCAGAAAAACGCCAAAGTAACGTAAATCAAAAAACAATTAAGGACTTTTTAAGTAAAAGAACTCTTTCAATATGAATTGCATGTGGTGTATCTGTATAACTTTTGTATTTGTTAAAATATACATTTAAACCTACACGATTTATTTTATTTACAGTTTTTCCTTTAACCGAATTTTTCGGTTTTCCGAGTTCGTCTTGGTCTACATTAACTCGGATAATCGGGACTCTAATACTGTATATTAAAATGGGAAAAATCCGGGAGCGGGAACAAATTGTCCATTTCCATTTCTGCAGGCATCCCTGATTGTATTATGACGCACCGGTGAAACAAGGATCTGGGTTCTGTTATAATATTATTTATTTAATTTTAAAATATGCAGTTGTTTCTTTGACCTGATATGAATGTTATTAATTTTTTTTGTAGTAATTTTCCAAATGAGTGTTTTAAATAATTATTTCTAATTTCAAATAAGGTTCTTGCGAACTTATGAAATCCCATAGTCTTTAAAACTAGCAAAGGCAAACTCTATTTCCTGGGAGGAACATTTTACAACTTCGCGCACTCTCTTGGTTTTTCTTCTCCAGTAATTTTTTTCCCCTCTGAATTAAAATCCAAAAAAAAAAAATAATGAAAGCGAAACTTCAAGTGATCGTTTTGGCAATTTCGTTCGCGTAGTTTTCTCTCGAACGACCGCAACTTCACGAAGTGTACTAAAGATGAAAGTCCAGCCCTAATTCTTAATGGTTTTTAACTTTGGAGTTACAAAAGGAAAAAAAAAGAAAAGATTTTGGAGAACTCCATTTGCACAAAAGAATTAAAAAAAAATAAAAGACCCATTATCTGTTCTTCTAAATGGAAGTTCCTTTATTTCTTTTTTATTCCGGTTTTTTTCTTTGTTTCAACATTTATTTGGATGAACCCATCCTTTAACCAAGAATTATAATGATTCGAAGCACTCTTTTCTTTCTCCGAAGCTATGTTCTTATCTTGAAACATTTAACTTTCATTAATTCCACCACTGAAAACTGCTTCTTTCGGGAATCTCAGCAATGTAAACTTTGAGAAAATCGTACTTTTTAAAAATAAGATTAATAATTACTTAAAAATTTCAAAATAAGGAAACATATCGAACACGTCCATCTTTAAACGGGTTTCCTATTTCAAGCAAATACTAAATACCTATTAAGTACTGAGTTGCAATTTTACTTTAGTATAGTTTAAGAAAAGATTTAGAAATACACCGTCGGAGAGTCCAAACTCATTTTTACAGAAATCTCATCAACGTAGGTCAAAAAATTTAGAAATGAATAATCGCTGCAGTGGAAGTGTGTATGTGATCTTCTGCTGTTCTTTCTTTACTCTGAGGATATAAACAGGTCAACTGACTGTTTTCTCCATAGTACAAGTACGTAGTGTATTAATTGTAGTGCAATTTTCTTTATTATCAGGTGACATTACGGATATTTTTTGGGAGGAAGTTTTGTTATTCTACATTGTGTCTTCTCTCATGAAACGACCCCCAGAACTTACTTTGCTGCACAACTATTATCCATGCAGGGAAGCCTGTTTTTGATACGATACCTTCTACGAAATTTTCTAGTTTGCTTTTGTCTACTTTTCAAAGATTTGTCGCCTTTAATTTTGTTTAATCGAATTGAAAAAAACTTAATTTGTTTAATGTTTAAAAAATTACTGTTCCTCAAAAACGCCTTTTACTAAATCTTTGTCTGGGATAATGCATTGGAAAATAAAAATGACACCGAGGAGAATTACATACAGGGAACTTGATTTCTGCTAAAAATATGTAGAATTGTTATTTAAATCTGATTTGATTTGTAATTATTTTGTAGTTAAAATTTTATTTGTTTTCCTTTCCATCGGATATTTAGCTCTGTTTTAGTGGTCACAGCTTTTTTTTTTTAATCGTTATTAATTATTGCTTTTCAGAATTTAAAAGTAACAAATGTAATTAAATTTTTTGCAACAAATGTGGAGGATACCAGATCTAACGTATTACGATACAATAAACACATGGTCATACTCATAAATAGCGAAAGAAACACAGTTGAAAGAAATCTTATTAAAACTGCATCATTTTAATGCGTCGGATTACAAGATAGGAACACGTTGCGGGTATTAGCCTTCCTCAGTTCAGAATGACTTAAATTTCCGTTGGTTCACTAAGTAACGATTCACATGTTGGTAGGAAAGTCCATTGTTAACAGAAGGTGCTTTGAGGAAGGATTCTGTTATGAATAGTGAGAGTTTAATAAGAGTTTTTTTCAACTGTTTTCAATTCGATATTTATTTATATTTTTTACACAGCTTATTGTCATACACATATGAATTAAATAACTTCACTAATGTAATGTTAAAAAGTCAAATTTTTGAAGTCTTTAGGGCGACTTCTTTAGCAAGCCAAAAATTTAAAATAAAAAATGCCAAAAAAACCAAAATACAATCGTTTCTACATCAATACTTAAAAAAGAAAACATAATACAATCCTTCATTTAAATAATACGTAACGTTGCATTAATTTGTAATGTGCAGTTTTTTATTATTTATTTTCCTTTACATGTGTTGTTGTTGTATGTATTTCTCGTTAATGCTATGTCCTATTCGTCATCTATTCTTGTGTTTTCTTTTCTGTTTTTGGCATTTTTACCTTTGCCTTTGTAATATTACGCTAAACTTTTTACTAGATTTGTGTAACGCAAAGATTTTATTAAAAAAAAAGAAAAAAAATGAACAAACAAACAAACAAAACCTATTTTTCTGGTTTTTATTCTTTTTTTTTATGGAAATAACAAAAAAAAAGTCCAATTTGTGTCGACTGAATTCAAACTTACTTTATTCTTGTTTTTCAGAAATAGGGATTCTTTTAAATACCAGATGCAACGCATTCTGAAATTTATACACAGTACACTTCCGGTTAGGCGAATATTTACTGTACGACCATTTCCTTTTTAAATTCTTTGTCGATCTAGATTTCTTTTTCTTTTTTTATTCTAAAATATTGTATAATCCTATTGTGACAAAAATCTGCACCACAGCATTTCATTGCACAGAATAAATCTCATACATGATTTGGAAGTTCCTAGTCTTTCAAAGGAACCGTGACCTTTATTCTAAATATCACTTTTCGTAGTGTTTCTTTGAAGACTACGCCCAGAAATCAAGCTTGTCATATCCCAGTCACATCTATGATTTCAGTTTTCAATTAGGCTTATATCAGAGTTGCTATGGCGCCAATGTCAACAGCTGACGTCAGTAACAAAAAAGATTGATTATCTCTATCTTCTGCTAGTTGTTCTGAACAATAAAAAAAAATATAGATACAATGTTAAAATTTTTACTTTTAAATATATTTGTCACAACTTTAATAATAGATATTTTAGACCTCTTTGAATTTCTTTTCTTTTCTATATAATCTTTGTTTTTCATTTCCTAATATGGAAATGCTGCAACAGCATAGAATAATCACTGATGTATTAACTTTAATTAGCTTTTTCTTTCAAAATGTAATAGTGACTTAGCTTAAGCCTAATGGTACGCATTCCTTCTGAGAATTTTTATTTCTTAAATTACGGAAAACCCAAATAATATCTGATAAATAATAAAAACATAACCTAATCCTCAAACAAATGCACGAATTACGAAATAATTTGATTTAGGGACTTCTCAAATTTACGTCTACTTAGTAAGGGAAAAAAAAGTATTAAATTTAGAAAGCACGATTTCAAGACCTTTTCATAAAATAAAATCAAGGATTTTTTTGTTTTTCATTAACTTCAGTTGCAGAGACGGTGTGATCATGACAGTGAGGACACGAACAGTAGTTGACCACTTAAGTGCAGCAGTTAAGTAAATACAACTGATTAGTTATATGATAACGTATCACACATAGGACTCACAAGGCAATGAATAAACCTCTTGTAGAGGATAAGCAACTTTAAAACCAAATGAAATTTTTTTTTTTTTTTTAAAAAGGCATTTTTATTAAAAATTACATAATCGCTTTTAAACCTTAAAACGTTGTAAATCTCTATTTATAAATGTGTTAAATAAGGATTCAGATGTACTTTCATGAGATTATACCGGGTGATTCATAGAGTACTGGAAAGTACTGGTGATTTTCACCACCCCATAACTTTTAACTACTGCTCCTAAAAATCTGAAACTTTTAATATAAAATCGTCAAACATATAAGAGTTATATTTTCATGTTATTATGATTTCATTATTATTGAAATTCATTTTATTTGCGTTCAAACACCTCCAATGTATCGAAATTATTATCCAAAATAATTATTCGACTGTCTCCCAAAAAAATCATTTGTCAGAATACATTTTCAAAAAAATACATTTTTTTTTAAAATTAAACAAAGGAATTAATGATAAAGTGTTTAGATTAAATTTTCCTAATTAGGTTTCTGTATCATTTGAATATTGGATCCAGACTTTTAGAGTTTAAACAATATCACAACAGCTATTTAAATATACGATATATTGGGGGTGTTTGAACGCAAATAAAACAATTTCAATAATAATGAATAAATAATAACTTAAAAATATAACTCTGACGATTTTATATAAAAAGTTTCAGATTTTTATGAGCAGTAGTTTAAAAGATACTTGGCGGTGAAAACCACCCGTACTTTCCAGTACTGAATCGCACGGTGTAGTACTGACATAAGAATTTTCCTTTTTGTCTTTTTTTTACCAGCGATAGCTGCGAAAAGGAGATAACGTAGAAACAGATCGTCATTTTCTAAAACAAAATTTCTGTTAGACTGTTTTGTTTTTATCTACCATCTCTTGAAAGCTCTAACGCCCTTGTCTTCATTTGCTTTTCTGTACCTGAGTTTGTTGGACAATCGCACCAAACTCGTAAAAAAGAAAAAAAGTAGGGTTTTAATTCCAACGTCTTATTTCAGGGTTGTTTTGAAATTTTTTTTATAATGGATAAGAAATACATAAACTTTCCAGAATAAATATAAAATCACATAGCTTAGAAACAAAATATTTGAGTAATAAACCAATAAAAATTAGTAACTAGTGGATATTATTAACTAAAAATTATAAATACGTGAAATAACTAAAACAAAAATAATATTTTTATTTCAGGTTCAATTATTTCAATTCCTTTTTAGGAATCTGGTTAAAAGGTAATTTCCCGCCTAAAAGAAAAAGAATCAGATGACTAAGATTTGTACAAAATACAAATATGTACTGACTTCCCTGTTTATTAAATACACCTATCATTTGAAGAGTTGAGATGTTAAAAAAATAAACTGACAACTCGGTAAATGGCAGCGGCTTAAGTATAGTCATGTGTTACTGGCTTAGGAGATATATCAGAAAAAGTGATTTCAAATAAGAACTTAATTTTTCATTAGGTTTCATAGGTAGATAGATCAATATTTCATAGTGAAGAATCGTGACTGTTGTGTTAACTCTTGAGAAAGCTCAATCTATGGTTCGATGTACAGGGGCTCAGTAACTCTTTTTTCTCTCTATTGGAGATGGTCCAGTCTTCTCTTACTCCAGATATCTCCCTGAAGATTTGTCTTCTAAGTTTCTCCTATCTTCCCGCGAACTTTCAAACTTCAGTGATGGTAAAGAAAAAAAAATAGTAGCAGTCACACATATCATAAGTGTTGCGCCATTGTTTTAGACTGAAGTACTCCGTAAGTTGTAATGTCAATGTTTCCATTTACTCTAAAAATTCCAGGAAAAAAAAGAAACTTTTACAACCATTTAAGACGAAGTATAAATGAACATAAAAAACAATAACAATAACGTTGAAATAAATGAAATAATGTTTTCTATTGGAGAATGACTGAATGATCGTAAATTGAACCTGAAGCAAGTGAATATAATTTTGTGCTAAAGGATAAATTAAGGGCTATCCATAATAATAAAAAAAAAAATAATAATAAAATAAACGAATTATATTAATGTAAGAAAAAATAAAAAAAGAAAATTTTTTAAAAATTTAGGAAATAAGAAAAAAAATTAAGAAAAAAAAATATTGTAATACCCTATTCCTACGTTGCGCTGTTTGGGTTTCTGAACACGATGGTGAGGTATGTTTGCCGATCCGACCTTCCGTTCGGGAGTTGTTAGGATGCGGGGGGACAGACACGGACGGACAAGACAAACGCAATAGCTACCGATTTTGGTCGCTATCACAATAGCTTCCAAATGTGTCGCTAAAAATTAGCATTGTTCTGCTACTTTAGCAATATAAATACAAGTTATTGTTCACTATATATTTCTACATTCGTCCCGAAGACAGAAGACCAAAAATATTTACAATGAGTTATTAGCAGACTCGTGCAAATGTAGTTTTCTTAAAATCAAACTCAATTATTTTTTTTCTTTAGGTAAAGTATGTAGATAGAGCATATAGTCTATCTAAAAATAAATGGAAATATCTGAGTATTATTAAAATCCAAAATTGTGGGTTTTTACATTTTACATTACTCTTACAAATTTCTTCAAAACATACAGAAAAATGAAAATTACAATCCAAAGTTTTCGATAACAGTCATAGGGCTAATTGAAGTAAATAACGTAAATTTTGAATTTACAAATGCGCTTTATTGTTCATCATTGCCCGTCTGGTGGACTTTGCAGATAGTTATTGCTTCGCTGATTATTCAGTGCAGACTATTCAATGCAATAAAGGAAGCAATAAAGTCATAATTCTTCCTTTTTTTTCCGTGAATGATGTGAAACAATTCATGAGTGATCCGTAGATTCTGTTCAAACGTGCATATGTGTTTAATAGATTATCTAAATTAAACAAAAATTTACGAAAAAACAATTAACTTTACTAAAAATTTACAAAAACCAAACCAATTTACAACAAAAACTATGTTGTTTTACAAATAATTTCTTATTAACAAGCTGTTCAATGAGGAGAATACATACAGCTATTATGTTAGCCTATTTTGTTTAACAACTAATAAGTATTAGTATTAATACTAAAAATAAGTATTATTTTTTGGTTTCATATCTATGAAGGTTTGATAACCCGTTGGGTTAATCTACATAATAAGCGCTAGTGTTTGGTTTGTTTGTCTTATGAAACAATGTCGCCATTTCTCAACTGATCTTTACCAAATTTAGCACGGAGGTTCACATGAATCCCAGAATAATGTAAGAACAACGAGAACCCGGATCCGAACTAAGGGGTGTAAATTATTGTTTGGGGGGGGGGGGGGAGCAAACTTTCTTGAAGGGTAGGCCTACTCATATCTTTGAAACCGCTTTAGTTGGAAACATGCAATTTGTTATGAGTGTTCTTTGTCAAAATATCATGACAAAGTAAAGATAAATAAAATATACATATTCGACGAATTTTCGATATTCGGACCCTAAGAGGTTTAAACGGGGGAGGGAGGCACTTTCTTCACGAGTATGCATATTTCCAAAAATCGCTTGAAGTCCAAACATGAAATTTCACATGAGTGTTCTTTGTCAAAATCTAAATAATACATAGCCTATTCGAAGAATTTTCGTTATTCGAATCCTAAGGGATGTAAACGAAACCGCTTGAGTTGAAAACATGAAATTTCACATTAGTGTTTTCTGTCAAAACTAACGTATATGTAATTCGACGAATTTCCGATATTCGGATCCTAAGGGTGTAAACGGGGGAGGGGACTTTCCTGCAAGGTATACATATCTCCGAAACCGCTTGCGTTGCATGAAATTTGACATAGTGTTCTTAATTCTAAGTTTCAAGTTTTACTTTACTTGATGATTGCTTGACTTGTAAACATGAAATTTGACATACGTGCTCTTAATTTTAAGCTTCAGGTTTTAGATTACTTGATGTAATTTTTTTTTTGAAAAAATAAAGCATTTTTTTAAGTTATGTATGCAAGACTTCCGGAGTGAAGCGATGGTAGCAGGTTTACAGCATAATTCATAATTTGTAACTCCCAGCTACCTTTTTTACCAACTGGGAAAGTTTCAAAGTGATCACACAATTATAATTTCTTCGTCATCCACATCAAGACAACTCTTTTTTGTAACCCATGCGAAGCACGGGTATTTTTGCTAGTTGCAGATAAAACCAAAAACAAACAAGATGTCTCATAAAATTGTAATTTAGTAAATCCGATATCTAGCCTGTGATGTTTACCTCATGACTTATTAACTTTTTATTTTAAATCTCTTACTGCCGCGTTTCGAAAGTACAAAAGAGAAAGGTTGATCACTGTTTTGAGCCAGTTGCCTTACTGATTAAAACTATGAAATTTACCTTTGAAATTGCAAACATTTAAGAGAATTGGTGTTTGAAGATTCTTAAAATTGTAAATTTATAATATTTTCATAATTATTCTTTGCAGTAATTTTAAATTTTTGTAGCAAGCATTTTAGGATTTTCTTCTCATGTTTAATTATTGAATTTATGGAAATACAAACATTTTTCCTCAAAAGACGTGATAAATATTTCCTTTTGTTTTTGCTGAACATTTGCTTTGTATTTTATATATGGGCCTACAATTTTATAGTAATATCATTAAAGTAGCAAACATAATTATTTCATAAAATATATAGTGACATTATAACTTTTTATGGATATGTACTTTATTTTTCTCAATTCTAATTTCTCCTTGTTTATTCCATCTCCTTGTTTATTCTTTGCAAAGTTCCATTGAAATCTTTTTTTCTTCTTTCGCAATTTCATAATTGAAGGATATTTTATGATGTCGGGGTGAAAATGCCTTCCTCTGAAATCATCCAGACATCGGCAGTTTGCCGCCATTCCATTCCATTTTCAAATATTTTCAAAGACTGTGAATCTAAATCATTGTTAATTAATTAAAAAAAAAGTTTTTAATTCTTATTTTTAATTCTGAGGTGCAGAATTTCTTTACTTTTAAATATTTTAAACTTAAAATGACGAATATGACTTTAATTTTAAAATGAATTACTAAAAAAAAAATATGCCAATAATTACGAAAAAAAATCATCTACTATTGTCTGTTTCATTGATATCTGTAGCCGAATTGCTTAGCATTTGTCGCATATCCTTCCTCCTTCTCTTTATACAGAACAACGTAGTGACAGCGATTAGTAAACCAATCACAATGCTTCGCAACGGCTTCTGATACTTATAAGAAAATATCATAATGCTATCTCAAAGTTAAACCATAACAGCTTCCAGAACTTGTTGAATTTATGCTGAATTATTGCTTTAATTTCCTTATTATTATAAATGTGATTGCTGCAATGCAAAAGGCGCAATTGTTGCGATTATTGTGATTGTTGTGATTGCTGCTGAGCTATATTATAAATGTGATTGTTGCGAATGCCAAAGGTGCAATTCTTGCGATTATTGTGATTGTTGTGATTGCTGCTGAGCTGTATTATAAATGTGATTGTTGCGAATGCCAAAGGTGCAATTCTTGCGATTATTGTGATTGTTGCGATTGTTGGGATTGTTGCTAATGATAATTTAATGATATTTTAATGATACTTGTTGAAATTATAAATATGATTGTTGCGATTCTTGTGATTTTTGCTAATGATAATTTAACAGTATTTTAATGTTACTTGTCCACAGACGGACGGACAAATCCTATAGTAATTTGAATTAATAAAAAAACTGCGCGCGCACCACAATGGGATTTAGCAACAATTCCCAATCGCGTTGCCAAGCAACTGAAGTATTGTTGCTTGGTCGACTCTATCCGCAACAATGTAATTTCGCCCCTGTGTTGTCAGGCAACAGGAGTATTGTTGCATGGTCCCTCAACTGAGCAAATTTCCGACTGTTACAAATGAATTTCAGTATTGTTTTGCGTTTATGTTTTATAATTTAAACTTTCGTCTTAAAAATTTATTTTGGTTTTAGTTTACTTGATGTAATACGTTTTCTTGAATAAATAATTTTCTTTTTCCGTTACATAAGCTAGGCTTCCGGAGCAAAGCGACGGGTAGCCGTCTAGTCTTTTTTTAAAAAAAATATTAGCTACTCAATACGCAGTGCGATAATTAAAAAAATAAGATTTTATTGGTAGACAACCAATTTTTTCTTTATATAACTGACGTATTAGTCTTCACAACTGTTATGTTGTGTATATTAAAAATAATCTAAATATTAGTATTAAAGGATCGAGGCCTTTAGTATTCTCAGCACCTTAAATCTCGAATCCTCTTCTAGTCTGATTTTTGCAAAAAAAAAAAAAAGAGTAGATTGCGTTCTAGACTCGTCTGAGGAACCGAAACCTCGGAAAGCCAGCGAACGTGATTAGGTTCTTTGAATACTTGATTAGGCGGCATTACGTTGGACTTGATCTTCTTCAGACTAGACGAAATGTTATCACAATGCACCCATAGATCAGTGATTAGAAGGTAATCAAAGTCTTTCGGTTGAAGAAAGATCAGAAACATGAATGAAGAGTTCAGGATATTCTTTTCCAGTGTGTGACTGATTCGACACCGCAAACACTGAATGCATTTCCTTAGGACTTTTAGCAGCGAATGATCTGGTCGATGCAATGGTCCGTGTTGGCAGGAAACTGCGATGGGGCGAGGGATCAAATTGTTTTCCTGCAACAACCACGACATCCAAAACATTGGGTTTCGTCTTCGTTGAATAGCAGAGGCTAGCAACTAACGTAAAACCGGTTTTTCACTTCGTTATTTCGCTTCAGCATTTGTTATATAATGGAACGAATTAATGTAACAATCTTTCTCCAGTTTTAGTCGTTTTAATTTCTTTTTTGGAAATGAGGAAAAGTTATCGTACATTCATAAAAGTAATATAGAAATACAAATTCTAATATGTCAAAACTATTTTTTTTAACTAATTTTAAACGAAACAGATGTATGTAATTGCATTTAATTATTTAATTAAATTTTAATTTCTTTATTATTTAGTATTTTGATCTCTGGATAATATAAAATAATGAACAAAAAATCCAGGGATCACTTTTGCTTCATGATATAGCCTTCTAAAGACATTCATTTTTGATTTTTACTGAAAAGAATGATTGTAATTCTCCAAACGAAATTGTAAAAAAAAAGAATTACACGTAAACAACACTGAAACTTACATCTAATTTAAAAATTCTGTAAAATTAAATTACTATGATGTAGATATCGTAATATTTTAACGTGTTTTAAAATAATAGTCTTTTAAAAATTTAAAAAGAAACGTATTTTTAGAATTTTAAATTTGATTGTGTTTGTTTTTAAATTTTTAAATGACATTGATATCGATTCTAGATTTCACGGTTTGCAAGAAAATACGAAAAAAATTAGTATAAAATTCTTAAGTAGAAAGTACAGCTTGCTTTCAATTAGAATATTTTGCGAGGTAAAGTTTTACTAAAGTAAAATAAGACTAGTATTTACTATATCATTTGAAAAGAGCAATATTCTTGCGGTCGAGTAATTTCGCTTTTTTTAATTTTTTTATTCGAATGTCAATAGACGTCATTCACAAAAACTGAATTCTTTATGATATTAGGTACATTAATATCTTTTTGTCATTTCCATGTCAGAATTGAGTTTGTCATCATCACTTCACGATCGTCAATCTCAGCATCTGCTAATACTGAATCCTCAAGGCTATTTTGGTTTTGGCATTATTCATCACAACTGGCCATGATGTATCAGCGCAACCAATGTGCAAAATCTATTCGTGAACGTAGCCCACATGTAATTAACTCCACCCACCAGTGAACATCAGATCGTCGAATAGCTTCAAAGGAAGAGTACACCTTTACTGGATTGCGCGTTGCGTAACGCCAATAGTGGGCGGATAACATAATAAAAGTAAATAAAATACTTACTTACGTAACTACATTCTCAAATTTGTTGCAAATGTAATGATAAATGTTGAAAATTTTCACTGAAAATAGCTCATAGGTAAAAAAAAGTAGCCAGTTTTTTTTTGTTTTTTGTTTTTTTTGTGCCCATCTTCAACGACCAAATTAGATGACTGAGAAACTGGAATATTGTGATGATTTTTATAAATGTAATAATTTTTATATTTATCTTTGTATTAAAGTTCTATTTATTCTATTTATTCTTATATTTTTTAGTGTTTTGTATCAATCAGTATTTATTCAATTGTATATTCTAAATTTTACTATTATACCGTTTAATTCCGTTTATTTAATTCAAATTTTCCATTGGGTGCTTCTCCTATCTGATTTGTTGTAATTTAAAGATACAGTTAAAAGTCAGTTAAAGACCACGTGTGATTTAAATCCCCCAATCAATTGTAAAAGCACGCCAACCAATCACAGCCCTGTAAATAAGTTTATAAAAACCCCTGATGCTACGAATAAATCAGTTCCAGTTAGAGTTCTCACTAGCTCCCAGTCTGATTCCTAATTCCACGAACCAGTGACCGAAAACGCCATCACAATTGAGAAATTATTACACTTACAAAAATCATCACAATATTAAATTCCGAAATTACTTAATTTGTTCAATGAGAATGTCATCCTGGTTACAAACCTTATACAGTAAAACACCGCTAATCCGGCATCCGATAATCCGGCACATTCAATAATCCGGCATCGGTCTAAGGGTTTTTTTTTACACTGAATAAGCCTTCCGGGCGCGTTCGGCAGAGTTCGCGGGCAATCGACCATCACTACCGAAATCAGAGAAATCACAATATGGAAAAATGGCCTGATACCTGTTAATAGCACTTTTGAGTCATATTTTAGCGATATTTCTGCTAGCCTCGCAATAACGGCTATTTTTAGACGACGCTCAGTAATCCGGCATTTTCGGTAATCCGGCACTGCCGAAATCCCGAACGTGCCGGATTAGCGAGTGTCTACTGTATTTCTTATTGTTTTCATGTTGATGAATTCGTTTGCAATTTCGTGCCTCTAATCGTTAAAGCTGAAAGGTATTTGACCTTTAATAGCATTTCTTAAAAGTTTATATTTCTTATTTAATTGAATTTCTCGTGATTTCTCTTCTCTCTTCAGACAAAGCAGATAAACGATAAAAGATTCGAAGAGAAGCTTTCGATTGTTCGGCGGCACAAGGCTTTTCAAACTAAACGTATTCTTGTGCAATTAAAAATTATGCAAGTGTTGTTAGAGTGCGACTCTGCGCTCACATGTTTGTCGTCACGTGACTTCCGGTTAGGAAAATTCATCGTCTGACAAAGATTATTTGATTGCAGCAGTTACTGATAATGAACTTCCATAAATATTTATTAAAAGTAAATTAATTTCCCTGAACAGGAAATGGATATGCTTTCCGTGGCGAAATTATACTAGAAAGGTATTAAAAAGAGGCGGTAAAGTCAATAATCAAATGTGTTATCATCAGCCTGAACTTCCTGGTTACAACACAGAAATAGTGCATTGAAACTAAAGATATTTTACATAATTTGTTCGTCTTGTCCAAAATTATTCTCTAAAACACAAACAAAAATCGAAAACCTAGAAATAATAGCACTAAATTTCACTAAAATAAATAATAGTTATAATAAATTTAACGTGTGAAAGGTAAAGATCCATTCAGATAATAAAACAAGATAATTAATGCTTTTAGACAGTGTCAAAAGCAAAGCGGCCCCATAATATGCACAATTTTATAAACAAAAGTAGAGTGAACTTAACCAGCGTTTACCTAATGGATCCTTACAGCAAACCGGAAGTTGGAGAGTCAAAAATGGTCGCATTGAAGCAACGACTTTTGACCCCGCAACTTCAGTTAAGTGGTACTAGAAATCTGATTTTTTGGACGTGGTCATCTACTTTTTGATGCCGAACACAATGGTGAAGGTTTCATTCTAATATCTCTAATGGTTTGCCACTACAGAGTGACACATCCAGCAAGCATAAAAGCAAGAGCGGTCCCCCTGCGCTTTACAGGCAAGCTGTAACCTAGGGGCCGCTAAAAATCACACAAACTTTGGTTTAGTAAGAAATATATTTAAAAAATAACACAACGTTTCGGCAATTATAGTTTCAATTGCCATTTTCAAGTTTCAAATAAAAAGATAGAACAGAAATAAATAAACAATCTGAGATTCAAAAAGAGATCGAATACATTGTTGATGGGGGGAACGGGATGGAACTATAATTGTATGTTATCAAATGGATTTATCCCCATCAATAATGTGTTCGATCTCTGTTTTGAACCTCAGATTTTTTATTTATTTCCTTTCTGTCTGTTTATTTGTAACTTAAAAATGGCAATTGGAACTATAATTGCCGAAACGTTGTGTTATATTTTAAATATGTTTCTTATCTAACCAAAGTTTGTGGGATTTTTTTTTATCTGAATAAATAATAGTTATTGTGATCCAAGATACACAAATTGATTTGTGATTCTATCATACATTTAAATAGAATCAAAAATATTTTGAACACAGATATTTTGAATATCCATATTCAAAAAGCAACTAAAAATTTGGCTAATAATATAAAACACAGTTGTAAAATAAAATTTTGAATAATGTAAAATACAGGAAAATACACTTCTATATAAATTCTTTGTAATCACGCTATAGATTCTTTTAATCTAAAAATGTGCATTACGATTTATGATAATACAATATGATACCTAACCTTAACATACAGTACAAAACAAATCTATTATCAATATCATAATATATGTTTATGTGATAAATTCAGAGTACGATAGCCTTAATGTATTGTGTACTATAATTCATGTGTTATTTTTATTGACGTACACTAAATGTAAAATAAACATTATCTGTACAACAGAGGATTCCAAATCTGTTGAAGAGAATTTAGAATTTCTAATAGGACTCTATATAAAATTATGGAAAATAAAAAAAAGAAAAAGAAAAACTTTGGGTAATAGTCAAATCACCAAAATAATAAAAAAAATTTTAAGTATGAAAAGTCGACAATTACATTGTTAATCAACTATCTTAAGTTGGGTTCATGATAGTAGTACATCTCTTCTGTGTGTTCCTCCCACTAACAGCTTTTAAACTACACGGATCTTCTTGAAACTTGGCTTGAAATTTAGGGATAAGAAACGTTCTAGCCTTTGAATTTTAAAATTCTCCCTTGGTATCTCTGCACTCAATTTTGAGCGTCAAATTTCCCATAGGATAAACTGTAAATTAAACAATAAACTTTGTTTAATGGGAAACAATGAAGTTACAACAATAAATAAATAATGTTGACACGCTATCCGTACTGTTGGCACGTGCTTTGATTTGTTTAAAATTAATTGCGTTTACATCATTTAAGATAAGAATCGGCGAATTTAATCAGAATTTCAGAAATGGGAATTTTGAAAGTATGTTGTTTGTATTCGGCGGAGATGACAATTTATAACTAAGGACTGTTTTCCTTAACAAAAGGAAAAGAGACTTTTTAAGGAAAATGGTTGATTGCAATGCGATTACTTTCTTAATTTATTATTTGTTAAGCTACCATAACGCATTGCCACCAAAAGAAGTAACTCTAAAACCTATTTATGCTAAAATTTCCCAATTTTATTGTGGAACAGATACAAGAAACTTAGATTAAATAAAAATTACCAATACAAAAAATTTCGTTTAAAAATATCTCTTGCGAATTGGAGGTCACCAATTGACAAGGGAGCCGCACAAGGTCTTGTATGTATTTTTAGATTTAATATAAAAGGTGATTCACGAAGATATGCAGAAACTTTGGGAGCTCATTCTACATGTAAACGTAAAGAAAAAAATTTATATAAGCATAGGTCCGGAAACGCTTCGTCATCGAGTTACGGCTAGTGAAAGATTTCGTCCATAATATAGTTCAACAATACGCACATGGACTACACCTCTGCTGTTAGCTCTCACAATAAATCAAAACAATGCAATTCACATTATTGTTGAACAGCTGTTATTGTGTTGCCAACTTTTTTGTAGGTATCCCACGTGGGATACGCTTCAAACCACTGGGAGAAACAGTTCTGCGACATGTTTCATTCGGTTTCTCAGGTCAACAACCATAAGAAACCACTGATTTCGCCCCTTAATTTACCTTCCCAGACTTCCAGCAAGTCTTCATTTCACCCAGGGTACTACATAATGGGCGAAATCTTTCGCTAGCCGTAACTCGATACCGAAGCATTTCCGGACCTATGTTTATATATCTTTTTTTTATTTACTTTTACATGTAGAACGAGCTCCCGAAGCTTCTGCATATCTTCGTGAATCACCCTGTATATTTGTAAACGAATTTTGTTTGTTGGTTATTTTCATCTCATCTAAGCATGCTATTTTAGGCACACGTTAAAAATTATGTTAAATACATGAAACTTGAGTGAAATACATTAACAAATTGCAAGAACGCTATGTATGTTCTTTTTTGAATGTAATAGGCAAACCAAAAACAACTTTCTTGTTTTCTGATGTCCTTATATTTTTGAAATCTGAATGATAATAAAGAAGAATTCTTTATTATCATTCTTTATTACAATTCAGATTTCAAGAATATAAGGACATCAAGAAACAAGAAAGTTGTCAACAGTGAAGGTGAATCAACAAAGGATTTTTTTATGAAAAAAATGTAAATAAAACATTGCTGTTACTTTAACCGTATTGATTACAATTGCTGTAGTCTTCATAACATAATATACAATACAGGCTCAGAATTTTACTATAATTAAAATTCAATTTTGCATATGACTATTTCAAGCATAAGAAATGATGGAGGTCCATATCCAAAGATATCCTCTCTGTAACAAATGGACAAAAATTGCATCAATAACGATGATACGTTAATTAATTTAGTTACTTTAATAAGTAAATATTTATATTTAAAAAAAAAAGAAGCGATTAAATTTTAAAAATAACAATTGCATTCTTAAATATTAAATAAATAAATAAATAACTCAAAAATTTTAATAAGAATAATAACTAATTTCTCTACGGAAATTCAAATCAAACTTGATGACGTAATAGTTTAGTCGTAGACATTGATTTTCATTAGTGAATAAATGAATAAACTTATTTAGGAATCTTAAGTACAGTAGAACCTCGATTAACCGACATTGTCGGGACCGGACCTCTGTCGGTAACTCGAAAATTCCGCATAAGAGAGAGCACAAGGGGGATGGAGGGGAAGAAATTGTTTCTTTACCACAAAAAAATTAAGGAAACCGACGTCGGTTAAACGAGGGTCCAGTTAAAAGAGTGTCGGATAATCGAGGTGCTACTGTATGTAGTTGGAAAGGCTAAACGTAAAGAGTAAAGTTAAAAAAATAAACAGAATTAAAATTAAAACTAAAGTGACCACATAGATAATAATGCGAAAAATAATGATAATATAATAAAAATAATATAAGTAACAAAAAGGATCGGAATTGTCCTGTATCTCTTATTAATCCTTAAAAGGTTATTTTCTTAGAAAACAGATAGGTGTTTCTTAGATACTAAAGGATACTAATGGGAATCTGAAAATGAAGTAACACCAATATGAATATTTTTGGGTTTTCTTTATATCAGATTCATGGCTCAAGTCCTTTTCAGGAAAAAAAAAACTATTTAAAAATTTCTTATTTATAAACTACAAAAAAATAAAATAGAACTACAGTAGATTCCCGATTATCCGCGGATTGGGTGGCGCGGCAATGGCCGATAAGCGAATTCTGAGAATAATCCGAAATAGGACGAAAATCAACACAAAAATGCTTTTAACATGTTTTATTTACATTAAAGTGGCAGTAAATACATTATATACAATTACTTTATTTTAATTTACATTAATTTCTTACTTTTTAACAAAAGAACCCGGTTAATTGTCTTTGCTTTTTCGTGTCGAAACACGAAACCCCTTACTTGGACGTCGCTAAATCTGCCTCTTTTATTCTTTTCCTTATTCTAGTTTTAAAAATTTTTTTGGTATTATTTATGAGCGATTAGAAAGACGGAGTTTAATTGTAAGTAAAGGATTAACAACTATTTTTCTTAATTTGTCTTTATGATTTACTGTACCGTAATTTATTGTACAGTAAAAAAAAAATGGAACCGGAGAGGTCCGCGGATAATCGGGAGTTTACTGTACATCCAAATCAGAAGTGCAAAACTCAAACATATAGTTTGTGAAACATCTGTAATTATTTCCTAAAAAGAATCTTTGCTGCTAAAACCAATCTTCTGCCAATTAATTAAGAAAAAATGGAAGCCATTGTTAGAAGGTGTCCCAGTTCTTCAGTTTCGAGCACCGATTTAACTATATCTGAAAAGTCGTTTAATGTACTTCCTTCTTTGTTTTTTCTTTTTATGTTTCTCCATAAAAACTTCTACGGACCAACATAAAAATTGTTACTTTTATAATAAGTCCATTTGAAGATTGAGAAGAACAAGAGGTAATCACTGGAAGTGATTGTAAAAACCTGGAAAATATAGTACCTCATCTGATTTCATTTTCCGTTTATGGTCAGTTCTGAAAGTAATTTTGGAAATCGCTTTCCGTCGTATTGCGAATGCTTTCCATCAAAGGGTTAGCAGCACATGGTGTAGTTTTGACTACTTCTCTAATCCGCGTCATCCAGTCGGGTCTCACGAAATGTCAACGTAGAATGTAAAGAAAGATGACCTTTACCTTGTTCCCGTGCTTTTGTATTTAAATGTTCGGATTGAAAATCTCGTACTGTAGAAGAAAATTAACATTTCATGGATGAAACGTAAAAACAACATCTAAAGCCATGCTTTGTGAGTTAGGTTTATTTAACTGCAAAGAAGCAAACAGCACGAAAGAGTTTTGACCTTTTTTTTTAAAGAATTTTAATAGAAAAAGTCACAGAATAGAAGGTAGAAGTTAGATTTAATTGAGATAGCAGAGAAAACTATTTTCGAATTTGTAATCCTTATAATCCAGAATTATCGATAACAAGTGAATATAATAGAGCGGGAAAAGAAATAGAATCTCCATGAATATAAACTAAAAACATAAAAACACATTAAAAATAAAGAAAAAGAAAATTATTTGCTGGGCTCTGCCAGCCTCAATGAATTTCTTATACGCATCTAAATAAAGGAAAAAGTGCCTAAAAATGTTCAGTTTGAACATTGGTCTCAAATTTTAATGTGTTTAGATATTTTTAGGCCTTTAAAAGATTTAAAATGGGGAGAAAAAAAATGAAGAAAAAAAATGGCCATGAGGGGATCGAACGAACGACCTTCGCTTTATTAGCAGTTGACCTTCGCAACTGAGCTAACAGGCCACATACAACATTCAACATTCAGGCCACCTACAACTGAGCTAACAGAAGCCGTTGCGAAGCATTGTGGGATACGTGTCCACAGACAGACAAACCGGGGATATAAGGCGTCTTTCAGAAGCCTTAAAGGAAGTACAATAACGTAAGGAATACAAACCCACGCGGAAATTGAGAAAAAAAAAATAGGTATTCGGATTTGAACCGACAACCTTCAGTATATGAATCCGAAACCTTAACCATCAAGCTAAAAGCTGACAACTGAAATGAAATGGTTTTATTTCTAACATTTAAGCTAGTAGTGGAAATCCATTGAAAACAATGCCAAATATCTCGAACAAATATCTGGGGCGACATTGACCCCTAAAAAATACCCTATTCCGATGTTGTTTGGGCCTCTGAACACGATGGTGAAATCCGTTTGTCGTTCTTGACCCTTCTTTCGGGAGGTTTTAGGGGCACAACGACAACAATGCCAAATATCTCGAACATCGGGAGGGGGGGGTCGTTGGCCCCTGTAAATACGCCATTCCTACAGTGTTTGGACCTCTGAACACGAAGGTGAAATCCGTTTGTCGATCCGACCTTCCGTTCGGGAATTGTTAGAGGTGGACAGACACGGACGGACAGAACAAACGCAATAGATACCGATTTTGGTCGCGATCACAGTAGCTCCAAAATGGATGGCTAAAAATGATAACGGTCTTATTTTTTTTTTTTATCAACGAAATATAGGTTAACTCGATATTAGTGCTAGTAATAGAGAACCAAAAAAGAGGAAACAGTAATGGATTCAAATATAAATAAAAGAAAATTGCATACAAATAAATTACATAAATAAAATGGAATTATTAAGGGATAGATATCTTAGAGCACTCATTGATAAATTAGAAAAAATAATCATATTTTAAAGTAAACACCGTTCTTAATATTATGAAGATTTCTGTGGATATTACTGCAATGAAGTTCCTATATTTCGTAAGCTTGAAATATTTTAAATTTAATATTTGCGCCCAACAAGCAAACACTGATCTAAACGATAAAATTTTTCAAATACAAAAATAGATCGTCTCTGTCTGTAAATATATATGCCACGTTTCAGGAAGATCAACTTACAGGTTTAGAAGTTACGGGGAGGAGGGCATAAACAGACGGACTCATTTTTTGATTCTCAGTTCCTAAGGAAGTAGACTCAAAGATAACAGAAAAGAAGACGAAATCTTAAAGGAGTAAAGAAATGCCGTGGTTCTTTTTGTCTTCAAGTTTCTTTGAGCCTGACGGATTCGCAGGTCAGGATTTGAAACTTTGCTTTTTGTTTTGATTTTTTAATTGTGTTTTATTTGGAGGGAGACCGCTTTCGGGAGCCAGAGTGGTTTTCCCTTATCACTCCTGCATTATCTGAGCGTTTCATCTGGTGAGTGGGTCTGGCTGACGAGTCCATAGAAGGACGAAACGGCCGTCCCAGACTCTCACCAACGAAAGCTTAGATATTTTTAATTTTAGTGTCATATCTTTATTCCTTTATATTAATTTGTGGTACGTTAAACCTTAACATGAAATCTATTTGGAAGCCTGAAATTTATTTGATTTTAAGGACCTTAGTATTTTCAGTAATTTTAGATAATTATGTTTCTTGTATCTGTTCGAGAACAACGATCTTTAGATTTTTTTATTGGAAAAACGAATTCTAAGAAACTGCATTGATAGTAGTTTTCCTTCACTTCTTAACTTCAATAAACATACAGAATACTGTAGCTGTTTCGTGTAATTGAAAATAACAGCTTGTTCCGCAATTGGCTATAAAGTTAATCTTGCAATCACTATAAGCAAGGTCAGACACACCCTTAAAACAACAATAATTGTGGAATTCTCCGTACTTAGTAAATAAAGCGAATGAAATCCATTACTAAAAATGTTCCATGGTTATTAAGCAATTATCCAAAGGGCATCCAAAGGCGGAAAAAATGCCAGATTTATTGCCTATAAATTGTTTCACTGGCAAGGAAAAGTCAGACGTAATATAGACCTTTTATTTTGTAATTTTTAGCTCTTATGAAACAGGTGAAAAATGCAACGGGTTTTCATTTAGGAAATTAACGGCTCCGGTTAAAACCAGTCCCGTATCAACTGAAAAGAGGTTATTGTAAAGAAGCCAGTTGCAAATTTTTTTCTATTTTCAGTTGAGAATAAGCATGGATAAGCAAGCGGAATAAATTTTTGTGGTTGAATTTTATTTTTGATTAAAAGTTTAATAATCGTTCTAGGCATTGTCGCTATGACATCGGCCTCACAAGGACGATAGGTTTTATTTTTCTTCTAGCTATGTCCGCTATTCGTGTACCCTAATTTGCCGCCTAACCAAAAATAAGAAATTTAAATAAGAAAAGTTTGTAATAAATAAAGCGGTTTATTGGGCATCTTGTTAGAGATTCAGCTGACACTGGCCTGTCACCTCTGAGTACCGGGGTTCGGTTCTCAAGTGGGTTTCTGATGGTGGACGATCCGAGCTGGGCAGGTTTTCTTGGGGTTCTCCCGTTTCCCCTGCACTTCTCCCACCTTACTTTCTCAGTCTTTCTCTCCATCTGTCCTTATTTCCGGGGGATAGTGCAATTGACCTCCGGTCGCAGTGCTTGGCTTCTCTGCCACCCACATTCATTACATAACATAACATAACAACGTAACATCCCTCTAGGCATATTTAAAAAAAAAAAAAAAAAACTATCAACGCCACAAAATTCAATTAAACAATCACAAGTTTACTTGCAAAATTATTTCTACTCTACAGAAATGCCAAAGAGCAAAAATAATTTAATACGAACATCATGAATAGAGAAGTAGGTTTGAATAACGCGTCAAATGCAATGTAAATGCGCAAATTTGTTTTTTGTATAGATAGAATAGTTATTATTTGTACTTATTCTACCACTCATTAAGTACATATCATCATCATCATCATCAGCGCGTATAATCCCAATCCGGAGCAAGGGCCTCTCCAAGTTTCTTCCATCGTTGCCTATCTTGGGCGGCCTGAGTCCAAAGTACCCCCTGTGCCTTCTTGATAGAATTAAGTACTTATAGTTAATGTTAATTTTCTAGAATAGTTTTCCTTTATTTCAAAAATTGAATAAGCCATTTACCATGACAATATCTTTTACAATTAATTCTCACTGCCTTAAGATAAGTCAATCTAGAACAAAAAATTAAAGATATTTTTAATGAAATTGTTTCAATAATTAATAGGATGATGGTAAGAAATGACAGCAAGGATAAAAGAAAGTAGGCGTATGTTAATACGATAGATTACTTTGTATATCGTTTTCTAGTCTTTCCATAGAAGTAAATTTAATTAAACTCGGGAGGGATTTCTCATGAATCTTGTTTACAAATGCAGTTTTGAATGTGAATATTTAAATCTGTTGCGAAGATAATATAATTGAAGATGAATTTAGGAAAAGGCAGATATTAAATAGCTAGGAATTTCTATAGATCATTCTTTTATTTCCAAAAGTCTTGGTAGGACATTGCTTGTGTATCATCATCTGGGGTGCCTTTGACACTTTCGTAGATCTTACGGTTTTTCTTATGTATTGTTGTAAATTTTTCATTTTTCTGGGCGATATAGGTATATATGTCTTGTTTCAGGTCAATAGAAGGAGAAAATGCCAAGAAAGTATCAAAGTGAACTTTGGGTCAAGGCCCTACCGCAACTACAGTGAGGAAAACCTTCAAAAGGCATTGGATGCTGTAAAAAGTGGCATGTCAAAGACGCAGGCTTCTAAAACTTTCAAATTCCACGTAGTACGCTCATAAACAAGGTGCTTGAGAGGCATGTAAATGAACCAGGTGTCCAGCGAGTTCTGAGCGACGAGGAAGTGATTCAAAATACATTAACTGTTCCTCACTTAATAGCTCACCTTTTAACCTTTTTTTATTGCAATCACCGACCTATATATTCTAAATTTGATTAAAAATGTGTCAACATATGTAGGTATGGGGTGGCTTTCACAGTCAGAAGACTAATATCTGAATATAATGTAAAAACCATAAGTGCGTCAAAGTCACCCCAAACGCTGGGTAACTTTGACACCCTGAATTTTGTCCAATATCTCCTACAGTAAAATTTTAAAAAATAATTTAATTGAAGGAAATAATAGGTCATACATCTATTGTTTTATATAAATATTAATTGTTATATATAGGGAACGAAACAACGAAAAAACTGTCGTAAAGGTGTCAAAGTCACTCCAGTTGACGGTACGCCTAGATCATTTAACTACATCATTAAGATATACGTATTTCAACACAAAAATTAGTCTAATCATTAAAGTTCAATTTTATGTGTAATTACTAAACTAAATTGATCAAGTCTATTCTTCACGGGTCTATGCTGTAAAGATAGGAAAAGAATATTAGACGGCGATGTTCTTTTGAAACGACCAAAGAAGCTACAACAATTCGATTGCAGCCATTTAGACAGTTGAAAGTTATAATGAATACCAGTTCAACTAAATTGTTTCAGTGTTGAGTGACTAAATTCCAGACACACAGGAGATAAAAGTGCTGAACAGTGCCGACAACATTGCAATTAAGATTGATTGAATACAGTTTTATCTCGCGAAGACAGCATCTGTTTTTACTCGAATGCGAATCAAATGGATCACGATCAATTATTATGACTTTTTTATGTTGCTGCTGAACATTATATTTCAGCAAGCCTAGAGAACCATCGTATTTCTTCAGTATGCTCGGCTTATAAAAGAGTCGTTGTTTCACCGTTGCTATTAGCAGAGCAACTTCACTGTGAACAAAAAAATGGAAAGGAAATCGCCTAATGCTTCAACAAACATCAGAAATGATAGGAATAAAAAAAAAAACTCCCGTATATTCAATGGGATTCGAACATAAACATGCGCCTGTAAAAATTGAGATTCTAGTGTACGGCAAGACCCTCAGTTTTAGCGCTCGCAGTGTCTCCTTTAGACTTTTCCAAATTCCTATGTGGGCGGTCGGCTTCTCCGCATCTCGTTAACTGAAGGAATATGCTTGTTTTGTTTCAGTAATTGTATAGGAAAAAGTATCATTTTGCAAGAAATAAGCCTGGCATTCATTGCACAGAAACAATAGTTTTCTTTTCTTAGTATTATAAGAGCAGATGACAAATAACAAGGATCATTTTTAAGTCTGAAAAGTCGTAAAGACCCGAAACCGACTGTATTTTTTTATGTTTTAAATAGATGCTTTTTTATCTACTTACTCTTGTGTGTGGGCTCCATTTATTTCTAATACAGTTATAAGTTGCAAATAATTTCCGAAAACAATTTTAACAATTTTTTGTAGTCATTAAACTCGAAAGAAATTCAGTATCTTGTCCTGTGCTGGTATGATTCGTGTTTCTGATGATTTATTCCTAAAAAAACATAATTAAATGAAGCAAACTGCTGAAAAATCGTTTTCTGTTATTTGTCAAATCTAAAAAATTTATTCCTCGGAAACATATCAATTTAAAATTGGATTTAATGTACACGCCTTAGGAATTGGCCTGTAAATCACATAAATAGTATTTTTTTTCAACAGAGATATAAAAATTAAGCTTAACAATTTTACGATGAGAAGATCATGTAAGGGTTCATGAAGAGAAAGAACAACATAGATAGGATTTTAGCAATGATGAACGTTAACGAAATAATAATGGATGATGTAGATAAATTTGGTTTGGTTGGTTTTTAGAATAGGTTTATTATGAATATGTAATAACAATGAGAATATTTAGATTACAAAAACAAGCATTAAAGTGGATACCTCCAGAAAAGAAAAAAGAAAGACCTAGAAAATCTTAGATTGAAGGTATTCCGAAACCCTTGGCGAAAAGGAACTTAACGGAAGGTCAAAGTAAAATTGAATGGCGCCGAAAGCTGAATTTTGGAAAGCGACTTGTGACGCTATAAAACCGATACATATATAATTTTTATTCCCATTACTAAATTTCTAATCATTACTCTTCATTAACTTGGTAATTTCAAAGTATAAATATAATAATGTCAAAAAAATTAATAAATAAATAAAATAAACTTTGAATTTTTTTAACTTAATATTTTTTTACTTTTAGCAAAAATTCAAAACTGAGTAGAACTGTAAATATCAAACATCCACTTTCCATTGTTTGTATTTATTTTTACTTACGGTAAAAATTTCTGTTCTTTCAATATATTTTCCAAGAAGGCCGAGTAATGTTGATATTTCGAAACATTTTTCTAATCTGTTATATTTTGCTTTTTATAAAGAATGCAGGGGTATATTCGTAATTCACAAAACTTTTCGAATTTCTAAGTTTTATTATTCATTGATACACAAAAGACAATGATGCCTCAATCAGATGAATTGTAGTTATCTGTTTAATGTAAAATCGTAATGTATTGATATTTCGCAACATGGAAAATTATTTTTCTGAGCTTGAATATTTGTTACTTGATTCTTTACACAATCAGGCAGTGTTTTGTTGACTGTAATTTTAAAGCCTTTGATTTACTTTTAAAAAAGTCGGTGAATAGAGAGTGTTTATAAAACTCACTGAATAAATCTAATATCATACACATATTATATTATTAAAAGAAAAGTTAATTTTTTTTCTGGCCCTATCTCCTCCGACACCATAAGACACAGAAATACAGATAAGGTGCGAAATGTTAGGTCTAGTATTGAGGATGCTCATATTTTTATTTTTATCTATGTGGATCAACTGGACGTCCCGAGACATGCCGGTCTCCGAGATGGTCTCTGAGATGCTCACATTTTCATTGTTATCTACGTGGGTCAACCGGAAGTCACGTGACATACGATCAAACTTGAGGCCTCCGAGACGCCCTCGTGGGTTGTGAGGAAGCGGTCACGGTCACGGGTGGGGAGAAAATTATCTCAGAATCTAAGATCACGGTTTGCTAGTAAAAATTAAAAAAATTATAAAACTTTTACATTATGAATTATAAACGTTTTAAAAATCTTTATACATTGATAAATGATTGTACTTAAATATTTACATAAATTACATATTGCATAAATTCCGTGTAAGCATGTAAAACAAATTCGTTACAAAAAAGCTTACTTTTCAAATATGAACTTACATCTATGTATAATACTTTTTTTTTGGTTTAAGAGATTTCATATTAAAGATAAATATTTCATATTAAATCCTGATATTATCAACAGTCAGGAAATTCTTTCTATCTTGTATCAGGATTTAAATCAACCGTTTTCTTTTCGGTGCATTTTCTTTATTTAAAGGTGTTTTGCTGTTGTGATATTTACGAAGTCTTGTCGGATCTAATTTTAACTTCTCATTAAACCTCAAAGGAAAGAACTTAGCCAGTTCAACACCCACTCCCATTAGATCCGAAGGCTCTTTATTTAATCTACAACAATAAAGACTGAATTCACAAAACTTCAATAAGAATCTTCTCTCTTTTTTTCTTTTTATGTTTACTAGATCATGAATTTCACTTGTCTAGAATTATTTCCGACGAAATTTTAGAGCCGTTTAATGTTGTTTTTCTGCGCTGCTGCTTTTAGTAATAGTCCTTCGCAGCTTCCATAAAAGCGAAAACATTGATCGGTGTTATTTAATGGCTTCCGCCCAGGTGATAATAGATCAACTTACCGCTAAGGTTGGCTTCTTCCGATTCATCTAAGATCATTGACTTTCTCTGATCTTATCTCCTCAGTACTTTTTTCAATTACATACGAACTCCCTAAGTAAAAAAGTACCAGTGTTACATATTATTTTTACAATGAAAGTATCTACAAAATCCATTGGGTTTTTTTTTTTTGTTTTTTCTTTTTTATCTTTAATTTAGGACGTTCAATAATCATTAATAACATACACAAACACAATATTATTATTTTTAGATGTTTCTAGTGTAATATCTGTCTACCTTAAGTCCGAAGCTTAATGTTTATGGCTTAATATTTTTATTTCTTGTTCAAGAACTGCTAAACGTATGATAGGTATTCAATACGGTACAGATATTTGTTTGTGTATATTTTTTTTGGCATACGCAGTTGTCACCGTTGTTGGAACTACTGTATATCTTTGCTAGATATTAAAATAGGCAGATTTAATATATACTCTTTAATACTTCTTAAAAACATTAACAGCATACCGGCAACATTTCGTCTTTTATCAAAGACTTTATCGAGCCATTTCTAAAACTCAAGGAATAGAGAGATGTTATTCTCTATCATCTCTCTTTCCCAACCACTAAATAATAATACAAAAAGCCAAGAATTCTAAAATGTGGAATATATAACAACAGAGGAAACGTCATCTCAAACACGTTCAAATTGATAAGTCCAAATTACAAATTTATTGTTTAAAAAACTATTCTTCCAAATAAAAGAAAAGACGAAATATTGCCTGTATGTTGTTAATGTTTTTAAGAAGTGTTAAAGAGTATATGTAATTTAAGAAGAAATGAGATAGAAGATTTCTTCATGCACAAATTGTTCTATCTTTTGTTCACTGGAACTGTGCTGCAGGTTGTTATATAGTTATTGGAATCTCTATATCTGAGATGTAGTCTTGTCAAATTAATCAATAATTATATTGCTTTGTCATTTACGATCTGTTTAGGAATCTATTTTTCCTGCCTAGGATAGGGGAATATTGATATTTACTATGGGTATAATTTACAATTTTTAGATCTCATTGCGATTTGATTAATAATAATTATACCCGATGAGATAGTTATGGCTAATAGTTCATTGAAACAAAACACAGGAAACTGTCGAGCTCATCGAGATTGTGTACCTCTTAATAATAATCTGCGTGACTTAAGCTGATAAAACTAATAAGTATGTAAATTTAGCCCAGGAATTGAAAGTAAGATGAAATTAATCTAAAATTACAAAAAGGCTCATCGTCATATCAATAATAGAAGTTGTACCGAAAAATCCGGTTCAATAATCCTAGGAGCTTGGAATCTTCCATCAAATGCCATTAATTCAAAGGGCAGTTTTAGTAGATAGTGCTCATATTGTGAGAAAGTTTTTGTCCCAATAGTGAATTTTTAATGTTTGGAATTCTCTTGCATTGTATTTTAATTAAAAAACAAGGGAATATAATTTTGTGCCAAAGCATTAATATTACTAATAATAATAAAAAAAATTAAAAATACAGTAGAATCCCTCTAATCCGTCACCATTGGGACTGGGGGTATGGTCGGAACGCAAAAAAAGGTCGGATAATCAGAAAATACAGAAAAATACGGATATACAGTAAAATATACGAATTTACTGCGTTGTCGAGCAGTTGGAGTTTAGGCTTTTCAATGTTTTGCGATTCATAAGAGCGTTTTCGCCATCTACCATCAGTGTATATGCAAGTAAACAACACAATGGCGCGACGGTAGTGAGTCACCGACGAGTCGGGGGCAAGTTCGGCCGGCTCGAGCACGGTCGGATCAACCGGAGTGGCGGACTAGCCGAGGGCGGATGAAAGAGGTTCTACTGTAATAATGAAAAAGAAGTACATTAACGAAAGGAAAAAAAAATAGGAAAAAAATAAAAAGAACGTTAGAAAACCAAGAAAAAAATTATCGGGGACATTGAGGAAAAAAAAAACCCAGTAGATATATGGATTCGAATTTACCTAAGTGCCTTACTTCTTAACTACTCGACAACCCTGCAAAAAAATTCTTTTAGTTGCATTTTTATTTTCTTTACCTCATTTTTATGAATTTCTTTTGTAACTTTAGGAAAAAAAAATGATAATATTAGAATGCTATTGTGACAGGAAACTTAAAAATAAAATCTATTGTAAAACTTCCTTTGACAGTGCCCTAACATTTATCTCCTGAAACAACTTTAGAAGTTGAATGTACTTTAGGGAAACCCCCAAAGACAGTGGGGCTTCTCATTTCCTCTCACCAACCATTTTGAAGCCCAACAATTGGGATAGCAAGTGACGTCATAAATAAATGTTATCAGTGTTTATCGTGATCGTTTTCATGGCCAATGTTTGTGCTTTTTCTTTGGTCATACATAGGTTAGAACATACCGTATTTACTCGCATAATTTCCCCTTTTTTTT
>JAFIDM010014012.1:23623604-23651508 GCA_023159025.1 Thereuonema tuberculata
CACCCATTGTTATTTCTTAAAAATGATTTTTGATTAAGATTAGAGCGTTACTTCGTGAATTATCATGATAACAATAGATTGCATAGAGCTATCGTTCTGAATACATTCAGACTATGTGATGTGCACTTAAAAACCAGTGACTATGTAAAGCATAACGTATGATTTATCGGAAATCCTATTCAAATCTTCTTAATTATATTAATTCACATACACATTAATTAGTGTAAAGGATATTTGTGATAAGTGAACGGGTTACTTTATATTTGAGGAGATTACGTCTACAAAATCTTGGTTTGTAATTCAAGGAGCGTTTGAATTCTCTACTCGAATTATGTCGGGGTTCTGTTTCATCCGGCAGGACTTGTTTCGATACATTAAATCAACAGAGTAATAGGGATTAAGGTTTTAATCGTAATTAGTAGGGCAAGGCAAATGAATTTGCATCTTTTTTCTATGAGGTTTGAAACATGGCTCGCATATATGAAAATGTGTAACATTAAATAATTGGTTAAATAAAGGCAATTCGTTAGGGCATTTTTTTTTTTTGCATTTTTCGGCATTTTTAGGGATAGGTAATTTTTTTGGCAATTTTTATGCCATTTTGAGTATTTTTAGTAGTTTTTTGGAAGGCAATGTCTTTTTTTTCTACAATGAGATTTTATTTATTATTCAGTATCTTTGCTTGTCCTCATTCAAGCCAACAAATTTTTCCAGAAAACAATTAGACCTTTTTTTTTGGTTGTCAAAGTTAAAAAAGGTTAAATGTAATAAATTCAAATGGTTTATTGGTCATTTTTTTACTATTTTAGGTCATAAATGCATTTTTTATTTGTCATTTATTAGCAAATTATAGGTCATTAAATGCCTTGCCCTAGTAATTAGTATACTGTCCCAAACACTGTATATTCTAGCGATATTGGATTGTTAACAATTATTATTGATAAAAAAACAAGAAGTTGCCAATGAATGCCAATGCGTAAGATACTTTGTTGCTAAATAGAAACCTTCTTACTCGCTTGCGTCTTGTTCGAAAGTACGGTCGAAAATGGTATTTATTCCTTATGAAATCACGGACGATGACTGTATTTAAAAATTGAAAAGTAATTTCTCATTTTATAGATGTAAGGACGACGAAAAACATTGGTTATACCTTGCTGAAGGGAGTTAAACAAATTCGAGACGGGTTTCCTGAGTTCCAACGAAAACCAAAAAAGAAAGTGATTGAACAAAATACAGTAAAACCTCGATATAACGCTCCCGCTTATAGCACTATCCCGTTCTTTACGCTCATTTTATACAGTCCCTGGAATTTTCTATGTAACTCTGTATACTTTTACCCCCCTACAACGCTTCAAATCCCGCTTGTAGCGCTTTTTTTATATCGGAAATTTTGTATCGAAAAGAAATGTAACACAGTAAAGATTCTTTTTTTTTTTTTCCCCTGGTAGGAGGGAATCTTTGAACTCTGTGAAGTTGCGGGTCTGTGATACAGTTGTGCAAAATGTCGAAGCGGAAATCCCTTTCTATAAGTGAAAAATTGCAAATTCTCCGTAAGTACGACGAGAATTCTACAGAAGTCAGAAGGAATTCCCTAGTCCAGTCTGCGAACAATAATGAAAAACAGGGATGCAATTACCGATGCAGCGAAGGGTTGTTGCAGACGTAAAAAAGTAGTGTGCAACAAATCTGCTCCGAAAATATATTAGTATTGCTCCTAGTTGTGTATCAATTTACGTTAATAGTTACCTGAACCGCATTGAAAATGTCATAATTCATAACAGTAGCACACACACATACACACACACACACACACACACACACACACCGCTGCCACTATTATACGGAAACTTCGTATGGCTGAGAAAATCAGACTTGATCAGTTGCGAAATGATATGTGAGTCGGACTTTTAGTCATTCTGCCCTACGCGATGTAGTACCTGACGGTGGTTCCGTGTAGGGTGTTTTGGAAGTCGGACGTAGGGTTTTAGTGAGTAGTAGTCTTTTATGACTGAGTCTTTACCAATTCCTTGGTATGCGTAAATGCATTTCCCCCGTCCTTAAAAAAAAAAAAACACACACACACACACACACGGCAAACCACAATCAAAGATCTTTTTAATAGGAAATAAGCTCATATTTGCACTATATCTAATGCAGAATCATGTATGTTTCCTGTAAAATGGTGTCCAAATCTTTCCCCATCTCATAAATCATTTCCCGTCTACAGCGCTATCCCGCTTATTACGCTTGTAGGTCATGGTCCCTTGACGAGCGTAATAACGGGGTTTTACTGTATTTTAAACTAGCCATATCAACGATATCTGCAAAGATAAATCATTACCGCATTTTGATCAGTCATAAGTTTATAGTAGATTAGACAATTTCAAAGCTTGTTGGTTCTTTTCTTATCAGGATTATCCTAATCCGTTTGTTGCAAAATCACGAAACCCTGTCTGAATTATTTGACAGTAAATCGTTTGATTAGTTCTCGCTTAATTCAACTTATTCAACAGGTTTTCAAGCATATAAACATCCACTGTGATTCCTAATACCGAGCGTTATTTAATTACTCCATTAAATCACATTCCAATTTGTGGTGTTTTGTGGATGCGCCCTCTTGGCTGCCGCATCGATTCTTGCCGTCGATGGAACTATCTTCAATCGGCGCCGATTACATCAGAACAAAATGAAATCATTTAATTTGAAGGGGCTTCATCGAAAATGAGATGGAAACCGGTTTTGAAGCGATGTCACGTTGGTTTTGGACTGAAAGGGAGATAGAAAGAGGCGATTATTACAACAGATGGATTTGAAAGCTTATTACAATCGAAACTTAGAAATATTGCAGAGATATTGAATTTTAATTAAAAGATGAGGATTTTTTTTTTACAATGTAAAAGTTTAATATTTGCCTTCGGCCTTTCATTGATTTCCGTAAAATATTGTTAAATCTGCTACTGGACACTGACAAAAAAATGATAATAAATTTTGTTCTTTTAATCATGATTTCGATATTAAAGACATATTTTCTCTAACATTTTTAGCTTTAGAGACAGCTTAAAGGAGTTTTACAAGTAAAGGAGGCATCTATTGTTCGTTTCACTTCTTTAAAAATTCTTTTTAGTTCATAAGTTAAGCAAAAGTTTAATTTTGTATTACAGTATTTATTCTCTTCCATATATTTCCCCCTTTTTTTTTAATAGCCTTGAATTTTATTGAAGAACTTTCTGTACTGTATTTATATCGTGTTGCTGCTTTTTAAAAATGGTTGTTATGTTCGAAATATGAAAAGTTAAATCTAAAGTACATCAAAAAAAGTTTTTTTTCCCTAAATGTAAAAAATTTTATTTTACCAATATCATTCAATTCAACAAATCATTCACGAACATACGCATTAATGATTTCTACGTTAATCAAAAATTCATATATTACAGGAAGGAAAGATGATCGTACGTTAACCATTAATTACAATTTCAGCTTACTAAGTTACAGATTCGCCTCAGTTCTTTACCTTTCGGCCAAAAATTACCAAAACTAAAAATGTCCTGAAATATTTTCTTTTTCTTTCAGTTAATTTCGTCGTAGACCGAAGAACTAACATTGTGCTTAGTGGCTCATTTCGATTTTTTTAAGTTTTTTTGTTCTAATCGTTATTTCGCTCCGAAACTTGGAACATCCTTTAACATATAATATTAAAGGATGTTCCAAGTTTTAGACGAAACATGTCTATAATTTTAATAGCTCTGCATCCCATGCAATAAAAAGAGCAACAACAAAACTTGAAAAGAACATTTGTCTCATTTAATGATCGACCAGAAAGTAAACAAATCTCAAGATACTTAAATATGTATTAAATGTTGTTATTAAATATTAGCAACATTAATAAAATAACTAACATCAATAAACATTCTGCATATTTTCACTTTAAAATTCACGATTTTCGGGTAACTTTAGATTATAATATGAGATTTTTGAATATTTTCGAAATAGTATTAAGTACACTACAACCTCGTTTATCCGGACTAACTGGGACCAAAGGCAATCCGGAAAATCGAGAATCCGGATAATCCGGGTAACAAATCCTTAAATAAACAGACTTACCGTTTATTACGATAAAAACTATGTTTTGTAGCTTCAACGCCCTGTGACACTCTAGTAAAGCTTTCTTAAACTCGACAAAAAGCATTTTATTACTATAATTTATTGTACAATCTACGCAGGAACTGTACATTTAATCAAAATAAAAAGCGAATGTTTGGCATACTTATAGTTATGTTCTTATCGTAGTTAAATTATCATCTATGTGAACATTAAAAAAAAAAATGTTTACAAATCTGATCCGGATCAACGAGGGCCGGATAAACGACGTTGTAGTGTATTTGAAGTTTGATTAATCCGGAAAAATAAATTTGATTGCACATCAAATATCTTTCATTTGCAATGCTTTACTAGAAGGACTGCTTCGTTTTCTAAACGAGATATGACATTATTATCTTAATTTTATTTTTTCCTTTCCTAATGCTAATCAGTATAAAAAAAAAAAAAACAAAAGGTATAATCTGGCCCCATTTAATCTTCTACAAATAATGATTAAAACAAATAAAATATAATAAAGAAAAAATATAAGTTTAAAAAAAAGTCAAAAATAAGATGACCAACATTCGAACCTGGGTTATTGCAGCCACAATTTTGCAATATATTTACGACTTGGGATCCGCGGTTAAAGAGACGTTGAATTAAACAACTGATATTGCCTATAAGATATTGAGAATACTCTTACGTATTATCACGAGACCGGAACAGGAAGTGACCTTAGATCGAAACTCGTATATTATCCCACCTCTATAAGCTTTCCAAAAAGATATCAGTCATGTCTGTCTGACTTTTAGTTGGGCTCTAAAGGTGGTGGACGGAATGATCTTAAGAACTCCCTCACCCCTTTACAATTTGTATACGGTGTCGTTAAAAAGAAAATGTGGGGAATCCCCACAAACATATCAGATTGTACCTTTTGTAAATTTCTCAGACAAGCAATATGGCGGTTCCTTGGTATGCTCATTTCATAACTACAGACTATCAGAAAGAACAATTAGAATTATGAGAAGATTAGGACACGTTTTCTTTAGCTTTTTCTTCTGAATTCAAATGGGACAGAAAGAAAACAAATCCAAGTTTGAGTTTCAGGTTGAAACAGAGCTCTGACCCGGCAGGTATTGTAAATCAAACCATTACTCCTTCCGACGGAAAACAGAATAAAATATTAAAATAGAAGATGGAAACCTCTTGTCTTTCCTGTTATGGTTTATTCAGAGGTTGGGAAGCTTTTTTTTCAGCTGCGTTTCATCTAAAGTGACTGTGGGGTTATTTATCACAAGCAAATATTGTACATGGGAGAGTCTTTAGAAGCGAAAGACAACGAGTCACGTTCGGAAACTGACCTGAATTAATTCATTACAAGAAAAACATGGGTTTTTATAGATTACACATTGAAGAATTTGATTGGAAGACTAATTAAAAATATACATCACGATTGGCTAAAAACATAACGAACTTAAAATTAAGTAACTAGTTTTAATTAGTTTAATTAGCAACGGAAAAGAATTTAAAAATAAACAGAACATCAGTAATTAGGAAATGGAAAACGAATGTTTTAAAATAAATAAGGGTAAAGATTAAAATGAATAAAATACAGATAAATAATTTCTACAAAAGGAATATAAATAAGTGATATCTAAAAATATTTATATATAAGCTGTTACAATATTTTTTTCCATTACTCATTGTATTTGAGACCACAGATTTAAAGGCATACTCCTTTAAATAGAGACATTTTTCCTTTATTAGGTGAATATTTTCGAGAACCCTATCTTTAGCTTCCCATCCTACATGAAACTTTTTAACTTTTTCTTTTTCCTATATGCTTACTATGGAAAGTTTTTGAAACAGATTAACTCTGCCATTAAAAATGCTTCAGTCGAATAACTTGCTCCTTTTATCCATTTCCGTGAGATCTTCAAGTTACTTGGTTTCATGAATCTCTTACTATGTCTACTTCCAAATTCAGAACCATAAATTCGTCTAAAATTACAGCAAATTTGAAAGGCGTAGGTCGTAAAACAAAAAGTATCGTTTAACTCTAATTTGGTACTGTCATAAAAATACGAACGACAATTCAGTTCATCTTTAAATGCTCCATCTTAGAATCAAGCTCAAAAACAGGAAAAAAAAATACATTGTATCACGTTAAATCACGTAATTTCCTCCTTTCGTCCATCACTGAGTTAAATTATCCTGATTTAAGAGGTAACGTAAATCAGCTTGGCGAGAAATGAAGTAACTGGATCCCAGCTATTGTATTTCAATTAATATTCCTGGAGAACAAAAAACGGGAGCAATTTGTTCAGGATGCCGAAAAACCGTTGTATATTGTTTTTCACTAGCATACAGCGCCTAGGCTAAAGGGAAAAAATAAAATACCAAAAGTAAAAGATTAGAAAAAAAAAATATTCATAATGTTATTAATATTCATAAATTTAATCTTTTATTAATAACATTATTTTTCTTGATAAAGTTTGTTTAGATATTGTAAATGGCAAAGAGTTCGAAAGACAAAAAAAAAAAAAAAAGAATTTCCTTGGGATCTCCATTATCTAGAGTTTTGTTTATCTGTTCATGTATATGTGGGACACTGGGCACTGAGTAGCTCTTCTATCACGACCTATTTTCCCAGAACACGAAGATTACATTCCGAAACACTGTCAGGAGACTTTCGGTCCAACATAAACGTTAAGGCAGTCCCTTGATCGGGGATTTGGAGGCAACCATAACCAAAGACAAAGAAAGCCGCTTCACTTTCTATTCAAGGTCTACAAAGAAAAAGAAAAAAAAAATGAAAAAAAATCGGAAGATACAAAATTCTGTTACTTAAAAATTTGCTCTTCTAACAAGTTTAAATAAAAAAAGATAATTAAAGGATAACAACAATTATTTTTTCTAATCGTATTTAGAAATGGTAATTTCCTCACATTGCCTTTCCTTTTTCTTTCTAAATTAACTTTTTAGAATAATACTAGAAGAACATTTGCTTCTAGTATTTCTCTACTTGGAAAGAAACGTTATGCAAAGATAAATGACAATAAATCTCATCATTATAGGACATTAAATGGTTCCATTACTCAGAGGAAACGTCTAGGAGATAGAAGAATTACGGTCACTATATTCACATCAAACAGCTCAAAATAGCGTAGGTTTCTACATTTTAACATTCACACATTGCTTTTTGTTGTTACGGTCAAATATAGAAGACTAGAAATTTTTATACTTCAATTGATATAACATTTTGTTCATTTGCGTTGAAAACTTAAACTAAAAAGTTAACTTTCACCATTCTTATCTAAAGAATTTGAATTCCTTTGATGTTACTGTCCTGCCGTGTCCACTGTTCAGCATAAACCACATATTAATAATCTCTTATCTGAGTTAATGAAGTTCTTCACAAGAAATTTAGTCAGCAGAAAGTTTTAATGATTTTGAAAAACTTCAGCGACGAATTATACTTCGCTAAATATTTTAATCAACCATTCTACTTTAACGATGAGATACAAGAGTTTGCGCAAGGCCTTCCCATCTATCATTTAATATAAACTACATAAGATGTAATACTTTTAGTAAGCTCTTAAAGCGCTAAAGTAATTTACTTTACCCTTTTACACACTAACTTGAAATAAACAAAGTAAAACATTTCATAATAAATATATAAAAGAGATGAAATTTCAGTAAATCTTTAACAATGTTCTTCGTTTAAAAAGCATTTAAATTAAACTGATTGAAAGTTGCTGTTAATTAAGCAAAACAATTTCGATATCGTTTTAATATTAATACCAGATTGAAGCATAAAACTTGTGTCAAACTTAACTTCATAACAGAGAAGCAGCTTCAGATTTATTAAAATTTTGAAAGTCCTCTCCTTTCTCAAAACAAAGTATTGGATGAGTGCAAAAGTTCTATCCGTTTTTTTTACCCATAAAGAAGAGCAAATAAACGCAAACTGAACAGTACCTATTATTGTGCATAATCCCCATTGCTATCTAGGACCTCTTGTCATCTTTCTGGTAGGAGATGAATCCCACGGCAGTAAAATTCCGGTTTCGAGTCAAAAAAGTCTTGGATGGCAGTTTTCACAGCATCAAGATCATCAAAGATTTTCTGACTGAAGGAATTGTTCAACGCACGAAATAGGTGATAGTCAGTTGGTGCCAAGTCAGGAGAATAGGGAGGGTGGGTTAAAACCTCCCAACCAAAGCCCAGTAACTTTTGGCGAGTGATGACAGCAGCATGTGGCCTGGCGTTATCGTGATGAAGGATAACACCGCGACGATTGATGAGACCTGGCCGCTTTGCTACCAAATTTGAATGCAGCCTGTCTAACTGTAGACAGTAGAAGGCAGCATTGATGGTTTGGTTGAGTGGCAGGACCTCCCAGTGAATTATTCCCTGCACATCCCACCACACTCTCAATAACACCTTCTTGGGATGAAGTTCAGCTTTCGAAGTCGATGCAGGCGGATCAGAAGGGCGACACACAGTCCTATGACGCATTACGTTACGGTATATAACCCACTTCTCATCTCCTGTCACAATTCGTGTCAAGAATGGGTCATTTTTGTACCGGGAAAGCAAGGACACACAGATGGCGATTCGGTCATCCCGTTGCTTAGCTGTCAGATTATGTGGAACCCAACGATCCAACTTTCTCATAAAGCCCGACTTAATCAGCCGTCTCTCGACCGTTGTCCGGTGTATGTTGAAGGTCTCCGCTAATTCTTGCACGGTTAAGTTCGGGCTGTTCCTTATGGCTTGGTCAATATCGTCCTCTCCAACGTGTGATGGTCGAACACTCCTAGCCTGATCTTGGCAGCTTCTGTCTCCTTCCCTAAATTTACGTAACCATCGACGACAAGTGCTTTCGTCTATTGCATCCTCCCCATAAACTTGACAAACATTGCGACACGCTGCGCCTGCCGTACTCTTTTTATCGAACTCGTATAACAAACAATGTCTTATACGCTCCTTCTCGCGTTCCATGATACACCCTCTCATATTTTTTTTGAAATGATTAACTTTGTGAGACATGATGCATTTATATGTGAGGCATCCACACGTTTGATTGGCAGACGATTTGCATCATTACAATGTCATGTGTGAGGTTAATTCCATTGCAAAGTTTCATATCTAAAAACGGGTAGAACTTTTGCACTCACCAATACATAAATTCTATATGTATAGAGTACGGTAGGGTGTAAAATCTAGGTTTAAATCTAACCAATATCTTTTACGTATTTCGAAACATAATTGAAATACACCATATAACATAATACTACTATATCTTATACGAATTCCGTGTTTGAGGAATAAAACTTCTATTTAAATTATATTTAAAGAAATTCTTGCGGAATAAACGATTTTAAGATTTCTGGCATTTTTTTTTCTGCAAATCGTAGGAGTTTATTCCATTTGCTTAATGTAATGTTAAGTCAATGATCGAGAACTTCCGACGCAATCTTTTTGTGAAATGAGCTCTTGGCTACCATTTTTTCAAATGTTGTCTTTGAGTTTCATCCGTTGCCCGGAAATAGCGATTGCCTTTCTTTTTCAATTCCGTTTCAAATTGAAATGAAAGAAGAATGCTAATCCAATGAGGAAGAGGAGTTTTCTACAAAGAAAGAAGAAAGAAAAAAATGACGTTTGTTTAAAGTGAAGCATCACGATCTAAGGAAAAAAATAGATTATGAAATGAAACGATGACAGTTATGATGTTTTCATGAACAAATAAATTTTATTGAATTTGATAAAAAGTTAAGTAATCTCAACTTTAGCAAATGAAAATTTGTTTAATTGTAGTAACTTTCTTAAATTACATCCACGGAAAAAAAGCCCACATCGTACTCTTACATCGTTATCTTTTATATTGAATGAGTTACAATGCTTGCAGTTCATAGTCTTGCGTCATGATGGCGACCTGCCATGATATGCTTAAACATGGTTCGAATCTCGGTATCGATGTGGGTGTTTACTTCCTTTCTTGTTACTTTGCCTGTTTTCTCTAAAATGTCATTATGATATGATGCACCCATCCTAATCGCAGCCTTTATGTAATATTAAACTGAAGAATGTTCCCCTATCCAGAAAAAAACTGGAAAAAAGTGAATAAGAAAAAGGTTAAAATGCTTATTAATGTAACTCTTGACATAGAAAGTCTTTACGACTATATGAATTCTTAACATAGTTCTTTCTGAATATAATTTTTAGACACGAAAGAAAGTGATTCTTGTCATAACATCGATAATAATGTTACGTGATGATGTTACGTTCTCATAAAGAAAAATAAACAAGATAATAACTTGAACAACGTTCGAATACCCTCAAGTAAAAAAACCCCAGACCTAATGAAACAGATAATGAATAGTTTTAAGCTTTTAGCTCTTGCAGAAAACTGATTTATCGTGAAGAAGTTGTATAATAATGTTTCAACATGTTCTGGATGGACTGGTGGACACAACAGATATGTAGGATGCCACAAAAGTCAAGCACACATAGGCTAAACAGCAGTTCACAAGAAATATTCGGTGTGCTTGCCATTCTATTGCACTCAAAGGTTCAGACGGGTGACCCAGACATTCTGCAAAAACTTTCTAAAATGTTCGAGTTATCTCTGACATGCCTGTGTGATGCTGGCCTTCAAGTGAGGAAGTGACATGATATTTCTGTTTGTAAAAAACGTAGAAGTCTGTAAATGACTACACAGCTAAAAATCTTGGGTGTGAGGTCTAGGCTACGTGGAGGCCTTTTTCACTGAACCACATAGACCAATCCATCGCCTGGCAACTGTGCAATGTGCCTCAGAGCCATCCTGCTGAAACTAAGTTGAAACATCTCCTCAGGATTCAGAACGCTCGCAAACGTCTTGATGGCAAGCATTTGCAGAGATGTTTCACCTGTGATAATTCCGCGATGAATGTTGTTTCTACTGAGCTCAGACTGAGCGGACAAACGGTGCAGAGATTTTCGAGGACTCTTAGCAACGTGTGTGAAGACTGCCGTACGTGTGTCGTCGTCTGTTGCAGTTCTCGGACGACCTGCACGCACTTTGTCGACCACAGATCCTATTTCTTAAACCTGGTGAGCAGTCGTCCAATGGTGCTCGGCGAAATTCGCTCCTGGTATTTGCGATTGAGCACCTCTACCACCTACTGTGACTGCGATGGACGACCATGAAGGGATGATCTCAATGCGTTCTTCCTGAGTCAACATTGTGTCAGGAATCCTGAAAAAAAAAAACTCACATTACTTTTTTGTCTTTGGTGCCTAACTTTTGAGATTTTTGTGAATGTAACAAATAATAACATGAGAAAGATACCAAACATTTTCAGTTTCGTATGGGAGGTAATTCAAAGTTATCATTTAGAGAGCTTTTGGTCCCTATCTCCTTTTGTAAAGCTATTGCTAAACTTTAAGCTTCTTACAGTAAATATTTTTTAAAGTTAGGTCATAGACCAGGGGTGGGCAGACTTTTGTAAGGTAAGGGCTACCTCAAGTATACTCCAAGTGGCGCGGTCACCATAAGACAAAACAAAAAAAACGGAATCTCCAAATCGACCTAAAAAAAAATCTTCATACTTTTGTAGTTTGGTCCTGAAAGAGGAGTGAGACATGATACTGTAGGTCCTTTTTTTGAGGGATTTCCTCACTCCGGGGTGAGATATTATCTCTACATTTCGGCCATCATTCGCCGAATTATTATTATTCATCATATCATATAATTATTAATGATGGCCATCATTCGCCTCGGAATCAAACAACATGAGCAACTCGTCCGAGGAACTAACGACGGAAGTCGTTCGTTATGCGCTCTCCTTCATATGATTGACTTTTAAAACATCTCCCGAAGAAGGCCCGAGGCACGGGGCCGAAATATCGAGATAATATCTCACCCCGGAGTGAGGAAATCCCTCAAAAAAAGGACCTACAGTATCTTCAGACTTTTGAAATCTCCATGCAGTCACCTCAAAATGCGGACGATCGACGTCTTGCCCACCCCTGTCATAGACAGACAAAGAACGGATTTTATTAATAGACAGAGAACATTTTTTAATTTATTGTGAGTGACTTAAAACTAAGTTTTAGAACATTTTCTTTGTATTCTCTCGTTTGTATTGAATCAGAAAATCTCAAACTGTTTGGTCTCACGTTCTCTTGAAAGTTCGTTCCCTATCTCATCAAAAAATGCAATTGTCGGGTAAAAAATATTATTGTCGGGTCCAATCCAACCAATAAAAACAAACTACAGATCGCTCTGGCAACTGTGTAATGTGCCTCAGCACCATCCTGCTGAAACTAAGTTGGAAACATCTCCTCAGGATTCAGAACTCTCGCAAACTTCTTGATGACAAGCATTTACAGAGATGTTCACCTGTGATAATTCCACGATGAATATTGTTTCTACTGATTTCTGACTGAGCGGACAAACGGTGCAGGGATTTTCGAGGACTCTTACTGATATATCGCGCCCTCTTGAAATTGGTTAACGTCCCCTAATTTGAAAATGTTACATTGAAGAAATTGTTCAAGTTCTAAGATCCTTTAGGAGAAAATCTTTCAACACAAATCTTATTTAAAACATATTTTTTGAGAAGAAGACTCTGGTATAATTATCCGAAATAGCAGAATAAATATCTTTCATTATACTCAAAATAAAATGTATTTATTTCACTATGCCAATCAGATTTCTAAACACATACATACGTACATAGACTAACTTGTATGTACATTCACTGCAGCTACAGCATTAATATTTTGTTTGTTCGTTTTATTATATTCCATAGCCAGTTTTTTTTGGCTCCGAGGAAAGGGAATGATGGGTAATGTGCGATCTGCTAATAAAAGCCTAACATATAAGTGGAGTATGGTAATATTCAGTTTTCTTAGGAGACTTTTATCGTAGTCACATATCCAAAATATTCGTATGTGACGCTCTCTTCTGCCAACACAGGACAGAACCCGATATTTGATACTGTATATCTCTCCTAAGGATTACACATATTATTTACTGTCTGTTTGAGACTTTTTTTATATTTATTAATTTCCAGAGTAATATATGCGGACATCATTTTAACTTTTTACAGTTTATCAAGTCCATTATCCGATCCAGATAATCATTCAAGCAGTTTTCCTGATAAATTCCAGCTCTTTTCCTCATTCATCTGGTTTATACTAGAATATATATTGATGTTGAAAAGCAAAATGCAGTTAGATCTATCATCAAAAGTTCATTTTAGTTCTTTTGGTTTTTCATTTTCTTTGAGGTGACTCTAGAGACACAAGAAAGAGTGATTCGCCAAAAACAATCTTCTGGCGTAAGAAGAAAAAAAATCATTGAGAAACTTACGTTTGAAAAATGTGAAATAATTGTACCTCTGTGAATTTACTCACAACAAGACATTTCTTATTTCATAATATTCTTCGAGTTTTTTTCTTTGCCATATGTGCAATGTAAGAGGTCTGACATTCTTCGTCTAAAAAATTTAAAAAAAAAATCTGCTTTTCTTTTGAAAACTGCAAAATGAGAATTAGTAAATTACTGATATAACTATTCGTACACCTTTTCATAGTAATACGTATATAATAGCTAAGTAGGCATCCTACACTCAGGAAGCCGCGATCTTGCGAACTTTATAGACAAACTTTAACAGTAGAATGGTCTAACAATGAAGAACCAGTAACTTTCAATGTGACAAATTCGTTGGATGCCACCTGTGCAATAATTTTCGGGAACTTTCTGCCCAATTGCAGCTGTCCCTATTCAACAGAAGTGATGTTATTGTGAAATGGAAACGATAAGGAGCAACAAGAGCACTATCACGAACACATAAAATAACAGAGTGGAACCAAGAAGTGATGAAGTGTATGATAGGAAACCCACCTGTACTCAGGTAAATTCTCTGCAAGCAACGCCAATACATAACTCTAAAGTTGGAGATCGAGCAGCCGCACAAAAACCTAGATGAGCAAAGACAATTCAAACATAATGAATCACACTTCACCATCTGGCGACCAGACGGACGAATCAGTTATTTCATTGGAGACGTGGGAAGAACGCTACCTTCTCAAGTTTCATGGAGGAGGCATCATTACGGTAGTTTTGATATTACTGTCGGCTCTTTTCCGAAAATTAAAAGTTTCTTTTTCAGATCTGATGATGATTCCCAAAGGCTTCGTACCTCTGACCTTCATTACGTAGGTTAAATTCCAAAAGCACTATTTCCAAAGGATCATTATCTGGGGCTGGTTAACTGCTATAAGTTGGGGCTAGACAGTGACGGATCAATCATAAGGCTGTGGCTTATAATAACATTGTAGACCAATGTTTCTCAACCTGAATGCTTCCGTCCACAAAGCGAGGTCTCTGCTGGAATGATTTTGAAGATTTGAAGAAGAAATCAATTGAAATTTTGTATAAGATAATATTTTTAGTTGCAACGAAATTATAATAATACTAAAAAGATTGAGGTCTTTAATGGCATTCTTTGCTATCGGATTTACATAGAAATATAAATTATAAATGAATAAATTCCATCGTTTTTTAGAAAGAAATTCACATTGAAATGGAACAAAACAAGCAGAGTTGTTCGTGTTTGAGGAAACCACAAGCTGAAACTTGATAATACCGGAGAAGTGAACCTACAAGTACATCTAGTTTTTTATTCTAAACAAGCGTTTCTGAATGTGTGCGGCCCGAATAGATTTGTGAGGTTCCATCATTATCGTACGGAACTAATAGAAGCTAATGCCATTATTACGTATTTCTTTTTCCTTGCGTCGACAAAATTTGACTACTTTCTAGTATAATTATTTTTATTATTATTATTATTATTTTCATTATTATTATATTTTTGTTTTTGTCGTTGAGGAATCATTTATAATATAGTTCAATTCCACTAAAATAACCAGTTTCAGGAGTAATAATTTTATTTTTAGTAGCACTTTTTACTGGAAATAACAGTAATACAACTTTTATATTTTTTTAAGGACACTTGAGATTTTTTTCTTTGTCGTTTTGTTTTTTGAACACTTTTGAACACAAGATCAGTAACGATCGTCTAAGTCAACGAATCTTAGTTCAGCAGATGTCGTTGAGTCTCAATATAAGTTCTCGTCTGTCTTACAGAAACATTGAAGTACGTCAGATATTTTTAATGTTTCCTATAATCATATTAATGGTGATATGTGATTATATATGTATTTTAATTGCGCCTTAAATCGTCATTGCATTTCAAAAAATTCCTCCATTTTTTTTAATTTTGTTTTTAGGAATCCCAAAAGTTTATAAATAATTGCAAACAATCACAAAACAGATGTAATGTTGATCAATCATAGGCTTCATCAAATGAAGTGCCTGTTAATTTCTAGTTGATTTAAATTTCGATTCAAAAAATAAAGTAATTCGAGCAAGCCTCATAGAAAAGACCTATTATACTGTAATTCTTTATTGATCCAAAACATTTACTTTTTGTTAATTTTCTTTTTTTTTTGAAACTTTTTTTTTCAATTTAATAGCAGTAAAAGAAAAGCAGAACAAAAATTAAAACGCTTGTGCTTTGATAGCTGATAAAATGTAATGATTTCTTTTATTTATTTTTTTAAAATTTCTGAATGACCTCGTTCATTCTTGGAAGTTCAATGTATATGGAACAAAAATTCATATTAATTTCTCTTTAATTCTAAATAAGATAATAAATGAATCTATATTACTAAAATCTTTTATTTCTGTCTGTCCGGCGCAATTTCCTGAGCGAATAGAAAATAGAAATAATTTTTACAATGAAACGTCCGCGACAGGAATCGAACCTACAACCTTCTGATCCGAAGTCAGACGTCTTATCCATTAGGCCAAGGTGACTACTACTCACTTTATATTGTTTTTTGACTTATATGTCCTTCCCCTTTCCCCCAATCAATAATGAATGAATTCAACCTTTTTGTTTTTTTTTTTAATCTCAAGATTTTTTATTTATTTCCGATCCATCTGTTTATTTTTAATTCGAAAATGACAATTAGAACTATAATTGCCGAGATGTTGGAATATTTTAAATATAATATTCTTACGTAATCAAATTCTATGTGATATTGAAAAACAAGCACGCGTACAGGGGAGATGTTCGAATAAAAAAAAGAGTCAAGAAAGAAAGAAGCACTACCAGTATTTCTATTAGATAGAATACTGAAACTCAAAAACCATCACTGTTTGTAATTCAAAAACCACTAAAAAGTATATCTATATTACTAAAATCTTTTATTTCTGTCTGGTGCAATTGTTCCAATTTGTGAAAATAGAAATAATTTCTACAAGTTCGCTACGGGAATCGAACATCCAACCTTCTGCTTCTAAGTTGGATGTCTGAGCCATTAGACCACGAGGACTACATTCTAATCCCTATAAAAAATTAAAAAAAATATGTCATAGATATATGATTCACACGCTGGTTCTAAAAGCAGTCGTGGATTGAGAGAATATAGACATCAAAAATTAAATTAAAAAAAACTTTTAAAAAATTTTAGTTTTAGTTTACTTGATGTAATTTGTTTGTGTGTGTGTGTGTGTTTTAATAAATAAAAAGTTGTTTTCCATTACATAAGCGAGACGGGCAGCCGACTAGTAATTCAATAAAATAAGTCTTTTCTTTGGAAAATCAAAATCGACGTAAATATATTAAAATTTTATTTATAATTAAATGAAAAAGCATTTGAGGTTTCAGTTCCCTGTAATTGTTTAAGTAAGCTTCGTCAAGTTAAAGCGCTTTTCGTTTAATAAATAAAACAAAAAATGTAGCCTTAAGATTTAAAAACGACAACTACATAGTTGAAAGAAATGGAGGAATTCGGTTCAGTCTTTAATTGGCCGAATGACTGCAGCAACGAAACAACCAATTAACTTTATTGATTCGAGTTCATTGTATTTGCCCTCAATTAATTTCACCAAGGTTGTTTTAGCTCAATTTTGATGGAGACGAAGTTTACTTCGCTTAGTTTGTTGGTTGTTGAATGCGAGATTCGCCCTGTTGGGTTAATTACCTAGCAATTAAAAAATAGAGATTGACAGCGCTCGAATAACCCAGTGTTCCATTCTAATGTCAGTTCTGTGAATAACAACGGATAATACGCGAGTCCATTGCATGTCTCGTTCATCTGAATAAAAGGTAAACTTCGAAAGCAAAAAAAAATATTATTATTATTATCTTGAAAAGGTTTCAAACCATGGGTTTCCCCAGCTAAGACAATATGGCGGGTCAAGGACCAAAGCACATATTGCCAATTATTATTATTATTATTATTATTATTAGTCCCAACCATAAAAGAGATTGAAGTTCCACTCTAAACTTCCGTTCAATGGAAGTTTAGCTTCAGCAGAGGAGAAAATAGCCGCCAGTACAGATATTGGTAGAAATTGTTCACGTTACTGAAACTGCTACTGCTTATTTTCAATTTTTTTGAAAGAAAAGCTGTTTAAGTAATAAATAACAATATTGAGTCCTTTTTGTGAATAATGGAGAATTCAATAACGAATTAAAGTACTGGATGACTTTCAGCCCTCTCATTGCTGCACTATAAATGTGACCGTTATTTGGAAAATAATCATACCATTTACAATCTCTTCCGAAGCTGTGCAAGCATTCACGTCAAAAAAAAGGTTTTTTAAATAGTAATATATTCATTCTCGCTTTTGTTGTTTCAAGATTTCATAAACACTAAGTCCTGCTAGATTGTATAAATTTGTAATTATTTAAGGCCGAAAGACATTTTTGATAAAATTAAGTTCTAGTTCAGAATAGGAACTATTCCCAATTAATAACGTGTATTTATTTATTTATTTATAGTGTGAAAATCTTGCAAAAGTAAATGTGATTTCTTTTAATGTTATTTAATGATAATTTCCAATTGTTATTTAATGGAGTGGATAAATATCTCTATATTATCACCACTTAATCTCATAATTCAAATCAAGTTAAGTAAAAAGTGGACTTACACTAAATTTCTTTTTACTCTTGGTTAATTTATATTGATAAAAGTAATTGTAGTTTGTCAAAAAAGAAAATGTCAAGAGAATTTCGATTGTGAATTCGAATTCTTGAAGCCTGGTCTTTGAATTAGAATCGTTTCTTCTCTGAGAGCATTTCTTGAAAAGGTTGAATTTATTTACCCATACGTAAGCCTTAAAAGCTTTTTTTTACCGAACCTTCAACTTTGATAAGTCTTTCAGAAAAGAATTTCAAGAAAATATCCGGTCTAGATTTTCAAAGGCTTATCGAATAACCGTAGAATTTATTATTGAAAATAGGAGACTTCGCATAGAAGCAATAAAATGCCCTTAGCAAGTCTTGAACTAAAACTCTGACTAGGTTTTGCCAAAAGAAACATAAGATTACAAGCTCAAAATCCTTCATAAGAAACCCAAAGATAATCGATTAAAACAGCTACGTTCACATCTGTAAGAGATATATTATGTACAAAAGTAAATTTGTATTTTTTCATCAATTACCGTTTATCGCTTTACTCTAGTTTACATTGTAATAATCATTTCAGCCTACCTTTTGCTGGCTCTATCTGATGATATTGGGTGGACCAATCGCCACTGGATAGCGTGAATTTTAATTCTAAGATAGTTGAATTGCAGGTGTTAATCTCTGTAAGGTATAACAAGAATCGAATGGTTTATATGTAGGTTAGTAGGAATTACACTGCAGGCCCTTATCTATATATTTATTAATACTAAAATCTTTTATTTCTCTGTCTGTCTGTCCCGCGCAATTTACTGTGAGAAATTAGAATAGTTTTTACAATGTGAAACGCCCGCGTCGGGAATCGAACCTGCAATCTTCTGATCCGAAATCAGACGTCTTATCCATTAGGCCACGGGAACTACAACTCAGTTTATGTTGTTTTTTGACTTACGTTTCCTTCCCCTTCCCCCAATCAATAATGAATGTATTCAACCTTTTTTTTGTTTTTTGAATCTCAAGATTGTTTATTTATTTCCGATCCGTTTATTTATTTGTAATTCGAAAATGACAATTAGAACTATAATTGCCGAAACGTTGCAATATTTTAAATATAATAGTCATACTTAACCAAATTCTATGTGATATTGAAAAACAAGCGCATTACAGGGGATAGTCTAGTTTTCTTATAAAAACGTATGAGTTAAATTGAACGTGTAATTTAAAAATAACTACGTTAATTCTAAATAATAACAACAGCATCGGTGCAAATGTGCATATATGTGCAAATTGGAGAGAAAAACATTTAAAAAAAAAGAATTTCTAACTTAAGATTTTATATTGCAGATAGAAAAATAAATGACAATTGAATTTCGCGTTCCATTAACACAAAACCCTTAAATAAGATCATAGGATAAGGTTTTCCTTTTAATTTTGATTAAATTGTTTTATTTGAATTGTTGGTTTAAATAATGACGTATAAAGTAATGTTTTTAAAAAAAATCAGGTAATGAATTAAATAAAGATAGTGCGATATTCGTATCTTTCCTCAAGAAAGTGTCTTGCTTTTATGATTTACGATTTGGGATTACTTCAAATTTCTTTTCTGCTATTCGAAATTAAAGAATTAATTTTGACAAATCAGTTGCTATCTTTTAAATGATATTTAAGGAGGAAAATCAAAGCTACAAAACAGACATTTGTTGAGGAAATGTAAAAGGGCTGATGGCAGTCATTAAAGCCAATGGCAGTGGGAGGCTTCAGTGAATAATTACGAAACCACAGCGCAGAACAGAAGAATGAAAATATTTTCACACTGCAGTTAAAACTTGCCTTAGTTTTATTGTTACGAATCATGCTGGGATTCCGCCACTATTTGTCCCTAATGGCTATCAGAATGTTTTCAGAGTTAAATTAAATTTGGCATTCTTAAAGAAGGATTTGTTAGTGCTTGTTATTAATGGAATCTTTAATACCATTAAAGAAAGATCAAAGAGTGAAAATGTACATTGAAGCAAGTATTAAGAAAAAAATCTAAAGACAATTTCCTCCTTCTAATTATCGGAAGCACTTAAAGAGAAAAGCTTTTCTTTGTTATCGACCGTCTTAAACCTTTTGATGCATTCAACTTTCATGTACAGACGAAGCTGTAAAAAGGAATAAGTTTAATTTAATGCAGGGTAATACTTCTTTTGTGAAAAAAAAGATCAGTCGTCTTGCAATATCTCTTCTAGAAAATTCTGTCTCTGTCCAATCCTGCGCTTGCTGCAAAGAAAAGTAGATTCAGCTGATCAGACCGTGTTTTGTTGACAGGTGACAATAGGGATCTGCAGTTCGATTTAGGACAATAGGTCTGGCTTCGACTTTTCTGAGTTCGGGATAAAAAAAGATAGGTGTTTCTTCAATCTTCTGTCTGTCTTTTTCTTTCTGAAGCGACCAAAGCTACAGCATTCATTTATAATTGAAAGCTTCATTTGAAAACTAGTTTTGGATAGTATAAAAGGCGTTCTTCGTGAAATTTAAATAATAATAATAAAAAAAAAAGATTTTTAAAATAAAAATCTAATAATTCTTTCCTAAGATGTTCGAAACGCCTTCCTACATTATCCCAAAAACTTCCTGTAATTTATCAAGTACTTTGATAAAAAATATATACATAATTATTAACATAACATAACATAACATAACATAACATAACATAACATAACATAACATAACATAATATAACATAACATAATATAACATAACATAACGTAACGTAACGTAACGTAACATAACATAATTATTAACAAAATAAAGAATTCTCAGGACTTCCCTGTCACTTCCTTCAAGAAAACTTAGAGATTCTGAAATTTCAACATAAATGAAAATGACAGTAAAAGTGAAGTTAATACAGTCGGACCTCTATTTAACGAAATCGCTAAATCCCGAAAAAAAGTTCGTTATATGGAAAATTCGTTAAATAGAGATTCTCTTTTTAAAATTACTTTAAACTACATGAAACAGATTTAAATACATAAACAATAAATATTATTAAAAAAGTAATAATTTTAATGATATAAAGCATACATTACCATATGCATACTTAAATTTTACTAATAAAGTAAATTAAATAAATAAATTAACTAATAAAGTTCATTTTGTCTGAGCTTTTTTTTTTTTTTGAAAAAGTGTTTTCGCTTATAGTACTTCTCGCATCTTTGCAATGCACCAAAAACCCCTTCAGGCGTATTTTCTTCAAATTGTAATCCGCGTCGGATTATTTCAAATGATTTTAGCATTTCATCAAGTGACGGTTTTTTTATTTCTGCATCACGATCATTTCCATTTTCATCATCTTCATCTTCATCGCAATTCATAGCTGTATTGTTTTATTTTTCACAGTCTGAAATATCCGATACTGCAGGTAGTGTTACCGAGGTCTGAACTTTAAAATCAAGTGAAAGATAATCATCAATCAGCACATCATCGTTAATTTCTTCTTTTTCCTTCAGCTGTATCCAAATTTCTTTCATTTCCTCTAAGGGAATGTTGCTAATAAAAACATTTCAAGGAGAAAAAAAAAAATAGATACTACGAAAAAGTTCGTTAAATAGAAAATGCACTTCGCTATTGGGATGTTATTTTACGAAGAAATTAGCAAAAAGTTCTTGGTTCCAAAGAAAAATTCGCAAAATAGAGAAATTCGCAAAATAGAGGTTCGTTAAATAGAGGTCCGACTGTAACTTGATATTTTGAAATTTCGTTTTACTCACTTCATTGGAACTGATTAAAAGGAAAACAAAAATACTTGAAATTGAATTTTGATTAAGTTAAATTAGAATATTGATACGAGGAGTTATAAAAAAAATGCATAAATCAAGATACATTTAATTTTGAACTGTTTAACATTATAAAAATTCGGTTAGCAAAATTTTCCAGAATACTTGGGATTTTGAACATGGCATACTTAAGCAATGTTTATTTTACGTGGCCTTATTAATCAATGCGAATAAGAATCTGAGAATTCGATTAAGAAACTTAAGTCGATGAAATCTTAATAGTAAGGATTCGAAATATTAAAAGGAAATTTGAACGAAGATAAAGTTGCAAGATCTGTAAGAAAATAGTTTTGCAGTCTTGAATCATTTGACCGGAAGTTCATTGGAGTTGGATATAATCAAGAGAACAGTACATGAAATTGAACTTTTACCATAGTTATTTATTCATTTCTCTGAGTAGCGAGGGTCGGTTCTCATGTGGGTTTCGTCATGGTGGACGATCCGCGCTGGCAGATTTTCTCGGGGTTCTCCCGTTTCCCCTGCACTTCTCCCACCATACTTTCTCAGTCTTTCTCTCCGTCTGTCCTTATTTCCGTGGGACAGCATAATAGACCAACGGTCGCAGTGCTTGGCTTCCCTGCCACCCACACTCACCACATAACGCAACATAACATATTTATTCATTTATTTATTAGAGTTTTCTAAGACTATACGTCTAAGAAAAAATAGTTTTAGATATTATTATTCCTTTGACTTTGTTTGAGTCAGTCACTCATTTTCAATAGATGTTCTTTTGTAAATACAAGTACTGTTCCATTGTGTTTATGTAGTGACATGGCTACAAGAGAAAATTCCAAATGTCTCTCCAATGAGAACCCCCACTTTACGATCTCTGAAGACAAAAATAGATACGTGTTTCCAATACCATAAAATAAGATACTAGGAAATTTAGCTCCGCAGAGAACGACTGCGCATCAAAATCCAAGAATCGAGCTCCCGAAGTTAAGTGCACAGCATCGTATTTGAGAAACAGTGGTCTCCGAACCACGTCCACATTCTGACCTGAGCTTCCAAATCAATGGCAGCGGGTCCTCTATCGTCCTTTGCTGCCCAGAAAGTGGATTATTTCCCGTGTAAACAGCAGTAAAAAGAACTATATCTTCGAATTAGGCGCAATGACCGCATTTGTAGAGTATTTGCCATTCAGCTAAAAAGAGGAGGAATCCAATAGTTTTCTGTTAACATTTTATTGCGTTTCTCAGATCAAAGGGCGCCTTTGGAATTAGAATAGAGACAAGAAAACGCGTCGTTCAAATAAAAATGTTGTTTAATTTAATTCTAATGTTTAATAGTTACTCTTAAAAATTAAACAATTAATATAGAAAAACTCGAACAAGAATTCTGGCATATTTAGCAAACTTTCTTTGATTACATTTTCAATATAATTACGGTATTCCATTTTGGGAATCCGTAATTTTAACCAATGCTGACTTTGGTTTTGCGAAGCACCGAAATCTTTCTTTAGATTTATCTTAAAGAATAAATTAATGTGCATAAGATTTAATTAAAATCAAAAATAGAAACAAGGGCAGCACAATGAAAAAATAAAATGCCTTTCTGGTTCAATTAGGGAATCGGGAACGGCCGTTTCGTCCTGCAAGGTACTCATCAGCCCGATCCGTCCTCCCCGATAAAAGAACCCAGAAAGGCACGAACATAAGTGAAGGTCACCGTCACACCCGGCAGTGACCCCGAAACCAAAAAAACAACAATAATAAATATTGTGCTGTTATGCACAACCAAAAACCTTTTCCTATTTGCAGTATTTGCAATAACTATTTTTTTATCACAAGAACTAAATTCCCCACTCAACTAAATTTAACGTGCAAGAAAATTATCAGAAATGAAAAACGAAAGACAGAACATAAATAAACAAATCACGCTTTTGAGTTTATTCATGTGCAAAGGGAATCGGGAATGACTGATTTGTGCTATTAGAGACTCATCAACCCGATCCAACCTCTTGATGACAAACCCAGAAAGGCGTGAAAAGAAATCGAAATCAGCTTTGTTCCCAAAACTGATTCCCAAACAAAATAAACAACAATAAAAAATAAGTGCTAAATGCACATAAAGAACTTTGACTTAACAATCGTTAGGATACAAAAGATATTTAATTATTACAAGGGAAAACAAACCAGAAACGCAATATAATCACAAGAACTAAATTTAACTGCAGGAAAATTTATATTTAAAAAAGAAAACGTTGGTTTTTGCTTCTCGTTACTCCTCCCAAAACTTAAGACACCGAAATACAAATAATATGTCAAATGTTAGATATAATATTGAGGATGGCTACATTTTATTTTTCCAAGGTCACGTGATGACTTAAAAATTTATTTGATAGATTCGCTAATTATTAAAAAATCAAAACCAAAGATTGCACATAAATGAACAAATCGCACCTTTCCTTCCTTTTATCGATTTTGGCCAACTAGGGACCACGGAACTAGCTCAACCTGACAACGTCAGGGTGAGGCTAGTGAAATTCAAGAAAGGGGGGACGAGAATTATATCCCGTCCAGGATAACCCTGAGATAGTAAGTCCCAGGTGGGAAACGGACGAAACACAGAAGAAGAAAGAAACAGCCATGCCATCACCGGGATTCGAACCCGTGTACTGGCGCATCGGCCACAACGGCAGCCCACCGGCTGAACCGCACGGCCACGCCAGCACGGCTAAAAATCGCACCTTTAGTTTTCATTTCTTAACAATTTTTTTTTAAGTTTCTGCTTATGATTTAACACGGTTGAGATTTTAAAAAATGCATCTAGGTTTAAATAATTGTTTAGTTAGATCTGAAGCTAGAAATCGTTTTAAACGGAAAATACATATATTATTTCTTCTGTGATTATTTTCGACAGCAAGCAGTGTTCTCTTTAATAAGACTAGACAGTCGACATTTTTTTGCATTCTAAAGTCGCTTTTTTTTAACACATTTTAACTTAATCCTTATATTCAAAATAAGAATGAAAATATATTTCTAATAAATGGAAAAAAAAAAAACTTATCAAGTAAATAAAAGCAATGAACTAAATATATTATCACCATTCCTTTCTTGATCCGCAAATTGTTGTTAATGACATTAATTAAGGGTTACAATTCGTTGCACTGACAAAGGAACTCCATGAGAACTCTCCTCTTGATTCTGCACAACAATCAAAACAATACAATGCATAACAATCAAAACAATACAATGCACAACAATCAAAACAATACAATGCACAACAATCAAAACAATCGCAACAATTGCGTGTTTTGCATGCGCAACAATCACATTGATAATACAGCTCTACAATAAGCACAGCAATCGCACCAATATCACAATAATCGCAACATTTGCACCTTTTGCATTCGCAACAATCACATTTATAACAATAAGGAAATTAAATCATTATCAATTATATTTTCTTATCAGAAGACGTTGCGCAGCATTGTGATTGGTTTACTAATCGCTTTCCCTACCTTCTTTTATTTTTGATATTGTCGGCTTCTTCTTTCAGTCCAAGGCTGGACGAAGGCTTCCCCAATAACTTAGGGGAATCTAATCGCCCTTTACTCACCAGGTGACTGGGGTTGATGTTAGTTGAAGAGAAAGGGGACAGGGGAGAAGCAGACAAATACAGGAGAGAAAGTAAACAAAGCCGACGCCGGAATTCGAATCCAGGTGCCGAAGTATCGGCCTCATGAAAGACCACCGTCTAATCCACTAAACCACGCCTAAACTTTATTTGGCTTTAAATTACCAAATTCATAAATAAATGGTAGTTTCTGTTCCTTCCAAAATAATCCTAAGGGAATAATTGAAGAGTCGTGTTATTATATACGATGAAATCAGGAAGAGTTTCAGATGTTTTGAGCTCTCCCAGTAATAACAGATCGAAACACATCTTGTTCTTGAATGTTTTAAACATATGAAACCACAAACCCTTCTTAGAAATCACATAAAAAGTTCCAGTGTAATGAAGTAATAGAATTATAGAACATTAACGCTGAAAGTTGTACGTAAAAACTTTATACAGTCGGACCTCTATTTAACGAAATCGCTAAATCCCGAAAAAAAGTTCGTTATACGGAAAATTCGTTAAATAGAGATTCACCTTTTAAAATTACTTTAAACTACATAAAACAGATTCAAAATACATAAACAATAAATATTGTTTAAAAAAGTAATAATTTTAATGACATAAGGCATACATTACCACATGCGTACTTAAATTTTACAAATAAAGTCTGGTTTTGTTTTGTTTTTTTTTGAAAAAGTGTTTTCGCTCATAGTAAGTCTCGCATCTTTGCAATGCAACAAAAACCCCTTCAGGCGTGTTTTATTCTAATTGTAATCCGCGTCGGATTGTTTCAAACGATTTTAGCATTTCATCATACGAAGGTGTAGTGGAATTACTGGGTAAACAAACGAGTCAGTACATCCATCCACTGTGGGGTAATTTTCTTACAGGTCTATCGTGTGGCTCTTTCTATGTTTTACAACCCCTCATAGAATTTATACGGAAAATAAATTTATTTCAACAAGTTTATTTGGGCCGTATGCAGAGCTTATTATTTTCCCTCACTAGCCACTGATATACTATATATATCCCTTTAGTTCCTATAACTATAATTGCCCTAAATAAATTGATCAAAACTGTATTTTCACAAAACTTGTATAACACACATTTATTTATCAGGTACACACATATATCTAAGTTCTTGAATAAGTTCACACAGTATTCTTGATATCTTGCTATCCTAAACTTTATTATATGTTGACAGTTCAGCTATAGTTTTGGCTTTCCACCTAGTGAAATATTAAGAGTCCGCAAATCATCTAGAATTTTCTTTCTAGTTATTCTAGCTTTTCACCTAGCCTTCTAAAACAATTTGTAGCTTTGTATCTAGAGATATTATATCTACGTATCTAAAGCTTTCACCTTGCGTATGTCCTATTTCACTGTATGTAAATAAATAGAAATGATATTTCTACTTTATCTTCTATAAAGTTAACACTAATCATTTCTGACTAACCAAAAAAATCAGTTAAACTGTTTATATGTTCTTGTGATTCATTTCCGGTGAATTTGACGATCTATGATAATTATAAATGTTCTATCTCTGGATCTGTGGTATATTTTTGTATCGCGAATAAAAATAAAAGAGTCTCTACTTACATCAATCCTTGATAAATAACTATTATGAATATTATCTTCTGAGATCACTAACTTCTTCTTCCGGGATTGTAAGTCAAGTAGCCATTTTTCGAATAATTATCCGTTCGAAAAAATGTTCCATCCAGACGAGAAAAGTGTTATACCTTTCCAATATAATTATTTTACCGTGAGATATTCACTCATTGATGTCGGCGTGGGAGTAAACGATTAAATTAATAATTATTAATTCAACCATCACATTGAAGTAATAAAATCTCTTCACTGCATGAAGTCAATATTTAGGCCTATTTCTATTCTCATTTTATCAACTTCCATGTGAATGTCAAAATCGAAGAAACACTTATCTTCCAATTTCCTGTATATTTCATATTTTCTTCTATATCCAAGATTCTATATCTCATCGATCCTTTATATTATATGAATTCTTATTTGATCGAAATCCATTTAATATAGTTTCCTCCACCATCACGCCATCCGATCGTCAATCCGCCATTTTTTTCAATCACTTGTTCTTCTTTTCAAAACAATCAAATCTCCTTCCGCTCTCGCGTACGACGTATCACTATTGCACGAGCTTATTATACACTTCTATTGTTGTAATTGCTTCGCTCTTGTCAATAATTAAACTGAATTCTCTTCATATATTAGATAATAAAAAAATCGTCGTTGTAAAATGCAAGTTGACTAAATTGTTATATTATTTATTTTAATTCACAATAACGATTGTGAATTTCCACAGAAGGTTTTTTGATTTCTTCATCACGATCATTTCCATTTTGATCATCTTCATCTTCATCGCAATTCATAGCTGTATTGTTTTTTGTGTTTGTGTGAAAGAAAACTTATCTTTCAGTATCTTCCATTTCA
>JAFIDM010014012.1:23659661-23701008 GCA_023159025.1 Thereuonema tuberculata
CAGTGAAGTAAAAACGAATATAGTACATTCGTGCTACACTTGGTTATTGGCCGTAATAATAAACTCACATTTTTATTTTTCACACTGTCCAAAATATCCGATTCAGTTAGCGTCTCCAAAGTCTCAACTTTAAAATCAAGTGAAAGATAATCATCAATCAGCACATCATCGTTAATTTCTTCTTTTTTCCTCAGCTGTATCCACATTTCTTTCATTTCCTCTAAGGGAATATTAATAATAAAAACATTTCAAGGAGGAAAAAAAATAGATACCGCGAAAAAGTTCGTTAAATAGAAAATGCACTTCGCTATTTGGAGGTTATTTTATGAAGAAATTAGCAAAATGTTCTTGGTTCCAAAGAAAAGTTCGCAAAATAGAGGTTCGTTAAATAGAGGTCCGACAATAGATTTTTTTTTCATGCTCATCTCTTCTATCCTCAAAATTTCGTTAAAGAAAACTACTACAATTTTAACTAAAAAACAAATAAATTCTTCTTACTAATATTTAAAACAACACTTTAATACTCAAAACTCCATATCCAACGATATTTCAAAGGTTTAATCAGCCTTCTTCCTCAGTTTTGGGAAGGAGGGAGATGTTCTCTCGTCCCATAATGTAAAAAGGCCTGAGGAAGAAGGCTGATTAAGCCTTTGAAATATCGTCGGATATGAAGTTTTGAGTATTAAAGTGTTGTTTTAAATATTACTACAATTTGAAATATCACCAGCTAATCAAATGTTTTTTGCCGCGCTGGTGTGGTCGAGCGGTCTCAGGCGTCGGTCTGTTGTGAGATCAATGTGCCAGCGCCCGGGTTCAAATCCCGGTAGCGAGCATGGATGTTTCAAAAATTTCCTTTCCTGTGTTGTAGCCTCTTCTTCACTTTCTCTTCGGTCTGACGTCATTCCTTAATGGCGTCCTGGGGAAGGCCACGGGAAACCACCCAGTATCTTTCCCTTGTAATTCTAGGGAGTCTGCTAGGGGTTCGCCGTCTTGGGAACACTAGCGCTCCCTGGAGCACGGATGCTTCGGCAACGAAGCTCGCACTTCGGTGCGAACCGACCACACACAATCAAATGTTTAGATCACTTGACCTACTTACAGAAACATCCTCTTTTTGGCCAGACTTTAAAAAAAAAGTAAAGAAAAATTAAAATTTGTAAAAATTGCTGTTTCTAAAATACTAATACAGTAACTTCCATTTAGCCAAAAGAGCTTTGCGAATTACACATTTGTAAGCTCAGAAAATAAGAAAGTATTTAAACGATTGTCTAACAAACCAGATTAAAGAATCTCGAAGGTACCCTCTGTTGAGTCCAATGTGAACCCAGGCTTGAATTCTGATGTCTTTTTCACCTTTAACTTACTTCCTATTCTGAAGATTTTCAGGTCCGTGGAAATTATGAAATAAAAAGCTTATTTATATTAAAGTTCCTTCTTTTTTTGGGTGAAACTCTTTAAAAGAAATGTGGCTGTTTCAGCACAAATTTGAAAAATGCAAATGCAATTTTCTCAGTGTCTTTAAAAAAGAGAAAATTGCATTTGCATTTTCAAACTCTCATTTTAGTATTTTTTTTCTGATATTTTAACTTAGAATAATGATAAAAAAGTAACAGATCTTTCTATAATATAACAATGATGTCTTCAGTAATTTTTTTTGTTAAAAGCAGTTTCTCAACTATAATAAGTTTAAAGGAAATCAATAATTTTACTTCTAAAGCAATTTCACTAATGATCTTTCTAAAGTTTTAAATGTTGTATACAGGGTGAATCTAAAGTAGGGGGACAAACTGCGGGGACGGCTTCCCCATACCAAATGAAGTAAAAAAGGTCAGATAAGCATATGACCGGAAGTGCATGGTTGCTGAGTTATTCCAATCCAAAGAAACGAAACCAGACTACTATGGACATGAACAGTATCTTTATTGATAGCTTTATTAATCGCTCTGTGTTGCCCATTCACAACAATGCAGTAGTGTAATTCAGTAATGCTACCAATAAAGATACTGTTATAATAAAGATAATATTGTTGGAATTAAAGGAGTGTTATTATATTAATAGGATTTCTAGGAGGTAAATTATTTGCAAGATATATTAAAGATGCTTATATTAAAATTTACTATTTTTTAAATAATTGTTAACCCTCTTACAAGAAAGAAATTACATGAATTACATTATCATTGTAAATTCCTGGGGACAGGTAGTAGCGATATGATGGGAAACCAATGTCTATGATATCTTCTAAGTCTCCCTTCCTTTTGAAAGTCAAGTACATCATGTACACAATTCACTGGTTTCTATCGGTTTAAAGTAAAGGTCGGCAATCTACGGCCCAGAGCCGGTTTCGGCCCACCAACCGAAATTATCAGGCCAGCTGTCCTCAAACGAAATAGCATATCTCCCGGCCTACGGTTTTCCGAAAAAAATATTCCAAATATGTAAAGTACACTGCATAATCCATCAGAAAAACACTGTGTACTAAATCTTCCAATTTTTGAGATTTGATGGGCCTAGGTAAGAACAGTTAATAAAATTAACTCGGGGATTGAAGCAATGTTTCAACAACTTTTGTCGGAAGCAGAAATTCAGTCTAGGGACGTTCGCTGGTTCAGTCGCGGCGCTATGTTCGAAAGAGCGTAATTTGACGTGACATTGAGCATTGTAACAGAAAATGTTCAAATAGAATTTATTGCGATGCAGTTCAGTGATGTTCTACAGATAATACCTTATTGAATCTGGGAATTATATAAATTTGGCAGATCTCGAGGAACAGAAGGCATCAACACTCTTCTCAAAAATGAAAGATACAATATTTATAAGATATTTTTCTTTCAGAAAACACAAATACAATTGGAAAAGTTTGAAATTTAGAATACAATCCTTGCGTTTTTTAAAGATAATTTTTAAAATAAAATCACAGTAAATCTGATAATAGTAACATGTTACATATCCAGATCGCTACTTTTACGAAAAATTAACTAAAATTGATAATGTTAAAATAATGCAGGTAAAGGTATGTGTCGAACTATTCATTACATAATAGTTAAATAATAATAGCATATACATAATAGTATTGCTTATAATACATATTGACAGATAATTATACCATCGTATGATTTTCTAGTTTCAGAAAGAATTAAAAAAATTCCATTTTAACGCCTAAATTCAGATAAATTGAAAATTATGGATTTTTAGGATTCAAAGGATTACAGTAAAGTTAGGAAATGTTCTCTCGTTGTAAATGCAAAGCATTTGATTCTTATAGTGTTGTGTAAATTTCGTTGATGTTATCTTTATCTTTCGAAATCTCGATTTCTTATTCAAGAAACTTAGTTTAAGGACGTGTAACGATAAATATGGTGTTAATTTGGCAGTCTACTTAATATTTGATGCAGAATCTACAATCATGAAGCAATTTTGCTGTCCTGAGAGTTTTTGTTCCCTGCCAAACGTTATCCGACAGGAAGTTGTCCGACAGAACATTGGTTCGTTCTCAAGATCTCTACCTAATCTAAAATCGCTTCGCAGGGACCCATCCAGCTTAGTCAAAAGCTTATCCCAAAGTCACTGATTTCCTTTCTATACTGACTTATCGATTAAAGCCAATTTGCAGAACCATATCGAATATGGATGCAGCCCGTCACGAAACTCTTACCATCTCCTGAATCAAAAATATATTCGGATCCCTTTAAGGAGACACGGGTTCTTTGCGAAAAGCAATTCAAGTTATTGAATCCTTACAAAGTAAAGACGAAGGCAAAAGAACGATTTACAACAAATATACGAAGTTACTGATAACTCTTTGCTTTCGGTTTCTAATACTACTGCAGAAAGTATTCAACATTGTAACTAATCATTTTTTTCTCATTTTTTACTATGTTCTTGTTATTTTTTGTGTCATCCGTTTACTTATTGACCCATGGAATTGATATGCTTCCAATATACACTACAACCTCGTTTATCCGGCCCTCGTTAATCCGGATCTCCGGATAATCCGGATTAGATTTGTAGACATTTTTTTTATTTAATGTTCACATAGATAATAATTTTAACTATGATAACAAGAACATAACTATAAGTATGCCAAACATTCGCTTTTTATTTTGATTAAATTTACAGTTCCTGCATAGATTGTTCAATAAATTATGATAATAAAATGTTTTTGTCGAGTTTAAGAAAGCTTTACTAGAGTAATTTTGTTACAAAACATAGTTTTTTATCGTAATAAACGGTAAGTCTGCTTATTTAAGGATTTGTTTTGCTTATTACCCATATTACCCGGATTATCCGGATTTTCGATTTTCCGGATTGCCTTTGGTCCTAGTTAGTCCGGATAAACGAGGTTGTAGTGTACTTTCATTTCTTACCTGTTTACATTTCTTTCTTGAACTTTTTTTAATTTGATTTCTTATCTGGTTCCACTAATTTTAACTCTTGTAGTAACTTCTATTTGATTTTTAATTTTTTTATACGGGGAATCCAAGACAGACTGTTTCCTAGTGATCATCAGTTGGATTCTCATCAGTGAAAGAGTGAAATCAAAAGAAATATAAACAAAGGACAAATTAAGAATAAAAAGGGCAGTAAATCAATCCTCCTTAGTACAATGCTAGATTATAAAGGATTAATTTATAAAATAAACATACACATACTGACAAAATTTAACGTGCATAAGAATGTGAGTAAGGAAAAGTAAAGATAAAAACGCACACAATTAAACATTCACTGAGCTATTTTTGGAATTTTTATAGCACTGACCTGTGAGCACTGGGCGAATCCAACTGATGAAAGCTAGAAAGCTTAAAACAGTCTGCTTTGGATTCCGGCTACGAAAATTCCAAAAAAATAACTCAGTGAATTTTTAATTGTTTGCGTTTTTATCTTTAATAACATTTTTACGCATGTTAAATTTTGCCAATATTCTCGTTACATTTTTTATAAATTATTATGGAAAAAAAATCCCAAGTTATATACTTAAAAATTGAGCATATCAAATTTATCTGTCAAGTAGAACTAAATGGGAAAAGTGTTATCAAACATTGCTCTAAGAGTTCAGACATTGCTTCCTGCCCAACTTTCTCATAGAAAAGCTTATCTTGTAAGAATATTAGAACTGAAAAAAACAAATGACAAGTTTCGTACATAAGTACGAAACCTTAGCCTTAGTTTCAAGCTGGGGGTTTTTTTCCCCTTTAAATCCTAATATTTCACATTTCTAACTATTTTATTTATTAAAAATACAGAAACTATATTGGCACTAACCTTAAAACATCTAAGACTTTAAAAGACCACGACGTTTCAGAGCTTCATATATCAAGCTCCCTTCTCAAGTGGAAATGAATCATCTTTGATTAAAACCTTTCCTTATCTGAGAATGTTAAACAGATAGAAATGGCCATTCCCATATTTAACAAAAACACCTCCTGGTGACAGATGTCACCATTTAAACACGCACAAGAAGTGGTCGTCTGCGAAGATTTCAAATACACTCATATAGAAAAAAAAATTTAAAGAAAATAACACAATTATTAAAGCCCGTATTCCAATACATTTGAAGTAGAAAGGTCCTGCTTATAGCTACCTAACAATCTTATCATGCAAGATTCATAAAAGATATGCAAATATTTATTTTTACGTACACCAAGAATCTCTACCTGTTCTAAGTCTAGCGAATGACCCGTTCGCTGGCAGTGAAGGGCAGTTCTGTAAAATAGATTAGGCTTTCTTACAGCAGAATCGTGTTCCTTTAAGCGCACACTCAATTCCCTTTTGGAATTGCCTATGTATAAACAACTATTATTGCCGTAATAACTGAATGATGACCGAAGATGGAAGAGATGCCAAAGATTGGAAGAAATTCAGAAGAATTTTTTATCTATGATTAAGGAATGTAACGTAGAGAAGGATTAATAAGGAGTTAGGAATGAATTAAAGCTGTCCATTGTAATTCTTGAATCCTCGTGGTTGAGACCAAGTGTTTATAATGTGATATCTCAGAACGGCCGTTTCACGCTGTATTGAAGATTCCACAACAACGAATGGAAGAGGCTACTGCAGGAAGGCAAGATCAGAAGAAATGGAATATTTACGATGACAACAAAATCAAAAGTAAATAAGTATTAAATAATTAGTGAGACAAGAACTTATCTGTTTAGTTTCACTTTTTGCAATATTTTGTCTTGTGAATGAATTAACACTACTATTTATACAATTCGTTAGTTACAAGAAAAATTAAAGGAAAGATACAAGAAATAGTTCCTGGAAGACCAGATGGATAGCTGCCAAAATAGGATTATTAAGCGTCCAGCTCATTTTGATGTAAATACATATATATTTACAACATTACAAAGATAAGAAAAATTATTTATTCAAAATAAATTTCTTTCTTAATTTTCAGTGTTTGAGGCCAGCTGAATAAGATATTAGACAATGGCACTTGTAGTTGAGAGTGGCGTAAAAATACTCTTGTAGATTTAGAAATAAAATTGCTTTTTTTGTGGTTATCTAACAGCTGCTGGGATCCTAAAGGGGTTCAAATATAAGCGAAACAGCTGTTTTGGGTTCCATTCAAGTTGATTCAATATTAGATCAGATCAGCAGAGGAGCTATTACAAAAGCAATCTTTATACTGTTTTCAATATAACTTATCAAATCTGAAAGATAAAAAACATAAGGAGCGATAAGAAGTCTGTAATACGACCACAAGAGTTGTTCAAATAGTGACGAAACTGAAAACAAAGAAATACATCGTGTGATAACACTTGGCCATGTGTAATACTGATATGTACTATAGATGAACAAGTATTACTTGACAGTATATTTGTTTGTTTTTTTTATTTTGTTTTTTTCACTTATTCCCTGTTTTAAATTTACTCTTTATCATTTCTTGATTTGGTCATAATATAGAGTTCTTACCTCTGACATATTAGAGATACAAACTCAAAAACGAAAACGACAGAAATCAAGGAAACATCAGCTTTTTATTCCAAAATTGGAATGATAAGTTTTTCGTACAAAATTCATATAACTTCGATATCGTACAAAAAAAAAGTTACTTGAAAGTGTAGTTAAAGTGCTCTGTACGAACAAATAGATTTGTCTAAAATGAAATGTGTGAGGATGAATTTGGTATAGCGCAGTTGCAAGTCTTAATGCCCAGCCAAAGTTGATTTAGGCTGCAAGTTTAGGTTATCGCGAAGTTCGATTTCATAAATTCACTGAACACTTAATTTTATTAAGTTTAATAAAATCATGTAGAGAAAAAATAAAAGTAAACAACTTTGTTAATTCAAAAAAACATTAGGATTGTAGCTATGTTTATCGAAAGGAAAATGGGAAGCTGTAAATTATTAATGTCTACTCATAAAAGAGATCTACAGTATAACTTAGTACGGGCCGCGCGGTTGGCGTTGTCGCTATGACATCGGCCTCTCACCTCTGAGTACCGGGGTTCGGTTCTCATGTGTTTCGTGATGGTGGACGATCCGCGCTGGGCAGGTTTTCTCGGGGTTCTCCCGTTTCCCCTGCACTTCTCTCACCATACTTTCTCAGTCTTTCTCTCCATCTGTCCTTATTTCCGTGGGTTAGTACAACAGACCTCCGGTCGCAGTGCTTGGCTTCTCTGCCACCCACATTCACTACATAAACATAAACTACATAATATAATTATTTCATTTTTAGTTCCAACTAACTTAGAATTATTTTGATATTAAAAAACTAAAATTTGCATTTAAGATTTGCATAAATACGGTGTCTTCTTGGCTTTTTAATTAGTATATTTACTGAGGTAATAAAATTTTATTTTTAAAAGCTATTAAATTATCCCTCCCTCTGATTTCAGAAAGGTGAAATGTAAATAAAATATTTGGCACTTAATAAAAATATCGATGATATCAACATATTTGATACTTTGCTTGCTTTTAAATACATATCACTTAAAGGAATGTATTATTTGGTAATTAATTTTAAGGAAAAAGTAATTAATTTGTTTTAAGTAAGTAATCACAACATGAAGATATATTTACTTAATTAAATAACCATTTATAGAGAATTGATAACATCAGACATTGTAATTTATAATTTAAGTATTTTCAAATGTGAATATTAATGTTTTTTTAATTACATAAAAGGCCAATTCCTAATATAAAAATTAGGTTTAAGGTTCCCACTTTAATTATCAAAAATCAAATTATTTAGGATCCTAATGGAATTTACAAAAAAATATTGTAAATAAAGCAATTACAAACCATTAAAAAGTGAAGCATATTTTTTTTCTTTTCTGACTAATATTGTTTCATCTCACTTCCTGAAATTTCTGGCCAAAATTTGGAAAATTTGTAGTCATTTAATTTTTAGTAGTATGAAAAATTGGTTATGAAACAAAGACAATAGTCAATACAGTCTGTTTATTCCCTTGAGTATTAACATCTTAATTTTAAGCTGTTGGCTTTTTTTTTTTGTCTTTAACTGAAGAAATTTTGCCTGTGTTTAACTTCTTGGACATTATTTTGATTCTTCTCCAAAACCGGTTTGTTCAGTTTCTTGTGATTCTTTATCTTTTTAGTTCGAATCAAATCCACTGTAAGCAATAATGCACTTTCCTCCAATGGCAATCCTTCATAACTGCAAGAAATGCCTCAATTATTCTTCGTGTCACATTTCTTCAATAAAATGGAAATCAAACTGTTCCGTTCAAACTCAGCCTCATCAAAGGGACATCTTTCTCGAACTGATACGGGTTGTTCCGCTGTCAGCTTTCCAAACACGTTTTTCAGATAAGCCAAATTAATCTTTAAACAGCTCCCAGACTCATTTTAAATAAAAGATAATATGGACTGGTAAGAAAAAAAGAAAGGAAGTATCTTGACTTACGTCTTCTTTGACAGTTCTCTATGTTAAAGTGAGATAGAAGCTGAAACCGTTCCGCGATTTTATTTTTTAACTTGATATAAAAAATACATGCATTCAAAAATACGCAGTCGTATGAAGAAGTCCTGGAATTGATTAACGGATATTAATAACGTAAAATGAAAACTAAAAGCACGATGAGAAAGTAAAACATCATTAATTTCGAAAAGAAAAACAAAATTTCACTAGTTAGATGATGTTGGTTGTATTCTACAAAAACATTAAAAATTTATATCCAAAGAAAATAAATAATGTTATAATGCCATCATGATAGTATAATGAATCTGTATTAAAAATGCTATTTTCTTTTTAAAAATAAAATGATATTAATATCCACTTATTAATGAAGATGTTGCAACCCACTACAATGACAATACGAATATAAAGAGAGTTTCTCTTATATTAGTTGTTTACTAATCCTATATTAGTGAAAGAGTCACAGTGTCACGTGTGTTTTATATGTAAAATAGCTTAATCAGTTTTAAAAAATATCCGTAGAAAGGAAATTTCATCAAATAAGTTTTCAAGTTGTTTGTTCGTTTGTTTGTTTGGTTGTTTGTTTGTTTGTTTTTTTTTCAGTAACGAATTGTTATCTCAGAAAAAGCACCTTTAAATTGGAAAATAATAGCAATGCTATTACTTAGCATTAACTTAGCAATGCTTTACTTTGAAAGTGAAATTTAACATGTGGTACAATTGTTAAAACAATTCTTAAAAAACTGTTAAAACAAGCCTTCAATCTGACCTCAGATGAAGACTTCTGGAAGGGAAGCCGAAACCAGTCACGTGCACATTTTTAGCCTTTTAACTTATCTTTTAGCTGAAGTGTGTTTCTTCTTTAGTTTATTGTTTTACGTTTTACTTTCTTTACTGTAAAACCATCGATGTCCTAAATCAGAGACGGATTAAAACATTAAAAGATATGAAAGAAAGTAGTTTTGTTTAAAAAAAATCTTTCGAAAATAGCAGTTTTTATTTAATTTTTTTTTTTGGAATAACTAAGAACTTAATAGCATTATTTGTATATTAATGTAATTATTATTACCCGCGAATAAGACACGACGGACCACGCGCTAGCCCAACCTGATAACATCAGGACAAGGCTAGGAAGTCAGGTAGGGTGACGAGAATAACTCTGAGAGAGTGAGTCCAGGGAAAAACGGACGAAACACAGAAGAAGAAAGAAACAGCCATGCCACTTCCGGTATTCGAACCCAGGCGCTGGCACACTGGCCACATGGCAGACCGCCGTCTAGATCGCTCGGCCAAGCCGGCACGACTAATGTTATTTAATTATAAATCTATTTATTGCAGTAGAAAAGAAATGAACAATATAAGGCTTTCAAAGTTAATTTGACATTTACATTTTCGTACGTGAATTTTCTTTTCATTTTAAGCTAAGGAAAAGGTCATTTGTAAAACTTTCCATTCTATGGAGGCTTTTCAGTTTTACTTCTCCATAGAATAATATATGCATTGATTTAGTCTATTTACAGTAAGTTTTGCCAAACGTTTTCATTCAATATTAATACAGTTTCATCCAGGATATAAATAAAAATTTGATTAAAATCGGCCAATTTTGACCACTTCATTTCAAAATATGTTTGATCCAGAGCCATCCTTTGAGGAACCTGCTAAGTATATATAGTGTAGTACACTGAAGCTCGGTTACAACGCGGTCTTTCGGATCCAGGATTTCGAAGATCGTAATATAACCGCGATATAACCGAACTCTCATTACTTCGCGACGTCAAATGTCGTACATCGCACCCTATTATCGCCCACACGATTCCAAATCGATTTAAATTGGTCATTTCGCGATTAACTACATTATTCAGAGCTATATGAGGGAATTTTATATTTATAAATACATAAATCATTACCTTTTCAACACTTTGATCTATATTAGCCATAATCGATGTGGCGCCGCCATCTTGTACAAACGACGAGTCACGTGGATTAAATCTAGGTATTCATACGCCTATCAGATTATATGGGCCTCTTTACATGGGTTGGCATTCGCAAAAATAGATCTTGATATTCATTTTGGTTAAACGAAAAAGTCCGCGATTCTGGTATTTTTTTAAAAATATAGGGCCTATTGTATTTGACGCATTTCCGTGACATTAGGGTGGGTATAGAGTCTCAATTACTGTAAATAATAAGGAAACAAGCATATTAATTTGCACCTTTGATTTGATTTTGATTTTACAATTGTACACCTTTTCCAAAATAGAAGGGATCCAAGACCAAATCGCGTTATATCCGAATTCGCGATATAAACGTCCGCATTATAACCGAGCTTCAGTGTACTTTGTGATTCCTAATTTTATAAAATTGAGATTTTTCTTCTTTTTTTTTTCTCTTTTAAATAACGTAATTCTTATATTGACAATTACAGCAATCAATTATTAATTTTCTTAGTTAGTGCGAGGCTCCAAAAGGGACAAGAGCTCTGTTCGCCCGTCTCTTCAGGGCGGCCCTGATTTGATTATATATTAAAAATCAAGTACTTTCGTGAAATTTAATTTACAAGAAACATTAAGACAAACACTTTTTAGTTATTATTTTTTTCAGAAACAATTCATCTCGATATTGTAAAAAAAAAAATGATTTATCTTGAGACGGAGTTTGATATTCTGCTGTATTACGAGCGAATTTCAGTTCTGTAGACATTTCCTGTTTTGTTTTCGGATTCTGTGAACTAAGCAATTAATCGAAGACGACTCCTTCCAATCCTTCTCGTATCGCGAGTCTGCAGCATCGCCAGCGCTTTAGTTTTCTTCTTCTACTTTATTCTTTCCTTCTCTCTTTACGTAACCACGTGGGCTACTGCTGGTATTTCGGGATTTGACTGTATCACATTCTTACAAGCAAAACATCTGTCTTCGTTAATCGTATCTTCTTTGAAATGAATGTATAATATGCAGAAATACAGAGTTTCATTTGTCTGAAGAGAGAAATTGAATTGGCAGCAGATCAATATCACGTGATTGTTACCGTTCTAAAAAGTCGGGATATGAGAGCGTTGCACTCTTTACGTCAAATTTTTATGAACAAAGCTTTCATTTAATTAATAGGCTTCCAAATTTCAATATAAAATAGTTCCAAATCTCTAAATATTGCCGAATCCTTAGCAATCTATTAGCATCTATTAGTAGTAATCTATATTACTAAAATCTTTTATTTCTCTGTCTGTCTGTCTGTCTTTCTGTGTGTCTGTGTGTCTGTCCGGCGCAATTTTCTGTGGGAATGGAAAATAGAAATAATTTTTACAATGAAACATCCCCGACAGGAATCGAACCTGCACCCTTCTGATCCGAAGTCAGACATCTTATTCATTAGGCCATGGGGACTACAAATCTCTTCATATTGTTTTTTGACTTATCTCTCCTTTCCCTGCCCTCATCAATGAGGAATGTATTCAATCTTTTTTTTTTTTTTTGAATCTCAAGATTGTTTATTTATTTCCCATCCGTCAGTTTATTTGTAATTTGAAACTGACAATTAGAACTATAATTGCCGAAACGTTGCAATATTTTAAATATTCTTACTTAACCAAATTCTATGTGATATTGAAAAATAAGTGCGTGTACACGGCAGATGTTGGAGTAAAGAAAACAGAGTAAAGAAAGAAAGAAGCACTCTTTTTATGAGGTGGAATACTGAAAAATCACTATTTGTAACTCAAAAACCATCAATGTTTGTAACTCAAACGCCACTGAAATGTGACAATTACAATAAAAACGAGAGTCAAAAAAAGAAAGAAGCAATACTTCTATTAGGTAGAATATTGAAAAATCACTATTTGTAACTCAGAAACCATCAATATTTGGAACTCAAAAGCCACTGAAAAGTGACAATTAAAATAAAAAAGAGACTCAAAAAGGAAAGAAGCAGTATTTCTTTCTTTGAAGAGGCCTCGTCTAAAGAGAGGCGAAAGCTCTGGACCTCCCATGTTTTAGTGTTTTTAGTGTTTTTTAACTTTTTATGCTTGTGTGCAGGCTGAACTTTTATCTATATTTATTAGCACACGTAAAAACTTTTTAGTAAGCAGTATTTCTATTAGGTAGAATACTGAACACTATTGTAACTCAGAAACCACTGAAAAGTATCAATTGGAATAAAAAAAAGAATCAAGAAATAAAGAAGCAGTATTTCATTAGGTAGAATACTGAAAAATCACTATTTCTAACTCGAAAACCACTGAAAAAAAAGGAGAGTGAAGAAAGAAAAATGCACTATTTCTATTAGGTAGAATACTGCTCAGAAGTTAGACGTCTTAGCCATTAGACCACGAGGCCTACATTCTAATCTCTATAAAAAAATAAAAATATATCATAGATATATGATTTACACCCTGGTTCTAAAAGCAGTCGTGGATTGAGAGAATATAGACATCAAAAATTAAATTAAAAAGAAAAAAATTTAGTTTTAATATCCTTGATGTAATTTGTGTGTGTGTGTATGCGTTTTTTTTTTTTTTTTTTAATAAATAAAAAGTTGTTTTCCGTTACATAAGCGAGGCTTCCGGAGCGAAGCGACAGGTAGCCGACTAGTTACTAAATAAAATAAAAAAAATTAAAGATTTATTAAAAAAAAATAGAATACAAGTGAATATTAATAAACGTTTGAGAACAGAATTTTTGCAAAATTAAAATCAGTTAATATCTTAAGACTAAAAATAAAATTAGTTTTAAAGAAATTGCCCTCGCTCCCTCACATAGCCTAATCGAAAAAAAATGAAAAATTAACACTTTCTGTTACTCAAATTTTATCCTAGATAGAATGTTTTTGTAACTGAAGACCATTTCTGTTAATAAGTAGAGTTTAAATAAAGATTACTTCGAAGTAATGGACCACTTGAGGTTTACGCCCCTACCGACGTCACATATGACCTGTAAGCACATGCTGCGAGATCTTATGGGATAAACAAACTTATAACTTAGTGTGCATTACTCAATAATCGTCGATTTTTGATATTTCAAAACGGAATGGTTTAGTACTGTGCAGTTCCTTATTGTAATAATTCTGTACAAGCGCTTGGAATATCCTTCTTTAATATAATATTTCCTCTATATCTACACGGGTTAAAACAAAGCACATGTTTATCCCACAACCCAAGCAGTAGCCTGGTGGGATATTTTGTAATTACGAAGCCCCGCCTATCCTCAAGTGGTCCATTGTTAGTGTAATTATTTAATTTTGATAAAGAGTTACAGTCGTCAAGTATTAAGGTGCTATAAAGCCTGCCACTTAGAGAATCTTAATGAAAGGAGGGTTTGAGATAGTCTTCGCCATCTTTAGACTAAGGCTGTATGAAAATCCTACAGCCTTTGTGGTTACTCCCAGTAATAAATCTAATGAATCTATTGTCCTCCCAATGAATGATGACCGGCGGAAGTTTGAACTATGCAGTCCTTCCGGTAGCTGATCAATTATGTTGTCCTGTCACAAAGGCCGACGTCGTCTGCTTTCACTGAGAAAGACATGTTGATAACGCCAAATTAAAACTTCTCTCGACTATTTAGCGTTATTTCAATACCAGTTGCTAATAATAAGTATTTATATAAACAAATAAATAAATATTATTTATAAATACAATGCTCTTTTGCAAAGTAACAAGCGATTCGCACAATGGCGGCGTCCGTCTTACAATCAGACGGAAGTGCCTGACCAGACTAATCGATGATACATGCGCAGATCTCACAAAAACAGGGCGGCCATCATTCATTTTTTTTACTATAACTTGTTACATAATTTAATGGTCTGAGTGAAACTTCTACATTGAATTATTAAATATCTAAGAATATGAGGAAGATTTTTTGCTTGATTTGTGTTTCGGAGAGAATAAAACGAGTTGGAAATGGAGGTTCATTTGAATCACATTTTTCCTTCATCTTTCCTGTTAAAACAACGCTTCAGCAAAGTGAGCTTAACGATTTTTAATAGCCAAAAATTCTGTATATGAACGGATTTCTGCCTTCTGAGTTTTCATCTCCGTTCTGTGTTTAATCATTCATTCTTTTACATTAGATCAACTTCCTTCTCGAAAGCGACCAACTTCGTTTCGATGATTTACATTTTAATGAAGTGAAGGAGAGAAAATAGAGAAGTTCACGCGTAAATTGTTTCGATCGGGTGTCCACGTCTTGGTGTAAATTCGGTTCTGTAGAGATGCAGATTCCGTTTTGCTCTGGGCAATCTGTAAGGCCACGAACCGTATTACTTCTACTGATGTTTAGGGATTCCTCGTGTTGTAGATAATTACATCTTAATACGCTTCCGATAACACTGTCAGGAAGCTCCTTATTACACAAGAAAAAGGATATTTTGTGAATTGGAAGACAGCGTAAACAGACCAAATAATGACTTAATGAGTTCGACCGTTGCCTCGAGTTGAACAGAATTGGGAATGAATTTCACCAATTCTAAAGCTAAAAAGAAATATTTTAACATTTTATACTATGAAGATGAGATCGGATCAGCGTAGAGGCAAACGATTATCTGGTACGACAAAATAATCTTCAAGTAAAGTTTACAAAGCTCAGTCTACTGTATTAATTAATTGGTACGTTTTATTTTATCAATTTATTAATTGGTACCGAAGTGCGAGCTTCATAATCATCCGTATTCCAGGGAGCGCTAGTGTCCCCAATATGGCGAACCTCTAGAAGACTCCCGAGAATTTCGAGGGAAAGATACTGAGGTGGGTTCCCGTTTGCCTTCTCAGGACGCCATTAAGGAATGCATCAGACCCGAAGAGAAAGTAAGAAGAGGCTAACAAACACAGGAAAGGAAATTTGAAACATCCATGCTCTCGACCGGGATTTGAACCCGGGTACCGACACACCGGCCTCACGGCAGACCGCCGCCTTAGACCGCACGACTACGCCGGCTTGGCAGTCAACTGTACATTGATATGTAAAATCAGATCAGATATCTGATCTATTTAAATAATTTCTTTGCTTTTCTTCAAATTTCGATACATGATTGATTTGAATTTATAAAATTACATTATGTAATTTTATTGCAATTTTTCAAAAATAAACTTAGATGTAGATCAATACAATAAATAGCTCAGATGTGATCAAAGATTATTACATTAATGCTGTTAATTTTGTTAAAACAAATGTACAATAAAACACAATATTATATTGTATTTTGTAGCTTACATAAATGTACAAAGTTAAGTGCAAAATTTTGAATATCTAATTTACAATCTAACCAATATCCTGGACAGATCTAATCCTAGGTAATAGTGTTTTTGTTATAATAGGAACCGTTTAACCAAAAAAAAAAAAAAGAGTCATGTACTTTTCCTGAAAGGGGAGGGGTTTACAAACAAAGCAGTGAACTTTCCAACCAAAAAAAAATATATCCAGAATTCTAGATTTTTGTCCATTTTCAGAGGGGGGGGGGGGGGGGGGTTTCAACACCTAGAACCCCACCCCTCGATATACTAATGGCTCCCATCACGAAAGAAAGTTGAAATTACCCTTACTTATAAAATGTTCTTATTCAAAATATGGATAAAACAATCAATTAATAACTAGCACTTAAAAAAGTGAAGTAATAAAATTTTAAAAGGAATTACCATAATAAAAAAAAATCTAACTAATTAAAAAACATTGCAATCATTAAAAGTTAGTAATCTCAATTTCATTAAATTATTTTTAACTATCCTCAGCATGTAAGAATATATTAATTACGCAAGATAGAAAAATAACTGAAAAATAATAATAATCCATAACAACAGACTGATTACAGAAAAAAAATATATCCAGTATCTAGGTGTTAGGATTATTTCCTAAATTACCCGTAACTCAAGACATTTTCATCAGCAGCAATAGTAAGATATTATTTAAAAAAATACTTTTTTTTAACATTCCACGATGTTAAAACGGACTAAAAAATATAAAATAATTAGTATAAAAAGTGTAAAAAGTATAACGAAAAACATGGGGCGCATGCAATAGATAATTGAGATGATATGAATGGGGTTTATATTATCTTGCGCCCCACGTTTTTCGTTATACTTTTTATACTAATTATTTTATATTTTTTAGTCCGTCTTAAAAACGTGGTATATTAAAAAAAGTATTTTTTTTAAATATCTATTTTCTGCTTTTTAGTCTTGTGTATATGAAATTTTTCAATTGATTTTAAACATTTAACACGAATTTAAATTTTAAACACGATAAAAAACCTGTTAATGTTAAAAGAAAAAAAGCGGCTGCCTTGCAATGCACGGATACTCTGCGGCACGTGGCCATTTGCAGAATGACTGAGAGCAGGCGCGCCGTGCGGCACCTATCCGAAGAATTAGGGTTCCCTAAAGAACAGATTGACAAGAAAGCGAATTAATATTGCATTGTCATCCATTTCTGAGCTATGTTTAAAGTTTCAAGTCGCTAGCTTATCGGGAAGTTAGTTTATAATTAATTGCAAAATTTGCACCGAACAAACAGACAGAAGAAAGCGAGCTAATAAAAACGTGTTAATAATAATAATACAATTTAAGTTAAGAGACATCAATTAATATTTTGCAATAATTGTGTTGTATTCGAAAGGGAAGGATTTGATCCTCCTTGCCTACACTACTGATTCAGCACTCGTATTTCGAATCTCTGAATCCGTAAATAGGATCTCCATTGAAATTCTAAGTTTCGAGTTAAGTCAGAAAATAAATCAGGAACGCTATGCAGATCTGTTTAGAGGTACATACATTTCATTCCAGACCCCTTAATTCCTAATCTCAATCTAATCACGAAGGAGAAAAGGATTTAATAATAATAAAAAAAAAATAAGATCATTGACGATTGGCATTGGTCCAAGAGAAGTTTGGGAGTCGAAGGGAGCCTTCTGGTGGGCGGATTTATCGCAGCTACTTTCTCTGCGGCTTTAAGTCGTTGGCATCTCTTAGGGAATGAACCCTTAACACGGCAGCACTTCAATAATAAAAGTTCTCTATCTTCAAGCATCATTCCACGCACTTAATTTGATTTTTTTTTCGTACATGCCTTCATCGTTTGGAGCCCATATGGTTCACATAAGATTCTTCATTTTTTTCTTTCTTTCGAAGATGTAGCTGTTATTGAAAGGTGTAAAATGAGTTTTACATTGAATATGATTGGAATTTCACTTATTTGATTGTTTAATGTACGTCGGAATTAGTTTTGGTTTCGTAAGCAGATTTTTTTTTTTCCGATTGAATTTAAACGAACCATTCCGGTTAATGCAGTTTCTTCCGCTGCTATATTGAGTTCCATTTATTGGTTTTACAAACGAAATCAAGACAATTTAGAATTCTAAATTTCATTATAAATTCTGGAGACTCATAATAAAAGGCGGGAGTTGGGAAAGCGGAATTTTGTCCTATACTATATTAACAGATCGTATTGAATAGTATAAAAAATAATAATATGCTGGAATCCTTATTTATATAAACATCGACACTATTTTTTTATATATATCACTAGCAGCAAAGCCTGTCGGACGCCAGGCATAAAAAAATCTGAAAAATCATTTTATTGTCAACTATCAAATATAAAGTAAATGTAATCTAAATACTGTGCTAACTTGTGAACGAAGCTTCTACGGCAAAATGGTTTTGAGTTTCGAAATCAGCGTAAACAACTGAGTAAGTATGCCAAATTTCATTAAAATGGATGCAGTGGTAACAAAATTATTTGGTTTTGAACGTATGTTTTGTTAGAATTTCAGTTGTCGAGGTCAGTTCCCAAGAATAAAATTTCAAGGAAACAACATGGAATGACACTATGAACTAATATTTTCATCCAATTTGAGTACTTTTGATTCAATGGTACCATTGAGAACCGTTGGATCTATCTTAATATTGATGATTTTTTTTTAAACATTTTTTTTTTAATGTTTATCAGACCTATTTAGTTATACTTCTTACCTGTACACCTGTAATATAGGTTCTGAGAGTTTAATCTAAAGGATCATTTTCCACCCAAAAAGAAAAACGAAATACCAACCATATCTAAAGGTTAATTTATCTAAAGAATAATTATTATTTTTGACTCATAACGCCGAAAGGCATTTAAAACTCACCTTTGTATAATCTAAATACTGCGCTAACTTGTGAACGAAGCTTCTACGGCAAAAATGGTTTTGAGTTTCAAAATCAGCGTAAAAAACTGAGTAAGTATGCCAAATTTAATTAAAATCGGGTGGTAATAAAATTATTTGGTTTTGAACGTATGTTTTCAGTTGTCTAGGTCAGTTTCCAAGGATAAAATTTCATGGAAACAACATGGAATGACAAAATGAACTAATATTTCATCCAATTTGAGTACCCATGATTCAATGGTACCATTGAGAACCTTGGATCTATCTTAATAGCTTAATTATATGGAGTTACAGAAAGACAGATGGACAGACAGACAGACAGACAGACAGACAGACGAAATTAACAAATTTTATAAGTTGATTTAGAAAAATGTAAAAAATAAGATTAAGGAAAATGTTAATGAATACTTCTGTATCTAACTTAATTAAAAGTTAAATTTTCTTTTAAGAGTTCATTTAATTTATTCAATTATATTTATTTGTATAATTGAAAAAAGCATTGTTGCATAAACCTCTTACTTTTAATGCGTAGAAAAATACTACAAACTCTTAAAGAAAATAATTAAAACATTCTGTATAGGTAATCATCAGTGCATACACAGATGTTCATGGCAATCAGAATGTCAAAAAAGAACCATCAAAATATACTCAAAATTAGAAAATAAATTATTAAAGTTCGAAGACTTCATGTAAATGTAGAGGTGTCATTCGATTGTTTGTTAATGAATTATTTCGAACTCTTTGTTAATTTGCTTGTATGGTTTGTTGTATAACGCGACAAGAGTCAAATAAAATATTGGATGACAATTGTGAAAAACTCTTCGGCTGAAAACGTAATTCCAAGTTCCGTGTTTCACCAGCACAGGATTATTAATAAGTGAAGCATTATTTTAATAACAAAACTGATAATCAAAATCCAACTTCTTCAAATGAAATTTCAATATTTCGTCTTTTATTGCGAAGACTTTATCAAGATCTCTTTTACAACTTAAATAACTAAAAATAAACATATAGGAAGGAGAAAAAACTTTTTCTCAATCCTAACAAACCAAGTTTATAACAAAAACTCTGTAAGGAGACCTTACAACGAGAAATTAACAATAAAACAAACAAAGTTTTGGTGAACAACATGTGAATAACATCAATTAAGTTTTAAAATATCTTTCAATCTTTTGTTTTGTAACAATGACTTTCTGTATATATTTAAAGAAACACTGTTAGACTTATCGTTATTGAAACATGAGCTACAATTTATATATATTATTTTATTATTTATTTTATTAATTTTTTTATTATTATATTATTTTAATAAGAACTTTTCAAAAGGAACCGATCCTATTGTAGAAATTATCAGACAGAAAATAGAATGTGTCTCCCTAATCTTATTATTATTATACATTATTTATAATTCTGTATGGAATAAGAATTAATTCCCGTTAGCTGTCCATTGCTTAGAGGAAATTTATTATTAAATTTAAAGTGAATTAGATTAAAATTTACTTTTAGAATAAAAGTAAATCTGCATTCCTTTTTATTAATCTTGGTTGTTTTCCGGCTTTAATATTTAATTTTCTTATTAGTGTCTTGGAATTGTTTTTCAGGTGTTTACTTTACTTATCTATTCTGTAATTATTTTTTATTTTTAAATCGTAATGAGATATTCATAGAAGGCGATAATTCTAATGGAGAAAGGCTCATTAACTCGATGGGGTATTTTAATTTAAGATTGGCTGTTAAATATTTTACTTTGTTTTAATTCTTTTCTTTTAATATTGCGAAAGCGCTAACTATAACCAACAGTAGTTAATTCTGAAGCAGTGCCAGTAAAGTTTCCATTGAAGGTTACATTTTAAGTAGAATTTTACAGAATTTCATTAAAGATTAGACACCAGAACAAACAGCGATGACTACCAGCAATAAACTGAAATGATCTCAATCAATCTCATTTCTGCAAATTTTTTTCAGTATTTATTAATTTCACAGTAGATCTCACATTTGTTTTAATTTCTAACTATCACCAATTCTTAATTTGAAGTAATTGCAGCTGCTCGTTTGTTTTTTGGTTTTTGAATGTAACTCAAGAAGTTTAGAACTGTTTAGTGAAAGAAAAGGACAAGCATTTCGTTGTACATGTAAAAAAACATGTACAATTAATATTATGTCATTTGTTAGTTTTTTTTGTTTGTTTATTTGCTCGGACTCTTCGTGTTTTGCCATTGGCCTCGACAAGGGGCGATAATTGGGGGCTTTTGACCGAATAATCGGGTACGTCACAGGCGGTAGCTCACGTTCGAAGAACACAACACAGAAGGAAAAAGTTACATCCGCCGGAATTCGAACCCAGGTTCCCACACATGTCTCATGGCAGGCCGTCGTTTAGACCACTAGGCTACGCCGGAACGGCATTTTGTTAATAGTTAAGTGGAATTTAAAAAAAAAATGGGGAGGCTATAATTTTTCAAGTATTCTTATATTTATTATAATATTGTAATAAATATAATACATGTCTATTATATATCTATTATACATCATGCGTCAGCGATTCTTGGTTAGAGAATACGTCGAGAAGAACTGACGAAGATAGTAGAAGTAAATTATAGGAATTACAAGAATCAAATAGGTTGGAAAACTCCTGTGCATCTGAATTTAGAAATTCTGTTTTGAAAAGCGATTTTTAACGCTTATTTTAAACGATCGAGACTCTAATAAACCTTCCAGGTTTCTTGTTTATGCGCAGAGTGATATATACGTCTTTCAATTAAAGGAAATCACTTTTCATAATCGCATCTTTTATTAAAGTAAAACTTGACTGATTGCTGTAAAAAAGGATACGAGTATTCGAGAACATTTTACTTTTTCTGTGGAGAAATTAATTCCCAGAGATCTTCTGAAGGGAAAGACGTTGGAATGATTCATTTTTACTTGATGAAATTTCCGTTAACCTTCTGCCAACATATCCCCATTGCTTGATCGTTTGTCATTCTATCTAATCGTGACATGTTGACCTCGTGGATTCTACTTAGAAGATTGGAATCCCTACTAGAGCTTCTTGAGGAAATAAATCATCACAAGGTAGGAAACCGACCCAGATCATGTTTTCAATTTGGATTTTCAATGTTATTTATCTTCATGAATGTAATAAATATGTGATACGTGATACATATTAAAAAAAAGTAAAAAGCAGACTATTTATGGTTAGAAGAGGATGTACTTGGAAAAATAGACATGAACTGTTTTAACTTCGAAAAAAAAATCACCACAAAATAGATATCGTTTAAGGCAACGTTAGTGAACTAGTGTTTTAGTCTTCTGATCTAGATCAGCAGACTAATATTCCCGTTTTGTCTGTCCGTCTATGAAGAAGTATCATTAAAATCTCGTTTAATTATCATTAAAATCTCATTAAATTGTTATGATTGCACAACAATCGTAACAATCTCAACAATTGCGTCTTTTGCATTCGCAACAATCACATTTATAGTGATTGTTGTGATTGTCAAAAGGCGCAATTGTTGCGTTTATTGGAAATAAACATAAGGAAATTAAAGCAATATCAATGATCAGAAGACGTTGCCAAGCATTGTAATTGGTTTACTAATTGCTTTCCCTACCTTGTTTCATTCCAAACAATTCTAGTACATTCACACGACACTGTTGATATTTGCAGGCATCGTGAGAATCAAACAAGCTACATTTCCACGTAAGCCTGTGAAAGAATACACGAATTTCATAACGTTTAATATGTTATCGTTTATAAAAATTTATGAATAGAAATAATAATTTCTAAAGATGGAAGGTTGCGTCTTTGAATAACGGAAAAGAACAACCTACATTAGCACATTAAAAGCTCATAATTGTACGTTTTTTTAGTCTTTATATAAAGTTAGTCTTTTTTTAGTTTTTAAATATATTATCATCATTTATGAATGTTAAAATTAAAGAATCAGCAAACAAACTGTTTGAATTAGCTTTCAATAACAATATATAAATCACTACAGCTTTAATTTATTAATTCGCTATTAATGAATATATTATTTTACATTTTACCTTCAGAAATTGCGTTAACTTGAACTGAATTCTGTTTCATTAATGTTCATAATGCTGTAATGTGCTGTAGCCCAAAGAGTCATCTATTTTATTTTTTATTTTTCGATAATTTAGATTCCGGCAATTTAACAATGCAATTCACCAGCTCATCTTGTTATTATAATACATAGTATCTTCTTTCCAATGATTGTTATTGACGGTTTGTTACTTCTGAAAGAAACTCCTGATTCCATGTCTGTTAAAAGCTTTTCTTAGCTGTTGTTTGTTATTTGTTACCGCGCTTTAGATCCTTTTGAGTGGTGGGATAAAGCTCGGAAAGACTACTGCTGTAGCTCACTAGGAAATTCTTAAAATACATCTCATTGAAAAAGGGACACCATTGAAACAGGGTTAGCTCAGTTTCTGAAGCATAGTTCTTCAGCAATTTTCAAATCCTTGTACATATAGTTAGATAATTAGTTTACAAAAGTAATTAAAAACATAAAATGAAAGATATTAATAGTATTAACAGTATGGAACCATTATATCGTATTTTCAACAATTTAAACCAATGCAATGTGAATTTTGTAATAACCTTTTCAAAAATTAACATTCTATTTTGAAAAATAGAAAAAAAATGTAGAAAAGTAAACAAAGTAGAAAAGTAAGTAGAAAAACATACAGAAAAGTCAACAAAGTACAAAAGTGAAAGAATTATTTTAAACAGTTTCATTTAATCATGTATTTTTCTTAATTCAACCAAATGTCTTGTCAATAATGATTCTTAATCTAGTGCAGAATTTCAAATAAAAGAGATCAGTGAAGGTGTAATCATTGTATCTTTATACCATATCGAATTATATGTATCATAATCAAAAACCAAAAAGACACCAAAGTAAACAAAAGATTTCGCCTCTGAGCTTTGGTGCCTTTTTGGTTTTTTTGATTAATTTACAACAGGCACGTTAAAATTTCTTTGTAATATATGTATCATACTTATGGTAAGACAGCTAACGAACAGATTAAAAAAAAAAACTATAATTTTTTTTCCCCTCTGTGTTTTGCTTGAAAATTGTAAGGTTAATCAGTTAAAGTAGCTTTTACCTTTTTTATTAGTAATTATTTCGGTTTGATGATCTTGTTGACAGGGAATTTGAGTGCGTACTCACATGATTAGAAGCATCTTTCATGTAACCGAGTTCTCCTTATTCTAGACTAAATGACAGATAATTTCTTGGAATTTTTCAAGTAGAGCAGTAAGATTTGAAGTTTAGTTGGAAAAGAAGGACAAAAAAATCTCCCGTTTCTTGATGTTGGGATTAAAAGAGAGATGTTGAATTATAAGCAATTCTATTTTTAGGTATTAGTTCTAAAAAAAATGCATATTTTCTTTTACAGTTTCTTACTGATGATCAGTGGCTCAGTCCGGAGACTGGTTGGGATGAGATCCATGTCATGTTTCTCCATCTTTTCCTATCCTCCGCCATCCTCTTCAACTCCACAAAGCTTCTTATTCCCAAATCCTTGCATGTTTGTGATATAAAATTAATGCGAGGTCTTCCTCTTCCTCTGCCCTCGCTTGGAATCTTCCCGTCTAGTTTCTTACTAAACGAATGAATTTGAAGATTTCAATTTACTTCATCCTGTAGGGAGACAAAAAAAAATGTAGATTGTTGAATTCTTAATCAGATTGCATCTGATTGTAACTTCCCAAGAATGTTGAAAAAGAAATTGGCAAAGTTTAGGAAGATTAAGAAAAAAAAAGCTTCTTATCCGTGATAAGAAGAATGAACAGTTCCACTGGCGAATCTGATAAAGAACAGGTGTAATTAAGGTATTAGTTGTTTCTACGATCCTAAAATCAAACTTCTCATTCAACTTTAAAAGCATTTAGTGTACAGTTCCTTCCCAGAATAAAAATCATTAAACATTATATGTATTTTGTATCTCTTTAGTCGAAAGAGGTTTTTCAAAATTGGTAGAAAATTAATTACTCTTATTTTTTGGGAAAATGTCTAGAAATTTAAAAATCGAGTTACTGAGTATTACTTTTTTCTTTTATTCACAAAAAAAAAAAGGAAAAATGAAATTTACAAGACTTTTTAATTAGTAAGCCTTTTTTATAAAGTGAGCCTCAAGCCTGAATTTGAATAAAGTTTTTGTCAAGGAGAGTTATCGAATTAAGAAAGCTTGTGAAAAAAAGTTACTTGGTAAAGAAAAGGATTAACTTTTATTGTGCTGGCGCTAGCGATTATGAATATAGAAATTAATTCTCACTGTGGCTGATAATAACTTGCCTAATACCAGTAAAATATTTTGCCTACGATTTGATTTGGTTTAGTTTAATGATTGGTTCTTTTATTTTCTTGTTTCTTAGGTAACTTGACCTTTTGATTATTATTTGATATTCTTTATTTATACTTTTGATTCCTCATACTTCACTTCCTAAGATATCCTCCTTATAAAAATATAATGTAGAGTCCCATTTGGGAGCTATTGCGTTTATCCTGTCCGTCCGTGTCTGTTCTCTCCTAACAACTCCCGAACGGATCGGCAAAGGGACTTCACGTCGTCTTCAGAGGCCCTAACCCCGTAGGAAAGGGTATTTATATCTGCCTATCCGGAAAAACGCGGACAGAGTCGACTGTTTGTTTCCGCATATTTGGTAATGTTTTGCTCGACAACTACTGACCTGATTGACTTGAAATTTGGATATATGTTTAGAGTGACTATTATACAATCTATATTTTTATTCGACTGTATCTATAACAATTTTTGAAATCCCAAAACATAACAGTCGACTGTGTCCGCATTTTTCCGGATAGACAGAAGTAAAAATAAAATTTATTTGTCCATGAAAAAAATTCTCAAACTTCACCTTTTTTTTTTCTTGTGCGCAAATAATATCGCCATACTCTGAGCTTTACTTCTCTGGCTCTTCTCTGTGACGCAATGACAGAATGAAATAAGAGATATTTAACAACAAAATCTGAACGTAGTCGCCGTGACCTAATGGATAAGATGTCTGACTTTGGATCAGAAGGCTGCAGGTTCAATTCCTGTGGCGGACGTTTCATTGTAGGAATTATATTTATTTTTTTTAAATAGATTAAGCACACGTTCAATGTCCGCATTGGTTTTAAAGGGTCGCCTTTAATTTTATGCTTTAGCACATTATTTTATTTTTTACTTGTTTTATTTTCTTATTTTCAGGCTTTGTTTCTTCTAAGACTTTTTTTTAATAGTTGTTTTTGTATTTTTTAATTTCCTTGATTTTGATATTATATTTGTTTTGAGTATGAATTTTTATTTATTATTTTAAGGATTTATCTAACTTTTTATATTATTCTTTGTTTGTTTATCATTCGTTAGTTGCTTGTGAGTTTATGTAGCAATGACGATGACTTATTATCTCTACGTGAAATTGTATCCTTTCAAATTTAATAGTTGCTTTGAAACTCGACCCTTTTCAAATTCTAGGAAATTAGCCCCTGACTTTTAAGCACAGTTTCGATTTAATTATGTGTCCGTAATATACATAATAACAGGACTTTAATGATTCATTTTATCTGCACAACTTTTTAATACCTGAAACCTGGTTAAGAAATGCCTTAAAAAAACGACGTAGACATTCTTTTGAAGAGGAGGTGTCTTTCGAAGGTCGTGGGCAGAAGCCGAGGATTTCAAATTGCAGATTTCCATAAGCCCCTTCAGGATTGGTTTTCAAATCTGGAAGACATTGATTCAAAAGATTTTTGCTTTTGAAAGAAAGAAAATATGGAATTTCCTATGAAGGGAAGAAAGTTTTTCTGATTTTTTTCAAATCCTTATTTATTTTAGAAACCCTTTTTTAGGCAAAAATACAAGCTGAAACTTGAAATGAAACTTGGATAGTAGATCCAACATTTTTATGTGTTGTAGCCTTATTACTATTTTAGCTTTAAAAAATTTATTAATATTTTAATACTGTTTGTTATTATTATTTGAATTCATAGTATTTGAAAAAAAAAAAGGATTTACTAATTTAGAATTCTACGTAATTAACTAGTAGTTATTTTAGGACAAGGTTCAAATTCAGTCGATTGTGGTTTCATTAATTCTCTAGAAATGGGCTCAGTCTTTTTTGGAACGAACACTTGAAAAATTCATTTCCTTTTTAAAACCTCACTTCAGACTTCGTGGAACAATTTTAGAAAATTCTAAAGTCAAAAATCAGAAACATTTGACAAAAGGAGATTTTATGACAAGAAGGAACAATACAGTTATTGTCCTCCAAATGAGAGATGGCCGCCCTGTTTTTGTGAGATCTACGCATGTATGATCGATTAGTCTGGTCAGACACTTCCGTCTGATTTTTATGACAGGACGCCGCCATTACGGTAATCGCTTGTTACTTTGCAAAAGAGCATTGTATTTATAAATAATATATATTTATTTATTTATATAAATACTTATTGTTAGCAACTGGCATTGAAATAACGCTAAATAGTCGAGAGAAGTTTTAATTTGGCGTTATCAACATGTCTTTCTCAGTGAAAACAGACGACGGCGTCCATTGTGACAGGAAAATATAATTGATCAGCTACCGGAAGGGCTGCGCAGTTCAAACTTACGCCGGCCAACTTTCATTTGGAGGACAGTACGAAGTTACACTTCTCTGTAAGAAGCGCTTTTGTGACAAAAAAGAAAACGTCGAAATTATTATAAATTATAATTTTAATAATTATTATAATGTTTACAATTTTTTTTATAGTAATTCACATTTCGGGAACACATTAAAACAATTTCAAAATATTTCTGAAACATTTTTAAGCTAAAAAAACAAAAACAAAACAACAATAAGTAGAAATAATCACCAAAATAAATGCAAGACATGGAGAAATAAATTAATCTCGATTAGATTCGAGCTAAGCGTTACATTACATTTGTAAACTAAACTACTACATCATCGCTGCTTAATTATAGAACGAAGATTGCTACCTTGTCCTCAATGACTTAGTTCAGCGTAGTTGAATTCCTTCGTTTGTTCATTGGGAGTCTTGATATCAACATCTTATTCTCTTCAATCCCAATAAAAGAAAAAGACATCCTAAATCAATTGTGCTCTTACAAATCTTTCAATATATTCTAATGGATAAGAGCTTTATTCTTGCTTCACAGATTAATTACAAAAAGGTTTTTTTTATTTGTTATAGAAGATGTTAAAGTATCCCACTAGACGCCTTTGTTGCCCTTGGGATAGGTGGAATTAAGGCTCCCAGCGTTTTCAGACCAACACGAGTAAAGGTCGATTTATACCATCTGGCAAGATACGGGGCGTCTGCCGAGAGCAACTGCCCTGAACTTGCTTTCCTAATTTTGAAGTGTTTAAACTATGCGTGGCATAACGGAAAAGACAACCGGCTTCGGGTGGTTGGGCTTCAGAATTTCTCGAAAAGAAAGTTTGTCTGAACCCTTTTGTCTTTGGCCTTGTCTTTGATGACCCGCTAGGATAGTATAAATTACTTTCAGTTGCCGCGCGGATCATCAAAGCCAACTGTTTTTCTTTTTAATTTTAAATTATTTAGGTACGTTCTTGGATCACCATTAAATCTAACGGTATCAAGAATATTTTGAATTAAAAAAAAAAAAAATGAAAATCTTTTATAACTTAACACTAAAAGCTTGTTAAGTTAACTGGTAAGGAGTATTTTTTATTTTTTTATTTAAAGTATGGGTTAGTTTCAATGTAAGTTTTTAGGTTCTTTTTTTTTTTAAATACGCTTTTTTTATTTTTATTATTTAATAAACATCTTTAACTTACATTTTTTTCCTTGTTTTATCTACATTTTATAAACAAGTAAAACTACATATTCTATGTTAAACAAACTTCTAATTTTTCTTCGGGACTAATTACTTCCTTAAAGATAACATTGTGCTTCTTGATTTCATTTTGAATTTTCTCCAAAAGGACATTGAAGAGATATATTGGCATTCTAAAATACTGAAAAACCTTTTGTTCGTCATCTATCAATTCTTTTACATAGAGTCCAAAATTTTCCCTCTGCTTTTTTTTTTAAACTATTTACGAACACTAAAACGTCTGATGCTTTTCTTTCGATTTTATTCTTCTAATAATAAAGCTATAATACTAAGATCTTTTTGAGGGAATCATCCGTATTCAATGGTGACAAGGACAGTCTTCCAAAACATGTGTTGGACGATCCCTCAATTTAGTCACCGATTCAAAATAAATAATCAAAGATTAGAAATAGAACAAATTTATATGACAAGTTATCATTATTACTTTTTGTAATATTTGTTTATTAATTTTTTCTTTGTTTATTCAATTCATAGTTTAATAAACCAAATGAATGATTAAAAGGGTCACTGCCGTGCAAAGAAAACGCTTAGTAGATCTACAGCCACTTCTTATTCAATTAGTGAAAACCTGAAGAATGCTCTTTCGAGCAGAATCGAGCGACTGCAGTCGGTCGCAGATGCAAATATAGCCAGTTTAACTGATACTGATATACTTACTATGAACTCTCCCGGAAACTGCTACATGCCACAGTCATATATGTCGCGGCGTCTTGTAGCCCCGTTTAGCACCATCCTAAGTTGAGGTTGCATAGTTAGTCCGACATTCAACTGTATTTAGCACTCGGGAAAGAAACGCTGCATCCATTCTACAGAATGTTGGATGGCTCCTAGGACACGTTTGGAGGAGAATTCAGCATGAATATTTTCCGACTCCACCGGCGACTGAATGCGACGGCTCCAGACCTTAATCAAGCACCGTACCAATTGATTACCGGGTCCATTCTTGATGTTAAACGTACCAAAAAGAAAGAAAAAAAACAAAAACCTTAATGGTACATCCCTATTTGAAAAACTAATTCAAAAGTTGATGGGTTTTTTTTTTCTCTTTTTTCGGATTTTGGGATATTTCGTAAAAACATTGAGAAAATATGATGAAAATAAATTTATCAGAAACTAGCAATCCCGTGATCACGTGATCTTGGATTCTGAGATAATTTTCTCGCCAACAGTGACCGCGATTGCTTTCTCACAATCCACGAACGCATCTGGGAGATCTCATGTTTGATCATAATTCACGTGACTTCCGGTTGACCCACGTGCGGGAGTGGATACAATAATATGAACACCCATACAAAAATTGGCCATATTTAATACGCGTAGCAGAGTTACGCCATCTAGAATAGACGTCTGCCACCTACTGTGTTCCCTGGCGAACGACCTCTGTTCCAGGACGAGAACGCCTCCATTCACACTGCTCGGTGTGTCCAAGCATGGTTCGATGAGCACGAAAATATGAAATGGAACATCTCGTCTTGCCTCCAAAGTCTCCTGATCTTAACATTATCGAAGTTTGTGGGGTATTTTGGAGATCAAAGTGCATGCTAGGTTTTCATCTCCCTCCAAACTTTCTGAACTAGAGACCGTTCTGCACAAGGACATAGGAATATTGTGCATGACCTGTATTTGTCCATCCCATGTTGGATGCAAGCTGTAATTCAGGCGAAGGGTGAACCAACATTCATAGGTTCTTTTCATATTATTTTGTCCACCCCCTGAAAGATAACAATGAAAATGTGAGCATCTCGGAGACAGTCTCGGAGATTCGAGATGTCTCGGGATGTCCTGTTGACCCACTTGAAAATGAAAATGTGAGCATCTAACGTTTGCCACCTTATTGGTATTTCTGTATCTTACGGTTTCGGAGAAGAGAGGGCCAGTACATACCAATGTTTCTTTTATTAATATATATAATCGCTTTGTCTTTTGAATTTTTTTTTCATGATTTTAGCTAATTGCATTGATTCACTTTTCAGAGACAAAGCAGAAGAAAACTGTATTTATCAAAACTAAACTTAGCTCCGACGGTAGATTCAATGGACAGAATTTATGTCATTCAAATTGTCTTTGTTAGAAAATGTGGTTAATATTAGAATTGATTACCTCAAGTAACAAACCTCTTTTAAATCCCTTTTTTTTCATTTTGACCAAGAATTGTATTGGTTTTTTCCTTAAAAGTTTTCATTAAGCTCTATATCCACATTCTTTTGGTGGATTCTTTTAGATCCACATTCTTTTAGTAATTTACTAACTTGGATAATTGGATATTTAAATAATGTACTGAGGGATTTTCTCGCTTCAGTTGAAGTTGGCTCAATATTTCGGTTCGGTTCCTTGAGCCTTCTTCAGGAGATGTTGAGTGCTACATGAAGTTTAAGTGCTGTTCCTCTGTCAACACTCAACATCTAATGAAGGCTCAAAGAATCGAACCAAAGTATAGAGTCAACTTCAACCGCAGTGGGAAAAATCCCTCATAGCGAGTACATCATTTAAACATCCAAACACTAATTTGTTCTACGAATCGTGTTTTTCTCGAATTATCACAGAAACTATTATTCAAGCATAAAACACATTAGTACAAAAAACTAGTATTAAAACTGGATTATAAAATTAAGATATAAATTTAAGAAATTTTGTAAGTTTTTGTCTTAAATAATTAACCGTTTTAATTATACTTCTACCATTACTAATTATTTAAATAAAAATCACAAAAATTTGAAAAAGATTAAAACGGACCACTTAACCTACATTTACCGCTTCCTTTTCTTTTTTGGAGATAAATTGTATTAAATTTCAGTTCATTTCTTTCAGTTTGTCATCCGAGATCGTCCACTTCCAATTTCATCTTTACCGTTTGACATTTAGCTACTCCTTATTTCATAAATAAAACATTTGTCTGGAGAAGGCTTTGCTATTTTCTTTTTCCTTAATTTAAAAGTTGGATTCTTGCAATAAAAATGTTTCTCCTCATTCTTTTCTGAATAGATTGAAAAATTTGTTGTTCAATAAGATATTCGATAATTTTATTCTTAATAATGTTGTTACTGTGTCTTGTTTTTCTTTTCTCTTACAATCAAGTTAAGGAAAGTTTGTAATTAAATGTTTTACCGCAAAAGCTGATAAAAACAAAACAAACAAAAAAACCTCCAGAGTGTACATTGTCTGTGTGTTGTCATTAGGATGAACTTCAAATTGTTGTTTTGTTTTTTTTCAAACGAATCACCCAAAGGTACAGATATGAGAATTGACATGAATTCTGCTGTGTACGGTTGAAATTTCACAAACGAAAGGTAACTAACCTTCAGCATACTAAAGCTGAGATACTTAAAGAATAAGATTTAACGGTAAAACATTGTAGAGTCCACCTTAATGGGAAAACATTGTAGCTGCAATGATGCATATACAGTAAAACAAGTTGCATCTTTGCTCAGAGACATGAAGGAAATAACAATTCGATGAATTTATTTAGGTTCCGTTGCCTTGTCTTCTAGATCGTTAGTTGGTGTTGACTGAATGTGGAACAAATACTGAGATATTAAAGACGACATCCTTTGATATAATTATCTATTTTCGGCAATAATGTTCTTCTTTGAGTGCCATTGTTTCTACGGGAAGAGGCAGCCATGATACTTCAGTGTGTGTGTGTGTGTGCATGGAATTAAGCAGGAGATTATTGTGGTCTCCTGCCTTTCACAGGGTCATAGACAGCTGGAAAAGAGATTTCATTTCAAGAGAAGCCTGAAAAGTAACTTTCGAGGTTTGGACGAACAGATGTAGTGAAGGAATTACCATACATTAAATGGATTCGTAAACTCAGGTTTATGACTTAACTACAGGAACACCGCAGGGCGGCAGTAATAGTATTAGGAAAACATATTATTAATTCACAATTAATTCGCGCCACTTCCTTTTTTTCATTGTTGAAATGTCAACAAACATATTATGATTACTATCGATTGCACCTTCGATAATAACAGTTCTGCAAAATGCATGAATCTTTCCTAATAATTTAATGATGTTTTTTCGAGAAACAGCCTTAGATCTATCAAGTTTAGATGTCCAATCTTCCTTGATATTATCTCTAGAGAAATGATGTTTTTTTGATCTGATGACAAATTCCCTAACGACAAAACTTCATAAGTCGATGTTGTTTACCAGCTGCATCTAATGAATCCTTAACAATCATCTAAGATTCACTTTATCAAACAGTAAACAATAAGTTATCTCGATATCTAAACTTTGCTTTGCATACTTGCGAGATGACTTAATATCAATTTACTAAAATTTTAGTTTAGTGTTAATAAACCTGCATTATTACCAAATATTTTATAAAAATAGAAATCTAATTTCCTCCATGGATTGCAATAAAGGAATTCTGCCGAACAGTCATTTTTAGGAGGATTTAAAAATCGAAATCCCCTATTGTCAAAGACTTTTCTTTCTACCTTACATATAAAACAACTCGATTCCTATTCAATTCTATTGGATTCCTGTAACTTAATATATCTACAGTTCAGCTTAGACTTTTGTGAACCACCATTTCTACGTGCAGTGGCATAACCGAGGGAGGGGTAGGGGAATGAAGCGCGCGCCCCCTAAACCCAAAAGAAAGAAAGAATGAGAAAAAAACATCTAAGTGTTTGTATCTTTTATTTTAGAAAGTGATCTTTGAAACAATTTATGTATAAACAGGTTTGTATCTAAATGGACTTTTTAGGACATCCTAAGCACTCCATCCCAAATCTAATTTTGGATGCGCCACTGGTATAACAATAATATCGATGTGTGGTTTCATTTTATTAAGTTCAAAGAGTAGTAATATGAAAAATTCATCGTTGCTGTGACCTAATACAAAAAAAGCATACATCATTTTCATTGTAGATATCCTCCATATAGACTAAATAACCGGAAATCAATGAAATGCAATGACTGGTCGCTGATTTTATTTTAAGCTAACATTACGATCACCTCCTAAGGACTGTTTTTGAAATTTCTGTATCTTTTAATGAACCACAGATGATGTCAGCGCAGAAGCCCCTACTCAGAGCCCCCTCAAGGGGACAGGGGTCATTTGTTCCCTCAGCCCTGGGGCCCGGCCGACTAAAAGACCCGGGCTGAGATCCTAACCTTAAAATATATTTACATATATAAAATAAATATAAAATATAATATATATATATATATATATATATATATATATATATGTGAATTAGCCTTCTTCTAGGCTTTTTTTTATATTAAGTCTACATCTATCTAAACAATAAGAAAAGTCCTGACTCACTCACTGACTCATCAACGCCCAGCCCAAATCCTTGGACCTAGGAAGCTGAAATGTTGCACAGAAATGTTGTAAACAAGGAATAAAGCCGGATTTTTCGAAATTCCCTCGGGATAGGGAATAAAGAGGATTTATATTTTCGCTTTAAAGTTGCCTTATCGATATGTAGGTGTGTGGTGCCAACCTGCAATACATCTAAGTTATCCGGAGAAGGCCACAATTTGCTAAATAAAGTTGTTGTTTTTTTTTATGCTATGTATGCAAGGTTCCGGAGCGAACCGGTCTCATTTAAAAAAATTTAGGTCTCATTTTTTACCTTTAATTAAATTACCGGTATGTTTAAAAGGGAGCAATGTGAAATCATGTGGTGTTTTCGAGATATTTTAAATCTATGATTTCGTCTGTAACGTGGGAGGGGACCCGTTACAATATTTGGTACCTGGGTCCTAAATTTGATGTGGCGGGGGGTGGGAGATTTCCTTTTCGAATTCATTACTAATAGTGAAGTCTTCAATCTATTAGTATTATTTATATTATTTACTTATTTTTTGTTTGTTTTATCTATGCCTTGGGTTTTATCTACATACGTTATCAGAGGAGAAATTCTGTGATTGATGGTATCCTTCTCCTCCGTTGAGACAACCAGAAATGAGGGATTCAATTCAAAAGAACTTCTCTCCAGGGGATTCTTGATTTCTGATGGACAAAATAGAAACAGGCCTATCAATCCGGCGAGTTGACAATTCGATGAATATCTTGTTCAAACAGAATAAGGGGAAGTTAGATTATTCAAAAGAATCCCATTAGCATCCAATAGATACTTACAATAAATGATTATATCATTAGACAAAAATGCAGTAATATTATTTAAATATGATTTGTCCGCTATCGATTATTACAATAAACGGAAGTGATATTTAAGTGACGTAATAAATAAATGCACCTCTATACCACTGGTACAAATAGTCCACTTTTTACTGCAGCATTTGCACCAAAACTCTGCTTCGCGATCTTGTGAAGACCGAATATCAGCGACGTAGATTTTCGGTTTTTTAGCGACCCATTCGGGAGCTATTGTGATAGTGACCAAAATCGGTAGCTATTGCGTTTGTCCTATCCATCCGTCTGTCCGTGAATGTCCCTCTCCTAACAACTCCCGAACGGAAGGTCGGATCGACAAACGGGCTTCACCATCGTGTTCAGAGGCCCAAACACTGTAGGAATAGGATGTTTTCATGCTCCCCCCCCCCAAGTTTGAGATATTTGGCATTGTTTTCATTGGATTTCCACTATTAGCTTAAATTTTAGAAATGCAGCCATCTCAGTTGTAAGCTGTAGCTTGATGGGTAACGTCTCGGACTCATGTATCGGTTCGAATCCGTATATCGATTGTTTGTTTGTTTTTTTTCTCTTAATCTTCTTTCTCAATGTCCGCGTGGTTTTTTATTTTGGTTTTTTTTTCTTATTTTCCTAACTTTTTTATTTTATTTTTCCTTACGTTAATGTAGTTCCTTTTTATATTATTAATTTTTGCGGAAAAAGAGGCAATACCAGCTATTTAAAGTCGAACTGCAAGACGTATATCGACTGCAAAGTGTGTCTGTGATCCCAGTAGTAACAGCCACCGATTGACTTGTAACAAAGGAATAGAAAACACTGAAGGATAGCCTCGGCTTGCAGAAATAATTGCATCTTCGAATAATGCAGAAGGCAGCTTCGTACAGCGAACATCATCAGAAAAAACGCTGAACCTCCAATGAACTAATCACAGATTTGTAGTGCATAAATACCTTGATTAATACATTGCATAAAAAAAAAACCTTGATTTCAAGAATACGGAGATTATGTTCGTCAATGTCCAAAGCAAAGATAATAATAATAACATGTAAGATTATATAATTTCATTCTAAGTGTATAAAGGTTTTATGTGGGACCATTTCACTGTTTTTTTTCTTCTTACTTATCTTACTGATTTTTACCAAATCACTTAAAAAAAGCAATAATTGTTATCAAAACAGAAATTATACCCGTCAATTCCACTTTCCTCCAAAATACAATATCAATTTTTAAGCCTTTTAAATACTTTTTGGAATAAGTCTAGTTATTTAAACAAAAAAAAAAGACTTAAAAAAATAAATATTTACGTCTCTGACAGTTCAATTAGTTAATTAATAACTAATTAACTAATTGTAGTTATCTCACTAGTTGATGTTTTTTGTACTTATTTATTATTCCAAAGCTGAAATTTGGAGATGCTGTAGGAAGATCATTAAACTAATGCTGAAAAGAAACATGACCCCCAGTATTTTAATCTAAAAGAAGAGAAAAGGATGGTAAAGCTAATGGAGTATGTCTTTGAGAAGTTCAATTCCTCTACCTAAAAATTGGAAATTTCGAATATTGAAGAAGAAACCACTGAGCTGATGGAGGACGTAATCAAAGCAAGCTTAGAATTCTAGCTCAAACTCAGAAAGATGGGAGATATTTTCAGAAAAGCTGAAATAAATGCCTGTCCATACGATTTCCCAACGACATAGAAAATTGGAATTTGGAGATGTTATAAAGGCACCAATGGAATGAGGTTCAGAAATGACGTTTTACCAAAATAGATATCTGAAGGTTTTTCAGATTCCGAATTTGAAGATAATTCGTAAAAATTAAAATGGATTTAATGTGGCAACCTAAAATTCAACGACTTTTTAATTATTATTATTTTTATTATTATTATTCCGAAGAAAAGATTAAACTTTATTTTCCACTTTTAACAAAATATTTTAACAAAAGCAATCCTATCGGTAAAGGGATTTCTAATTTGATGTATTATATATAAATTAAGCTATTCTAGTCCACATCGGAATTGGAGTATATGTTATAAGTTTCTCCATCATTAAACATATTTTCAGAGATTTCACTCAATTATTTTGAAAACAGCTTCAATAGTGACCTTTTAAAATAAAGAAATGTTATTTTAAAAATGAACAAGCGTTCGACGTTAAAGAGACAAAAATCAATTAATAATTGTGTTACGACAATTAGAGATATGATATGTATTCAAAATATTTTATTACCTTTTTTTATATTTCATTGTTGGAATGTTTAGAAAAACAATTGAAAAATCTATTATTAAATCCAATGTTAAACAAAATAAAAATCTGGCGTTAAATAATGTTTAATTAAATAAAATAATTATTTAATAATAATAATAATTTATTAATATTTAAAGCTTATTAATTTATTTAAGTCATGAGCTCTTAAGCAATTTTAATTTATATTTTATATATTTTACAGTATTAGCTTATTTTATGTAACATTATGGTTGGATTCTTTTCCGAATTCATTTAGGCTACTTTAACATTTTGCCTTCAGTTGCAGTTACTATAGAAGTTAGAAAAATAAAGCGATTAGAAGAATATAGGTGGCGCTGTATTATTAACCGAGATAAAGAGCTAAGATTTGGGATTGAAATAAAGTTATGGTAGAATGATTAGTAAATGATTTACAGCAATGGTCTTGTAGTTGATATTATTAAAATAAAGAAAAGAAAAAAAAAAGAGGGCACAACCTCTACTTTCATGAATTCTTGAAGGCTTCTTTTGTGACCAGAAGTTAATGTCATTGAAATTACTGATAAAGCCGTACACCTGAATATGTTGCACAAAGAAAATTTATACACAAACAAAATACATAAATTTGACGACTAGTTTCTCCGTCGAGAGACGGTATTATCAAGTCTTGTTATCAAACTTGATAATACCGTCTCTCGATGGAGAAACTAGTCGTCAAATTTGTGTATTTAATTTTTGTGTAAATTTTCTTTGTACGGCTTTATCAATGATTTCAATGAACTCCTGTAACGTAAAGCTTTACACATAGAAGTTAATATCATCTTTGTACGAAATAAAAAGCGTAATATTGAGAAGCATCAGAAAAGTGCTTAATTTTATTTGCAATAAATATGCACTACGGTTATATCTTGTGTCTTATTAATACCAGTCACAACTCTTGGCATTTATATAAATATTAAGTTTGAGCTTGCAAAAAATTTCATCTCTTATAACTTCATAAGCCGTGCCGGCGTGGCCGAACGGTCTAGACGGCGATCTGGCGTGCGGGCGTTGGATCGGCACCCGGGTTCGATTCTCGGACGCGGCTTGGCTGTTTCAATTTCCTTTCCTGTGTTTGTCAGCCTCTTCTTCACTTTCTCTTCGGTCTGACGTCATTCCTTAATGGCTTCCTGAGGAAGGTAATGGGAAACCACCTCAGTATCTTTCCCTTGACACTCTATGGAGTCTGCTAGGGGTTCGCCATCTTGGGAACACTAGCGCTCCATGGAACACGGACCTTCGGCTTCGAAAATCGCACTTCGGTGCGAACCGTACCCACCACCATAACTTCACAGAAGAAAAGAAAATGAATTTATATAAGCTTCGAGAAACTTCGTAATTATTTTGTTTGAAGGGATTTTCTGATCATTTTGTAGAATTGTAGGAATTGCCAATTCAGAAATAACAATTAATTCTTGATTTAAGTTATTTATCATCAGTAGTTTAATTCCAAGAACTTCTTCTATTTTTTTTTTAATTGATGAGTGAATGTTTTTGTAATCACATATGCGTTTCAAATGTGATTTTTACGGACTTTGGTTCAAATTGATGAAGAGATATTTATGGAATGTGTATTGAAACACTGCAACAGACCCTAGCTTTAGCTTCCAGGCTAAAGGTTGAAATTTACAGCATTATGTGAATTCGGTAAATTTAATTAGTAAGTTAACACGATTTGATGGACTCACTCGATTATCCTTCCTCCACTGATGCAGCAACACTTCTCTCTCAAAGAGAGAATTAAACAAGTTTTTGCCGCGAGGTACCGTAATGAAGTTAGTCCTTTGGTAGCTCGACCTCATAACTTTACTCCCTGCAAAAAAAATACGAAAAAGAGTGAGAAAGAAGGAAAAGATATCATTGTAGTACATGATTTTACCGATTAATATTTTGCGATTATTCTTATTCTTTTGTTAATAGCTCCTATTTTACAAATTGTTATTTGTCAAACGTAATTGTCAAATAAATGTTTACACTTTATCATGAACTTATGGTTTAACAACTTTTCTTTTTAATTTAAAGGCAAGAGAAAATTTTATATAAGAATTTTTAAAATCAGTCGCTTTAGTTTCAGGAGAAGTTTTTTTTTACATCTTTAATACAGTATCTATAACATCTCTGCCGCTTATCCACCGTGTAAATGTATGGTGAAAAGGTGAAAAATGCTTAAAACTGAGTTTACAACTTCGAGGTCATGCTCGACTTCTAATCCCTGCCCCTTAAAACCCGTGAAGGGATGGCGACTTTTTTGTTACTCATTTGTAGTTAAATCAGTGTCCTAAAGGATCTACAACATTTGTGGCAGAAGCTGTATAAACAACATCAGGATAAGGTTTTGAAGATAGGAAAAACAAGGAAATTTCTGTTGGCCGACATTTTGGTGATCTAATGGGTGATCCGATTTGGTTGAAATACAATATCAGCCGAGTCCTTAAGGATATCTAGCACTCATAATAGTTTTAGCTCAGCTCAAAATTTATGGCAGTTATCCAGGTCACTACCTCCGAAACCATACGACACAGAAATACAAATAAGATATCAAATGTTAGATATAATATTGAGGATACATTTTTACGTGGGTCAACCGGAAGTCACGTGACGCAAGGTCGACTTCTAAACCTTTCATTTTAGATGACCAAAATGTAAAGATAAGTTGTTCCTCTCGTTGAGATGAACTTTTTACGGATAGTCCGGTAGCGATCAAAGGTCACGGGATGAGAAAATGGCCTCAGATTCCAAGGTCAAATTTTAATTGACAGAAAATTTTACTTGACAGATTTGCTAGTTACAACTAAAGAATTAGTTACTTTGATCGTATTGCAATTTATTTAAAACACTACAGGTACTTAAAAATAAGTTCAGGTATAATCGAATGTTTAGGTGTTGACAACCACAAGGATTGATACACCAGAACGTGACTTTTTTCTTATGTGTGTTTATCCTTTTCTTTAATAGATATAGTATGGATGCAATCCTACTGTATATCCTAAAAACAATTCTTCGACACTATGGTCCACAATAGTGGTCGCTGAATTTTATTTAAAAAAAACCATGTAGATGCTGTGCAGGGAAGTTCTGTTTAGAAGAAAAATTTCACCTTTTCTGCAACCAATATCAAATCATAATTCAGATGTCAAACGATGGATCTAGATAGCATTGTTATCAACTACTGACTAACACTGTGTAAAGTTTCACGTTCATGAAATATCATGACTGCAAAAACACAATTTTTCTAGTATAAGAATGAGACCAGTGCCGTAGCTAGAGGATTGGGGGCCCCGGGGCAGAGCCGACGCTAGGGGGTGCGGGGCCCTTGACAATCTTATTTTAACAACCAAAAAAAAAAGGGAGCAACAAGTGATTATGGTGTCGTAAAAAAAAAATCCCCCTTCGTTCGGGGGCCCCGGGGCATTGCCCCGGCTGCCCCGGTGGTAGCTACGGCCCTGAATGAGACTTTGTTTTTCTTTTTTTAACCATGAGGTTTTACAGAATAATTGAACAATTTCTTGAGTATCATTCTTTTTTAAAAAAGGTAAAAAGTTTAAATTGTAATCCAAAATTAAGACTAATCATAAATATTGTCTTAATTTTTTTTTAAGACGTTTTGAAGAAAAACACACTTTTTGTTTTAATTTATTGTTTTTTTTTTTGTAAAATGCAATTCAAGGTTCCTGGCACGAGCAGAGAACGCGTGCCTTTTGCTCCCTTTTTATTCTGGGCATCCAGAATACGTAAGATGAACGAGCCAGAGCACTTCGGAAAGGTTTCTTCCTCTTCCTTATATTCTTTTTTTCTCTCCTCTTTTTCTATTCCCAGAGGATGTTAACCCGAAATTCTATGAATGTATCTCTCTCTCTCTGTGCTTCACTCGGCCGACCTTGTTGACAGGAGCTGCCATTTGCAGCCACCTCAGCATTTTCCGACCACTTACAATAAGATAGTTTCGTAGTGCCCACCAAATAAACAGAAATTGTTTACGTTCTGCCTTCGAGAAATCCTTCCAAAAGTTCTTCCTTTGTTAAGAAAGTTACGAAGTGAAACATATCAAGATAAGAAAAAGAAATGAAGCTTCAAATGT
>JAFIDM010014012.1:23706008-23719311 GCA_023159025.1 Thereuonema tuberculata
CAATAATAAACATTTAATTTTTATTATAATTAATAGCGAAGACTTCTGTCAAACACATAATCATAATTTATTTCGTAAATTTTCGTTGTTTCAGAAACAGCTTCTTCAGAAGGTACACAAAATATTTTTCTCAAATTACAATAAACAGTTCGTATGTTCATACATTAATCGAAAACATAACAATAAAAATAAAACTGAGTTTAACACATATTAACTATTTAATAATATGTGTACGTTTGTAGACTAAGGGAGCATTATTTTAATCGCTACATCCAATATCTGTAGAGTTAAGTCGATTCCATTATACCTATTCGTAATAATTTCATCTTTCTTCGATTTATTTTGAATTACTAATGCTTCCAAAATTTACTATGGATTATCATAATGGATTTCTTCACTCAAAATTAAGAAACTTTCAAGTTTCCACTCAAATCAGTGAAACCCCTCAAATATTACTTACGTTGTGTTCATACATTACATATAACAAGTAGACACGGCATTAAACAGTTTACATATCTGACACTTTATTTACAACTAGCAGCAAAGCCTGTCGGACGACAGGCATAAAAAAAATCTGAAAAATCATTTTATTATCAACTATCAAATATAAAGTAAATGTAATCTAAATACTGTGCTAACTTGTGAACGAAGCTTCTACGGAAAAAATGGTTTTGAGTTTCGAAATCAGCGTAAACAACTGAGTAAGTATGCCAAATTTCATTGAAATGGATGCAGTGGTAACAAAATTATATGATTTTGAACGTATGTTTTGTTAGAATTTCAGTTGTCGAGGTCAATTCCCAAGAATAAAATTTCATGGAAACAACATGGAATGACACAATGAACTAATATTTTCATCCAATTTGAGTACCTTTGATTCAATGGTATCATTGAGAACCGTTGGATCTATCTTAATAGCTTAATTATATCGAGTTACAGACAGACAGACAGACGAACTTAGCCAATTTATATGTATGTAAAAAAAGAAAAACGAAAAACCAATCTAAAGTTTAATTTATCTAAAGAATAATTATTATTTTTTGACTCATAACACCGAAGGGCATTTAAAACTCACCTTTGTACAATCTAAATATTGCGCTAACTTGTGAACGAAGCTTCTACGGCAAAAATGGTTTTGAGTTTCAAAATCAGAGTTAAAAAACTGAGTAAGTATGCCAAATTTCATTAAAATTGGTGCAGTGGTAACAAAATTGTTTGGTTTTGAACATATGTTTTGTTAGAATTTCAGTTAAAATTTCATGGAAACAACATGGAATGACAAAATGAACTAATATTTCATCCAATTTGAGTACCCTTGATTCAATGGTTCCATTGAGAACCTTGGATCTATCTTAATTGCTTAATTATATCGAGTTACAGACAGACAGACGAAATTAGCAAATTATATAAGTTGATAACAGGTTTATATACGACGGAATCACGCCAATTTCATCTAGATCCGTCTGTGCGAGAGCCTTGCGAGTCGCATTCGTAGGCGACCTTTCGGTTTGTACAGAATGATACGAAGCATTGTCTATTGTAATAACCGAATTAAGCAGTATATTTCTTAGCAACTGGTCCTTAAACCACTACATGAAACACTCGCCATTCTCGTCATCATGGTAATCTGCCGACTTTATTTTTGAACGAAAATCCATTTGTTAATCCAGCATGGTGTAGAATCTTGCATCAAGTAAATCCTAGTTTGTCTCGAATCCTAACCATGACTTCTTCCAATGTAGGAAACCAACTTCCTGATTTATTTCACCAACATTGGTGCACAATTGACAGATCGAAGTCGACCATTTCTGTTATCGGTGCCGGTCGCTCCCTTTTCTAACCCGGAATTTAATACAGGGGCAAGGCTTAGTGATAAGCGAGGTTTCGGCTTCTTTAACAATATTGAGTACATAATGAGGTGAAACGCCTGCTGCAACAGCCATTGTATTATAGAGATCCTCTTTAGTCAAACGATGATTAGACGACTTGAAATAATAAATCTTCCAAATGATTCCTTTAGATTGACTTTTCAAGGTTTTGTTGGCACAGACGAACAAAGATCTGTTTTTCAGCAGCCGCCATGTTCAAAACCAGTAAACGGAAGTTCGCGGAGTAACTAATGCTCAGTCGTTCACCATATATGGAGCTGTCACGTGCCTCCACAGATACAGTGAACGGACTATAGGAATTTTAACTTTCAAATAAGAAATCTTTGGCCTATTCATATACCGTAACTTTTAATGATGTAATTCTAAGAAGATTCTTTCCACTTATTCTCTTTGAGCGAACTCCATAGTGGTTCACTTTGGAGACTGTTGGCTTCGTGTCAAAAGATCTACAAGAAATGTCAGACAAGAAAATCTGCAATCTACTATCTGTAATGCTAACTAAGAATAGAAAGAAGTAGCAGAAAAAAGAACCTAAGGAAAGATAGAATAATAAAAAATGCAGATGAAATTAAAAGAGGATCAAAATGAGATTAATTCGTTAGGAGAAGATTACTTTAAAGACTGTTCTCTAAGGAAGATGCGGATGTATTTTGAATAATGAGCTGTGAAGAAAATGCTTCAAATAAGAAAATGGAAACCATACCGCCTTAAGTATGAATCAACTGCGAAACGGCAAAGGTTTAAAACCAAAAAAAAGAAAAACCAGCTTCTCGAGGATTTAGACCATTTTTCTGCATTGAGAGCATGAAGAGATTACGTAAAAAAAGGTATTCCGTTTCTGTCAGAAAGCGAACATCACATTTCACAAACAAGTAAGTAATTTTGAAAACCAATTGAAGCATCTCGTTAAAATTACAAACTTAAGTACGTATTGTACAAGATTCAAGTTCAGAAAGCAAATGGATAGTAAAATTATAATTAGCTTTGAATAGTTTCTAAATATCTACAGTAATAATGGCTTTCATAAGATTCGTGCTTTGGTAGAAAGGAGCCTAAACTTTCAGTTTCCTACGATAACCAAGTTTTATCTAGCAGACGTAATTAAAATGTGTACACATATATAAATTGCATCTTAAAACCTAACCTTTAATGCTTTTTTTCCTCCCGATCCCTCAACGTGCTAATGCAAGCCTACAATATCCTCTGCTAGATTAAAAAGAGAATCGGAATACTGCAAGAACTTAACTATATTTTTTCCCCTATTTTTAGTGATGAGTCTATTTTAACTTAAATATTATCGCTTGTACTTGTATTTTATTGATTTTTTAATAAAAGTTGTTTTATTTAGTACTAGCAGCAAAGCCTGTCGGACGACAGGCATAAACAAATCTGAAAAATCATTTTATTATCAACTATCAAATATAAAGTAAATGTAATCTAAATACTGTTCTAACTTGTGAATGAAGCTTCTACGGCAAAAATGCTTTTGATTTTAAAACTCAGCGTAAAAAACTGAGTAAGTATGCCAAATTTCATTAAAATCGGTGCAATGGTACAAAATTATTTGGTTTTGAACGTATGTTTTGTTAGAATTTCAGGTAAAATTTCATGGAAACAACTTGGAACTAATATTGAAAATGAACTAATATTTCATCCAATTTGAGTACCCTTGATTCAATGGTACCATTGAGAATCTTGGATCTATCTTAATAGCTTAATTATATCGAGTTACAGACAGACAGACGGACAGACAGACGAAATTAGCAAATTATATAAGTTGATATCATTTTTTTTCACTGTAATTTTCAATGATATTTTCTTACTGTAACATCTTCTTTTACAAACTACACATCCCAAGAGCTTACTATCCAGTTATTTCACCATTTTTCTTATTACTGTAAATATTTCTAAATCTTAAAATCGTTCAAAACTTATTTCTTCTAAAAGCGCTTTTCGCTTGGGAAAATTTAAATTATTTACTTTTGAAGTAAATGAAAATATGAAGAAAAGAAATTCGCAAGCATTTTGAATCCTAATAAATAAATTTATATCTAACTGAAATTATTATTTTTTAATTTAATTAAAAACAAATACTGAGACTGCATTTTTTTATTTTGTTAATATTTAATTTGCATGTTGTTCTAAGTTAAAATCCTAAGAATTTATGGACCAGGCATTTTGTGGCGATTTACGAATTCTGTCATTAACTTACCTTCGGACTGTTTTAATACGTAAGAATATATTTTCAGGGATATGTAAATGCGAAGTTAACCTAGCAAAAACCCATTTGCTGAAATTCACATGCTTCAACTGCTTTATTTCATTAAGTGTTTCTCGCATGCGGGTAAACGCTCCAGTAAGTTCATTGACTGCCCGAGATAAGAGATCACCATAAATACTGAAGTGTGCTTTATCTATCCCAAGGGATATCTCTTTCCACCTGTTCCTCGATCTTTATCATTTGGAGAATTACTGGCTGCTGTGCTTAGGTCCTCCATTATCTTGTATTTATTGCAGAAGCTATCATTTATTCAAAAAAAAGAAAAACGTTCTATGTTGAAACCCCTTTAGTAAGCTCCTGAATTCAAACAAATTTCCAAAAGTATAATGAATTGATTATAATGATGGAACGACCGACCTTGCGAAGAGCTCGGTCGAGAAACATGTTTTTAACATTTGCATGATGGTAGTTTAATTGACTAATTAGGCTCGTTTATTCTGACATTAGGCTTCCGATCTAGTTTTGATATTGTTAAATCACTGAATAATTGACAAAATGCTTTTGATTCAATTACTGGAAAAATAATTTGTAATGAAACTTTTAATTTAAAAAGAAATCCGTCAGTTTAGTTTAAGGACATTACGTATGTCTTATGTTATGTAACTTCTGCTCAAAAGCGTGCAACGCTGTAACACAGCGGTCCACAAATTCTGAAAGCTCATGAACTCTTTTTAATCTTAAATCCTATCAGTCATCAGTAAAACAAAAACGAGCGAATCACACCAACCCACCAAAGAAATGAAAATTAGTGTGGACAATCCGTACTCTGTAGGTGGTCTAAAATTTGATGACCAACGCCATTACAAGGTTGCGTGGTTAGCGTTGTCACTAAGGCATTGGCCTCTGAGTACCGGGGTTCGGTTCTCATGTGGGTTTCGTGATGGTGAACGATCCGCGCTGGGCAGGTTTTCTCGGGGTTCTCCCGTTTCCCCACCATACTTTCTCAGTATTTCTCTCCGTCTGTCCTCATTTCAGTAGGATAGCACAATAGACCTACAGATCGCGGCGCTTGGCTTCCCTGCCACCCAGTCAAGGCTTCCCTGCCGCGCCGTTACAAAATTTCACTGCAAACTCTGTGGACTTCACATTCGATTTTTTTTTAACTGCCTTTTATGCCTAACTGGTAGTTCTTCATTACCCTTGAGACTCAATACTTAGTTCCAAGATAAGTTTTCGAACCCTTACCAAGTTTCTCAAAATAGAAAAGTTTTTATTTATCCAGTTATTTTTAAACAATTGTTAAATTATTTTAAGTTATTCTCTTTTCCAGTTATAATTTCCCACTGTTATCATAAACTTGTCCAGTAAATTCATCCACATCCATTAAAGGAGTATTATGTTTTTCGCGATTTATTGCTTTTTTTTGCTAATGTCTTAAAATCAATTCTTGTATTTTTACATGTTATAAAGCCATACTCAGAGTTCAATATTTTGATTCAACATCTGATTGGGGTGGATTCAAGCATTTCCCAGTCAGGAATTGGTGATCAAAGATTTTAAATTAAACAAACAAAAAACAAAAAAAAACATTAATAAGAACAATAAATCGCGTTTCTTGTAGATATAAAAAGGTTTTTAGGAATGATCATGAAAATAATTTTTTTCTTGCGGTGTATACTAATTATGGATTTATTTTCTTTTAGTAAAGACAATAATATTGATCAACCTAATTTTAATTTCATTTTACAAATTTGTTGTAATTTATGAATGTACATTTGCTAAGTTTACATTGTCTTATCGAATTTATATTGATTATACTTTATATTGAAGCTTGGTATTATATAGAAACCAAAGGCGAAAATTAACTAGAAACAAAATGGATATCTGTGTCTTTTAAGCAAGTGGGCGCATATACAACTTTCAACAATGATACTCAGGAGTTGGCATCATATGTAAAGTTCTACGATGGGGTCAGAAAAAAATGTTTTTTAATTAATTTCGTTCAATTTTTTTAACTGAAATAGACATTATTTAGTTTTGAAGTTTATAAGTTTGATGATTGTTGTTAGTTACCATCCATATTTCTTATTATTGTTCTTATGGTACCCAATGATGAAGTGCTCTGCTATTCATACCTTGTAGTTTCTCTTCATTTCTTAGATATTCTATTTGGTAGGGAGATAACTTTTTTTTTCCTTCTGTTTCTTTTACCTTTCTAAAGAAACAATGATGCAACTATCACTTGGGTTGTTTTTGGTCAGTCGCCAAATTGCTTTTCCATTTTTTTATCTTTCTTCAACTTCCTCTGTTCTTAAAGCGAATGTTTGAAACATTACTTCCCAAAGACGATGGAAAGCAGCAGAAATATATCAGTAATTCAGAACGAAAGATTGCAAGGAAAAAAAATTCTTTTTAATAGGCTTTCATATAGATCATTCATATACAGTATACTGTATTGAAAGTTCAAATTTAAAAAAATAAAAATAATTATGCAAAATTTTTGTAAGAAGTTGCTTCTTTCCAAAATTCCGAAAGTTAATTTCAGAAAATTACTTTGATTTGGGATTGTTTATGTCTGAATTTCTTTGCTAGTTATATTCTTTTTAAAAATTGTATAAAGGAAATATAAAATATAAAAATTATCTTTTATTAGTACAAAATCCATAAAATTACATTTATTAAAAAAAAAAAAGTCGACACAATTCTACCAACTCAGATTTTATTTCATAAAGAATACTTGTAAAGAAGAAAACAGATAAGAACTGTTATCTTACCATAAAAAGAACAGAAATATTTTTCTAAATCGTTATTAATAGTAAGTTATGAGAAAATATCAAACTGCGTGAGTCCAATAACTGGGTTATTCACCGCTATTGGTGAAAAAGACAATTTGTTTCTCTTCTTAATGTTGCAGAACTTCTTAATGTATGACTGCATCCTTTAAATGTTATTTGTTTCTTTGTGTAAAGAGCATTTAAATCAAGTGCTTAACTTGTCATTGGGAGTACTTTGGCAGAGGCAGAAACATGTTATGGCTCTTTGGCTTTAAGAATTCAGCATTAAGGCAAGGATCTAAGTGAAGAACCCATTCATAATATATATAAAAGGAGGATTAAGCAGTTTCTTTTCAGTTACGGAGTTTTTATAACTGTAACAAAAAGAACGCAGTGTATTTGTTTGTATCATTATGACTGGTTTTCGTTGCAGTTTTCAATCTTCTTGGATAGAGAATAACGATCAAAAACTTTTTTAATTTTTCAAATCAGTGAAACTTTATTATTGTTCGTAATGTCTTTAATTCTGTTGCAATTTTTATTTGGTTGATACTTTTTCTGCAAAATTTAACTCGAAGTAGCTCAGAACAACATTGGTGTCTTTAATCGACGAAAGGTAAAGGAAGAAACAAAACATCATTCGCAAGTCAAGAGGCGTTGCATCGTTAAAAGATGTGAAGCAAAGCCAAGTTCATTATACAAGAGCTCAAGAATGGTAATTTGCGCTTCTTGTTGCCAACTTGTAACAACCTACATAAAGTTGACAACTTTGGATCTGGTTTTGGTCTGATTCCAGATTTCCGATTGCAACTTGTACTTGAATAATTTTCAAGAGCAGATCTTGAAGATATACAGTAGTATTATTTTCTGTTTTATTCTAAATTAATCAATGTTATCACATGTCACTAGCGTGCCCAGGAACATTGAATTGGATGTGGGTGGGTGGAAGGTATATTTGCGATCAATCCAACAAAAAAGAAAAATGTGAAAAATGCAAGATGTCTTCCATGTTTTAGATGCAATGCCAGTTATAATCCCCCCTCCCATTAAAGAAATGTTTCAATATTTAAATGTTTAAAAAATAAACATAAATGCGGGAAAGAAATAATAATTGGAAGTACAGTCAAAGAAGTAAGAAATCTTTAGAGATATTTCGAAAAGAAAGGAAACAGATGGATTAAAGTCATAAATTAAGTCTGAATCAAAGTGAAAATGTTTATTCTGTAATTTAGGGAAAGATGCCTTTTAGTCACTTAATACTGCTAACTTTTGCAGTCGGTTGACAACGCCATATCATTACGCCGCTCGATTCAACGCTTACTTTGCTGATAGAGAGAGCTGTCATGTTGTATTTCGATACATAAATCCCGGAGGAATTTCTAAATTGCTTTCTAGAAAGCGAATTTATTAAGTTTTTTCATACCTGAATGAAAAGAGAGATTGTAACTAACTTCGTTAATGAAATAAAGAAAAATAAGACACTAAAACAACTCAACTTAAACTTAACAACATAAAACAACTCAACTCTATAACATAAATGTCAACAATGAAATTTTCTTCATAAATTTCTGATGCGAATTTCAAAATGTAAATAGTCGACAAAGAATAGAAACTGTAAAATTAGAATTATAAAGCGCAATAACGTGGCAGTAAGTAAGCGTTTTAACTGTAATCGTTCCGTAACGAATTTTAGTTATAGAAATCAGTTTTAATTGAAACCTTTAGAAAGAATTTCCGGCGAGTGAAATATCTGAACGTTTATATGTAGCTGTATTATAATAAGTAAGAAAATTTGAAAAAAAAAAATCGTAATTATATTATTGTTATCTTAGTACAAAATCTTGGCTTAGGGTTTGTGGCATTAGGGAGAGAGGGGTTGGGACATTTACTCCGAACACTGTTTTTCACATCATAGACAACTAGTATAACTTTCTTGATTTCTCCAACTAGAAATTCACCAAGGCTTTTTTGTAACTTAGACAGTTAGGGGGCGTCCATTAATTACAGGAGTTTTTTTAACAATTTGCCCCCCCCCCCTTACGTGAGATTTTAAAAAGTCAAAAAATCTGTTATGTATATTCTCTGAATTAAAAAGTTGACGTGAGGGTTTCATTGACCTCCCACCCCCCTGTAAGTGAGATTTGGTAAGATTTTACCGTACCCCTCCCCCCCATTTTGAGCTCACGTAATTAATGGACGCTCCCTTACGAATAAAATAATTCTTAATTCATAAGTTTCACAACTGTATTCATTTGACTTTCTTTGATGCACTGTGAAGTTTGTCTATGCTTTGATATTCGGTTTTTTTAATTTATAGAAATATCTTCATAATGGTACTTTGTTAGGTGTAGATACATTTAAAGAAGTTCACCAATTCTAGGATTTAACGTAGATTATTCTACCTTTAGATTTTATTCTTTATAAGCTCTTTTGAATAATTATTTGTGTACAGAATATCTCTTGCTTTGATTCATTTCCAAATTATAATTTTTCTGATCATTAACGGTATGTAATTATCTTTAATTGGTCTTTAATAGCTACATGTCACAATTTGTATCCCCAACGTCATATGATTAAAATTAACCTAAAGGGGAGAAGTCATTAGCATTTCAGCTTCCTCAGATAGTTTGTTGAACTGTCTGATTACGTGCAACGGGAAATAACGTTTCTTGTAGTTTGGTTCTGAAGGAGGAGTGGGACATGATACTGTATAGATCCTTTTTTGAAGGATTTTCCCACTCCTGGGTGAGGTTTGCTCGATATTTCGGTTCGGTGCCTCGGGTCTTCTTCGGGAGATGTATATTGCCCATGAAGGGGAGCACAAATCTAACAACTTCCGTTGTTAGTTTCTCGGATAAGTTGTTTTCGTGGCTCGGAATGAACAACACGAAAACAACTTATCCGAGAAACTGGAGCAGTTAGATTTGCATTTAACCTTAATGTAATTAATACATATATCCGGAAGAAGGCCCGAGGCACCGGACCGAAATATCGAGCAAACCTCACCCCAGAGTGGTAAAATCCCTCAAAAAAGGATCTATTCAGTAAGGTTTCTTGTTTTAAAACTCTTATCTTTATTATAAAAAAAAGTTTTGCAATTAACTCTATCATCAAAGGACTTATGTTGGAAGAGAAGTTTCAATAAAATATAAGTAAGTAGAGGGAGAAGCTGTCGTAGTTTTTCCGATTTAAAATATAATATCCTCTTTTCTTTTTCTTTCCGAAACATGTAAAGAATCTTAAGCACTTGTAGAGAATCTGCTGCAGTCGCTGTTTCTATGCGGGTTCGGCTTTACGCCGAATACTGGGTATCTCACTACGCAACAAAGTCAGAAATGATACCATCAGAGAATGGTGTTGCAAGCAACCAACATTAATGGAAGAGATACAAAAACGTAGGATGAGATGGTTTGGACATGTGTGCAGGATGAATACAAACCGCCTACCACACAAACTACTCTGGACGCCACGACCTACTGATTGGAAGGTCCAAAAATCTGCACCCAAGAAAACATGGCTCACACATGTGACAGAGGATCTGGCTAAGCATAGACTAGATCTGAAGGATGGAAAAGAACTGACATTTGACAAAGTAAAGTGGAAAAAGGTAACACAAGGTATTGGCCAAGCCATAACACGTACAACAGCGTACTGGCTCCGTGGCAATCCGGATCCAGGCGCTTGTTAAACGACTTAAAGAAGAAGAAAGATGCGGGTTGAAAAGTTGATTAAGAAGAAAAGAACCAAGTCAAGTCTAACAAATCGTAGTCAGTTTAACTACTGGAAACTAGCAAAGAGACTACTGTAGAATTAACGGTTGAATAAATTGATGTCTTCGAACATATAAGACCAGAATAGAATAGATGGTAGAGGAAATTTAAGAAGGAACGAATTCATTATGTAATTCAGTTTACAAAATTCACATATTTGTTTACGCCCAATTCTGCCTTTCTCAATGAATACAATTGTCATTGGTTTGATGATGATAAAGAACAAAATATAAAACTAATATCCTTTCATTCACTCCTTGAATCTTGTTTATCCAAAAAATAGTGTTACTAATACATTACTCTTTGTTATTGCATTATGCTTTGTAAGCAGATGATTACTGCTTACAAAAGACAATAATTACGAAATTCAATGATGAAAATTAGGTTTTTTAATGTTTGGATGAGGCTTGATATAACTTTAACCATCATTTCACGAACACGGGGAAAAATGACATAGACCTAAATCCTAAAGCTGGGTTAGTGGACCGATGACATTACGACAACTGAAGGACATTTTGGACATTGGAAGGATTTATGGATTAAGATGTGTCATTAGTGTTACAACAGAATCCGATGCAAAGAATGATTTACCACATTTACTATTTGTTAAATTTTGTCGCGGAAAAGCTGTCCTTTCAGTGACTCACTAAAAGTTTGGAAATTTGGTGTGTATAGATTTAATTCAATAATTAATTAAACTTATTTGTTTCGAATTAATTAATACGCAGAAATATCGCAGTAATTAACAGAATAGATCCAATGTGTCAAAACAGAACTGTTGAAAGAGGGAAAAAATGTTTTATTTAAGGACCTGACTTGTGAGTAGTTTCAATGCTAACTTTGCGATTAAAACTGCTCGTCTCTGAATTCTTACAGGGGTGATTTATTCAATCCTTGTTTTGTCAACAACATTTTTACTTAAATTTTTATGGTATTACTCTTACCATAAAAATTTACATTGTTTTATTGTAATATTAAAGCTAAAACACAAAAAATAAAATTACAAGTGATTATACAATTTGCAGCAATTTTTAAACAAATACGGTTCTTTGCGTTAATTTTACAAAAATAATAATTATTTAAATATTAAGTTAGGAATCCAATTTTTCAGTTCAGTTCTGTCACATTAAACAAGTAAATAAAATATGAACAGATGTTTCTTCATCACAAGCACAGTAACATGAAAACGATGTAAATAATCTAGAAATGCACCGTGCTCAGTAAAAAAATTGTGTACTGACAAAATCAGTACTATAATGCCTCTTGTACACATCTCTAAAAAATCTGTCGTAACACTAGCATTGTTGAACTGAATGTATCTATAGTTTCAGTTAGTAATATACTTTCTATAAATCATAAATAAATGACGCAGAAATTTTATTAATATAATGACATAGAAATTTGTTTTAATTTATTATTAAAATTTATATTATACTGGCACGTTAAATCTTTTGTTTAATGTATTTTCTCAGTAAAATAAACCAAAGAACGCACATAACTAAACAAAACAAAACACAAATTCACTGAGCTATTTTTGATATTAGTGCTGGAAATGGAGGACAGCGCTGTTTCGAGGCTTTTTGGCCTCTCATCAGCTCCACCTATCCAGCATACCCAAGCTCAGTGAAATGGGACGAATAGACAAAACGGACAAACATACAAATCAATGACCCCTGAATTACAAAGACATCAAAATAAAATCAAGAATAAAAAGGGGTGAGTAATTAATCCCCGCTAGCGTTTAGCATAGCATCAAGGGATTAATTTATAACAAGGTTAGTATTTAGACAAGGAAATTAACGTGCGTACTAACGCACGTTAATTTCCTTGTCTAAATGTATTTTCTCTTATTTCATTCTTATTAAATACAAATGGATGCAACAATATACCCAATACAGTATTTTGAAGTTTTGCTGCAGATTTGCAGCCCTATCAGCCATTTTGTTACCGACAATCATGCTGTGTCTTAAACCCATGAAAAAATCAATAATAAAATAGGCCTATATTTACCTTACTGTATGACTTTTCTGATAACATAAAATCTGCAATTGATCACAACTTTTTTTTTTTTTTTTTTGGAACCACAGTTGATCTGTTTACGTTCAAGAAGTTTTCTCTCTCCTTCAGGGCATTCATTATAGAAACTACAATCAAATTCCCATTCGAAAACAAACGAATTATTTTTCTAAGAAATGAGCTCGGAAAAAAAATCAATTACTTTTAAATTATGTTGAGCAGCAACTTTGGAACATAATTCCAGCAATCTTTCACAATTTCGTTCAGGTTTTAAAGAGAAACCAAAAAAAAAAAAAAAAAAAAAATATATAGAAGCAGAAATGGTTCTAAAGACAACAGAGGAGATTTAGATTGTTTCGTATGTTGATATTCAGAATAACTTGAATAAGTTTTGAGGGACAAACTGCTCTGACATTAAACATGATTTTAAAAATTACTTGAATATCACTTCGAAAATATTGACATACGGTATCAATAAATTGAAACATACGGTGTCGGTCGGGGGTGAGATACTTAGGCCCTTGTGTCGCCTTCCACCCTGCCCCCCATAGTGTGGTGTCCCTGCCCCCCCCCCCATAGGAGAGCGAATATTTCACTTTTTGCAATAGACTTGGGGGGCCCGAGAAGGGGCCC
>JAFIDM010014012.1:23719321-23737263 GCA_023159025.1 Thereuonema tuberculata
TTTCGTAAGAAGGAAACAAGATGGTTTGCAATTCATGAAGATAATATCAGGACATCCAGAGAATTATTTTGAGCAATGGTTTCAGACATAATAACATTTCTTAAGAAGCACAAGATTTTATCTGAAGAAAAATAAATAAAAAGAGTAAGAAACATCTGAAACTGCACAAATACGTAAGAATTGTTTGCTTTTAACGCATTGAGTCATTATCAAAAGCAATCTGGGATAGCTATTTTACATTTATGCACGTTAAACCTTCCTTATTAAAAAATAAATAAACTTTACTCATTTCTGTAGAATCGAGTCTTATCTTGAAGCGAAAACCGTATCTCTTGCAATGTTCTTCAAGGCTCGAAGGTTCCATTTTAACACCTACAGAATATCGGAGTCAAAAAGAAGAAGAATAAAAAAAAACAGTGGGGAAATATTTTTATTCATAAATAGTTGTTGCTTTCTTTTGAGAAAACAAAAAGAAATTACTTGGTGATTATTAATAATTTAAAAGCCTTAATTTTAAATATACTAAAGATCTATTTTTCTTTTGCGACAATTGTTTTTTTTTTTACAAATTCTCCAACCAAAAAAAAAATAAAATAGGTTACTGATAAAATAGGTTGCCTTAAAATTATCCAAATATACAAAGATTTCATTGTTACTGCGAATCGATTAGGAAATCGATGCATAAACCAATGTTGTAGTTATTTTGTATGGGTTTTTAAACATCAAATTAAAACGAATATTTTAGCATATAATTTATAATGAAATTTTGTTACAATTTAAAATCAAGAGAAAATTTTTGTAATTTTTTTTTCTTAACAAGAAGACCTCACAGTGCTACATTCGTTTTGTATTACCATCCAGTATTACCAGAAAAAAAAAGATGTTTTTATCGTATTGTTTCAAAAACAAATTAACTTCACTGTAAGGTATTTTTTATATATATATATATCTTGTTGCTTTCTTATCATTATTATCACACAAGAGAAAATAAATAAAATAATAGAAAAGTTGCAATAAAATACAAGTTCGTAAGATTCTTTTTCTTATAACATTTTTATTTATTTATTTATTTATATGTATGTGTGTTCATAAATACAAGTAATATTAGTCCTATTTGTATATTCGTAACTCACGCGTAGTATCTCTGAAAGAAAAAGAATAGTCATTATAGAGATTTCCTTATAATTACTTCCTTAAATAACAATTTAAATAATCAGAATAAAAAAAAGGGCAAACATATCTCATTTTCTGCAAAAATTTAACGTGCACGAAAACAATTACATGAGAAATAAAACAAAAACGTACAAGACTAAGAGTTCACTGATCTGTTTTTGGAAATTGTGATACCAGGAATCCAAGATAGCCTATTTCAGGTTTCCTGACCATCGTCAGTTGGATCCACCCAGTATCTTACATCTCAGTGAACTCTTAAAACATATAAAGAAAACAAAAGCAAACACCACAACGGCTCTCCATATTAAAAAAAAACATCAAAACCTAAATAAAGATAAAAAGACCAATACCTCATTTTCCTTTTTTGAAATGTAAATATTGACTTAAAGAATATGATTCTTTTTTTTTCCTACTCTGTTGATATATAATCATATGTAGCCTACTCTGTTAATTTTTTATTCTGAAATTTTCATTTTATCATCTTTTAAGAAAATTAAGCTTTTTCTTTCTTTCTCATTACGAGAAATTCGCAATTTTTTAAGTTGCAAGCAGGGACTTCAATTTACTGAGTCAACAAGAGTCAATGCCAGTCAGTTCAGACAGTCTTTGCTCAGCTCTAATTTGGATATGTGTTGAGACCAACAAAAAAAGAATCAATATTTTACATTTATTTGTGAATTTATGTGCATAGCCTTTCAGGATTGTTAATAGGCGTTTGAAAGTGATCTTATAAGACAGTAAGAGACGCATAACCCCACCCGGTGATAACATCTAAAATTTCTTAAAAAAAGTGTATTGCTTCGAATCTCGCCGTGAACAAAAAATGTTTGCAATGACATTATGAGACGAGGTTACAGTTGAAACGTGGGAGCATCATGGCCGTCGTGTGCGCGATGAGGTTCTGTTACAAATGCGCCGAGAATTAGGGACTACTTTAACCCAATAAAAACTTTTAAAAAGCAATTTAACAACATGGTAAATTTGCAGAAATCGTTCTTCGTTTTAATAGAAAAAACATTTCGAATAACAGTATTTAAATATTACTTGTAAACATGTATTAACCATTATATTAATCCTTTCTTTCCATGTCATTAAGGTTCCTGCTAAGATTGGAATAAAATTTGCACCCCATTAAAAACAAGGCGTTTCATTTACTTTTTATTATTTTGAATTAACATAAACGATCCGGTTGCATTTTTACGGAGACTGATTACTGAAAAATCACCGTCGTTCCCCAGAAAATTCATGAATATTCATAACAAAAAAAAAAAGAAATTAGTTGAAAAATGACGATAAAGAATATGAATATTGAATGTTTAAAGTGATTTTAGCAAAAGATTTAAAGATTTCATTTCGAAAAAAAAAAAATTAAAAAGTAAGAATTAATTAATGTAAGGATTTTAGAATCATTAATCAATGAATTAAAGTTATAATTAATTAATGAAAATTCATTCAAAATTTACGATTAAAAATCTCTCAGTCTGCGAGATCGTAAAAATGAATTATGAACCATCACACTGTAAGAACTGTGTAAAATTTATTTGGCATTAAAAAAAAAAAGTTTGAAACTTCACAATTTGCTGGATTTAGTTTGTTTGTTTTTTTAATTCAATAAACCTCGTGAACTTAAGTCGAATTTCTATTTTGAGGGGGGGAAATTTTAATATAGATACACCTTTTGTAAGATAATCGGCTATCAATATATTGTTATTGTTAATCTCTTACAAGCTTGGGACCTAATATATTGTTGTATACTTTTTCGTCTTTTTTATTTTTATTTTTTTATCCTTTTGCAGAATCATTTTATTTTTTGTTTCAGTTTTCTTAAAATACATAAAATGAGAACAAGACTTCTCTAATTCTAAAAAATTATGCCTCTTTTATAATAAAGTTCAAAAATGAACTTTTTATAATTTATAACTTCGTTAGTTATTAGCTTATTTTTCGCTCTCTTTTTATTTCGTACTAAAAAAAAATAAATAAAATGCAGCTATCTAACAATCACCTCATCAAAAAAATCTTTCATAACGTCTCAAAGGAAAATGGACAAACTCTATGAGAATTTGCCCCACCCTGTTTAATGATAAGATATATATATATCTATAGAAAGATATCATTACATAGAACATATGTTATTATTATCGACTCGTCGCAATTATTAGCCCGTTCGGAGGTATATATGTCCGTTCGGAGTCACTGATTCTGATGAGTGTGGGTAGCAGAGAAGCCAACCACCTACAGCCAAGCATATTCGCTTGTAGTTGGTTGGCTTCTCTGCCATCCACACTCATCAGAATCAATGATTCAAACGTCATATCTAGACGTATATAACTCCGAACGAACTAATAATTGAGGCAAGCTGTAATGATAAAAAATGTTCTATTGATATAGATATTTCCGTACGTATATATCTCATCGCTGTACAGAGGTGAGCAGATCTGCCCATTCTCCTTTAATTTTGTGTTTTCTCAAGGATTTCACTGTTGCTTCCGATGACTTCTTTTTTAAACGAGTTACAATAGCGTCTTCCCTCTTGCAAACTGTTCAGAGGTGCTAACCAGAAAGTGGAGAACAAGTAAACTGAAAAAAATTTTCCGTTAGACCATAACTCAGATGTCATATAACCACTCTGATGTATTTTTGACTGCAAAAGTACAAAGTTAAATGGCATTACACTTTGACTAATCAGTTGAGGCTTCTAATATGAATTCAATATTACAATTTCAGTAACAGTTTGGAATAATTCTGTTTGAAATGTCAATCAATTTAAAAGTTCGAACTAGATTTAATAATTCCAATTGAATGTTGTCCTTCTAACCAATATCAAACCAATAACCTGATGTCACTGGTAATGGAGCATTCAGTTTAATTGCACGCTGCATGATGGCTATAATTAACAGCCGCGTTTCAATGTCTGTCGCGTTGCTTAATTCATTCAAATCTTAATAAGTAGTAATTTCAGAAGACAAATTAAAATTTAATTTTCTCATTCGAATTCGGGCATTATTGATCGCTAATTGCACACAACTTCTCTGAAGTTTTAAATTACAAATGATTTTTATACCTCTCTGCCATCAGTAAAATTCATTAAGAAGTAAGTAAAATTAATGGAAAATCGTGATTAATTAAGAGTATTTTTTTTTTAATCGACAAATTCTGTCTTTTATATATATATTCATTTCGTTCACACTCATTTCGCCAAAAGGCACTTAATTCTTTATTGTGAAAGAAATTCAAGAAACCTAAAATAAAAAAGAAATTATCAAAAAAATTTTAGTTGTTAATAAAATACGTAAGGTCGGTAGAACTTAGGCTTCTTGAAATACTTACAATTTTCATTATACAGGGAAACCTCCACTAACGGACACTCCCGAAAAGCGGACACCCCCTAATAGCGGACAATTTTGCAATCCCCAGTCCCTTAATATAGACGTTTCCATGTATTGACCTCCGATTAGCGGACACTCCCAATAACGGACAACATTCTACAGAAAATGAACGATCTTGTGTTGTTTTTCAAAAGCAATAGAATCAGGCTACAGTAATACGTAGCGTCCAGAGGAAATTTTGAAATTATGGATCACGAACTCCAATGAAAACTCCAAACACATCAAAGTTCGGAAACGGAGACAAGTGCGATCGACTCTATTGTCTTCGATTGGTTTTGCACTGCACGAGCAAAAAACATTCCCATTAGTGGGCCATTATTGCAAGAAAAGGCGTTGGAAGCAAAGGGGACTCTGAAGGCCTTGTAAAGTTAAACAATTTAAATATTCATATTGAGAAACATGTTTTCAATGCAAAAAAGAAAAGTTAACTGATTACCGTAGTTAATAAAATTAATTTTCTAACCGTTTGTCTTATTTAAAATAATGACACAATTAATACTGTAATGAATTGGAATATGGATTAGCATTCATTTAAAAAGGAAAATAGTAAACAGTTTGCAATTGTTCATATTTTCTATAGGGCAATGTTAATTGTAGAAATTTAAGATTGTACGTAATTTTTCATTAAATGACATACTATAAGCTAAAAAATGAAAAAAAGATAGTCCTCCCCAATAGCGGACACCTCCCAATAACGGACGAAACTTCCGGTCCCGTGACTGTCCGCTATTCGGAGGTTTCACTGTATTTTCAATATTCCATAAATCAACATGCGGAATTTCGAGCTATTTTTTGTAACCACTCAGTATTGGCGCAGCTTAGCCGCAGCTGCTTTTGCGCCATTAAACACCAACCAAACAAACAAACCACTCAGTAACAATTAGAACTGAAATAAAGAATAATTCTCCAATTTCATTTCTAATTATAACATCTTCTTCATTTCTGGAATCGGTAGCTTTCTAGGAGTTGCAAAAGAGAACGGGTGTCCCAATTAGTCCTATTGTTTAGGAGACGCTGGACACCTTATCTTCTGCGACCGGTTAGAAAGATAACCACTGGTAGTGGTAACCTTTAACCTGTAAGATATACATTACAAAAGATAAAATATTTTTCAAAAGTGTCTCCTCGACCGAATTAAAATTATTTTGATCCAGAAAAACGTGCTTGAAAAGATATGTATTAGAGTACTTTAAAAGTCTATTTATCAGTTAATAGTTCAGCGATAAATTTCGTAATAAAAAGTTACGACATGAAGTTTTTCAACGATAGACAAAAGCTTGATAACAATGCCTAGTTTCATGTCGATCAGTTATTTCAGACCTGAGTTATGAACTGTTTTAGCTGGATTTCTTTTTAGTCTTTTGATTAGTAATCAGAAGACTAATATTCTCGTTTTGTCTGTCCGTCTGTGGACAGGTATCATTAGCAACAATCACAACAATCGCCAAAATTGGGTTTTTTGCATGCGCAACAATCACATTTATAATACAGCTCTACAACAATCACAATAATCGCAACAATTGCGCCTTGTGCATTCGCAACAGTCACATTTATAATAATAAGGAAATTAAAACAATATCAATTATATGTAAAGTTTCTTGCATGAAATGGGTATAATTTACAAAATAGAATGCAAGAATTGCGATTTATTCTATTTGGGCGAGAGTAAAAGAACAGTGAAGGAACGAATGACGGAACATGGTACCAGCATTAGGAACAAGTACATTGAAAAATCAGAAGTAGCAGAACATTGTGTGAACAGAAATCATTGTATTAATAACGAGATACAAATTTTATATATTGAAAGAGACACCAAAATAAGAAAGATAATAGAAAGCATGTGTATCCGGAACACAAAAAGAAAAAACATGAATAGGAATGATGGTATGGAAATAGAGAAATTTTTCACAAGATTAGCTAAAAGTTTTGTAGATAAAATATGCACAAAATGTAATAATAAGGTTACAATCAAGGAACTAAATTGTTAAGCCCCATCGTATATTATTGTTAAAGAAACAAAGATTGGAACTAAATGGCATCATTTTCATATATTATTTATATTTTCTCGAGGAATTTTATGTAATTTAGAGTATTGTTCTTCAAATTATTGTTATTTTAGGCTTGAGAAAGAAAAGACGCAATCTTTTCGAAAATTTGCTTTTTGTATTAAATGTAGTTATTTTACATTTAAATTTGGTTTAGTGCAGAGTCCCGCACTAGCTGATTAGCTCTGGCTGAGGAGAGCCTAATAAGCTCGAAACGGCCGTCCCAGAGTATCAGCTCGACTCAAAAAGGCATTCTTATATAACTTAATTGCTTTCTTTTACCCGTTAGAGGGTTTGTTATATTTTTTTCTTTTCTTTTTTTGTGGTCAAATTCCTTTTGTGGTAGCCTGAGCGCTATCCAAGGATTTGAATTCCACATTTGATTCTTGTTTTTTATTTTCTTACTTTTAGTTATTGAGGGGTCACAGTCTCCATCATGTATTAGAATATCAATTATATTTTCTTAAACGTATCAGAAGAGGTTGCGAAGCATTTTGATTGATTTACTAATCGCTATCCCTACCTTGTTTACAGTATCGTGAGCATTTGTTGTGTACGCAACCCGTTGTCAACTTCCTTGAATAACTGTTATTATCCTCCCTCCACACAAGCAGTTAAATCAACAACGGTAAACAATGAAATCTGATAATTTCGTCTTTCGTCTGGACGACTTTAATGCACCAGATTCAATTCCCTGGTATTTATTTAACAATTAACCGAGATTGGTAATGATACACATTACTTCAAAAATTTAGTTTATTTAATTAAAAAAAAAAAGTTAAAATTGGATGGAGAATTGTTACTGTTGAAAGAGTGTCACGAATGATTGTCATTTGTGAATTAGAAGTAACAGAAGCCCATAAGAATGGCTGCGACAGCAAAAGGCGGACGACGACGTTGAAGTCGTCGATCTCATTGTGGAACTTTAACTCATGTGATGACCTTTCCTATAAATCATGCAGGAGAGAGTATCTCTTGCGGGAGGGGACCCATGAATTTTTGACGCCTGCAAACGAAGGGAGAGTGCGTTCCTTTTACTGAAGTACACACAACAATAAAGTTTCGAAGTCATCAGTCTGATGTACAGCAAGCCATAGCTGGATCAATATTGTCAACTCTAGCGAGCAGCGGAGTGACAGTGGAGTGAAAATAAAGGTCGGAAGGGCATCGACTAACAAGACTATCCCTACTAAAGCTCGTTTTTAAATTAAACTCAATGTGTCTAAAGTTGTTATGAGGAGAATTATAAAGAGGGATCACTCTAAAAACGCCGTATAGGAAAGCAAATCTATATTAATATAAAATCTTATGTACTAGCAAACTTGCTTTTTCTTCACGAGACTACAACTTCTGTTTTATTTGCTTTAAAAATGTGAATGCCCCTTTTTTTTCTTTTAATTTGTATAAAAGTGTAAATAATTTCGTAAATTATAAACTCAGATATTCCTTATTATAAGGGCAGTTAGTTATTGTTCCTAGTTATTGCAATATTCGCGTATCACTAGTGGAGACTAACCTCAGTAACTGTTTAGACATTGAGCCAGTAAGAAGTAAATACCCATCTCTTTAAAATTACACTGTACAAAACTTATTAGAATTTTATCCAATTTCGAAAGGAATTGATCAAATGTATTAATTTAAATTCCAACATTTATATTTATATTAAATATATTAAATGTTAAATTTAATATAATTCACAAATAGCATATCATCATCATCATCATCATGATGTGCGATCTTCGTATATTCGAAGTTACGCGGTCTACGGAACCTAGTGACCCCCGAAGGGCGAACCCCTAGGAGAAGCCATAGATAAACTAGGGAACAGATACTGGAGGTGGTTTCCCGTTGCCTTCCCCCAGGACGCCATTAAGGAATGACGTCCGACCAGAGAGAAAGTGAAGAAGAGGCTGGACAACACAGGAAAGGAAATTGAAACAGCCATGCCCTTGCCGAGATTCGAACCCAGGAACTGGCGCACTGGACGCCACGGCTGGCCGTCGCCGAGACCGCACGACCACGCCAGCACGGCAAAAAATAGCATATATAAAAATGCTAAGTTTGTGGTCAGGATTGTAAATTATGCGAAGCTATGACAACATGTGACTCATATTTCCGTCTTCTTTTTACGACCCTGACTATCATAAACAGACACCTTGAAAATCCCGGAGGAGAATTAAAAATGCTGGCATGCCACTTCTGTAAGAAATATTTATTTTTAAGAAATCTTCAAATAAAGCACTTATTAGTAATTGATCTAATATTAAAACTACGTAAATTAAAGATTTATTTACCTAATGTCTACATTAAAGACAGATTTACGAGATGGTTTAGAATTTAGTTTTTGTGTCTTTTTTTGAACAATGATTTTCTAATATTATCATGCACGAATTCGAAAATGTCACGTAAATCTGATAAATGTTGATTTGTATTCTCCCATCGAAGCACAAGAAACTTGAAACAGTTTTTGTCGGAAGACTACAGAACGCCATTTCAATATTTACAGGAGTTATAAATGAGTTTCAGTATTTTACCAATATTTGATTACTAATTAAAGAAAAAAAAACAGGAAAATATTTGGTTCTTCAGTGGAGTTTTTTCTCTAAAGAATTTCTAGATTTTATTACTTAATTCTCATCTACAAATACATTTTGCAATTAGAGATGTAGGATTTTAAATTTTTTGGGACAAAACTTTTTTCACAATACTTGCAGAAACCATGAGATTTGAAACTTCTCCGAGATTCATTGTTTTTTATAAAATTTATTCGTTATAAGCTGGTAAAAATTCGGAACTGATCCGGAACTGTCCACAGGAAAAAGGTGAAGTTTGGGATTTTTTTCCTGGACAACTACTGACTCGATCGATTTGAAATTTGGATCTGCTTTAGTTGTGAGTGTATACTATACAATCTATATTTCTATTCGACCGAATCTATAACAGTTTGAGGCACAGTCGATTGTGAAGTCCGTTTGCCGACCCGATCTTCCGTTCGGGAATTGTTAGAGGAGATGGACGGACAGGATAAACGCAATAGCACCCATATGGGTCTCTAAATATTATTCTCTTGTGTAACACTATTAAATTCGTATTCTTATTCTTCATCCCACACATTTTTGAAAGACATTGGAAGGCAACTAAGATAGGAAATTCTTGAAAAATTTACTTTCCATAAAAAAAAAAAAAAAAAACATTGTCTTAAAAGATTCTTTTTTGTTTGTTCGTTTTTGGTTGTTTTTTGTTTTTGTTTTTTTATGGTAGTGAAAACGATACAAATGAAAAGCCTGTGCTTACTTTCAAATTACAAGAACAGTAAAAAAAAATTCTGAAAAAAAAAATATATTAAAGATGCATTCCAAAAAATATTAAATTGTTGAATCCATTGCCATCAAATCAAACGAATGGATTAACTAAAGAATTAACATCTATTTGTTAAACGTCATTATTTCGGTTCTAATTGTTTTCTTTGTTAATTTTTATCATCTTCTTGCGCTTTTGCCTCGACAAGATATTCGTGGAAAATATTTCAAAATCAAAGTCTCTTGTTCATAAATATGCAAATCAAGTTTCAGGAGGTTTTTCCCAGGGGTTTAAAATTTGTTAGGAGACACTTCATATTCATATCAAACTCATTGATTTGATGAGCGTCGCTATCCAGTGAGGCTAAAAAAAGAGATTCACTGCTAACAAAATAAGTAAAAAAATTAGAGAAGTTCTTAAGAAAGTAAATGAAGTCGTTATTTTTCTTTTTTGTTAATAGGAAGTACAAAAAACAATGAATATAATTTTGTGTCAAAAACGTAAATTTAAGGGCGAACCTTAATAATATAAAAAAATTTAAAAATAATAATAAAAAAAGGAAGTACATTAACGAAAGGAAAATTAAAAACAAAAGTTAGGAAAAAAATAAAAAGAATGTTAGGAAAACAAGAAAAACTAAAAAAAAAATATCCACGCGCATTTTGAGAAAAAAAAGATTAAGAGAAGGAAAAAATAAAAAAAACAAAAAAACAATAGATATACGGATTCGAACCGACAACATTCAGCAAACGAGTTTGAGAACTTACCGATTACGCTACAGCTGACAACTGAAATGAGATAGTTGCATTTCTGACATTTCAGCTAATAGCGGAAATTCAATGAAAAGAATGCCAAATATCTCGAACATTGGGGAGGGGGGGGGCATTAGCCAAAAAAAATACTATTTTGTTTGGACCTCTGAACACGATGGTGAAATCCGTTTGTCGATCCGACCTTCCGTTGTGGAGTTGTTAGGGGTGGACAGACATGGACGGACGGACAGGATAAATGCAATAGCTACCGATTTTGTTCACTATCACAATAGCTTCCAAATGGGTGACCAAAAAAGAAATCCTTATGTTAGAAAACTCAACTAAATGATCAAATGGACATCAAAAACTCACTAAATTCAGAATGCTTAAAAACTAATAGAAAACTTAGTAGACAAATCCGTGTATCTATTGTTTTGGGGCGCGCGGTTAACGTTGTCACTAAGACATTGGCCTCCCACCTCTGAGTACCGAAGTTCGGTTCTCATGTGGGTTTCGTGATGGTGGACGATCCGGGCTGGGCAGGTTTTCTCGGGGTTCTCCCGTTTCCCCCTTTGCACTTCTCCCACCATTCTTTCTCAGTCTTTCTCTCCGTCTGTCCTTATTTCCGTGGGATAGCACAGTAGACCAACGGTCGCTGTGCTTGGCTTTCCTGCTACCCACACTCACCCCATAACATAACGTAACATAGTAGATAAATTAGATAGCTGTGAATAGTATTCAAGAAAGTAATCTTGGAAATACATAACGCATAATTCCTTAAAGATAAAGAAATAAAGAAATTAGCATTGAAAGTGGAAAAAAATCAAATGTAAATTAAGGAAAATTTCATTAAATTTGTTCACAGAGTTTCAACTAAAAACAATTCTTTCATTCCAATAACAATCAAATTAAAAAAAAATTGTAAATAAGATAAATTTTTATAGAAGAAAGCGAATACTAAATCTGAAGCCACAATAGATGTTTAATCTTCTTTAATGAACCGCGATTAAGAAAGATTAATCTTTGGGAAGCCAAGATCTTTGCAAAATATAATAATAATTTTTTTTTAGGAGAAAGAAGAAAAAAAATTGTTAAAAAAAAATGAGTTTCGAACATCAAAACATTGAACGAGAAGAAGATCAGAACAAAATCCACAAAGCTAATTAGGACAGGAAATTGCGATTGATTTTTTTTTTCTTCTAATTTCGATACATCAATCTTAAAGTCTTCCACATTAATTTAGAAAATGATAAGAAATGGAAAATCTAATGCAAAATTATAAAAGCTGTATTTCTGTATATTTAACTACCAAACAAGACATCTACAGCCCTCACGCTGAAAGATGAAACTCCCAGAATGCAAAGCAGATTATTGATTGTCCTTTCCTGGCCGTTCGCTAACATCGAAATAGAAGAGACGCGACATCTTCTATTTCAATGTTAGCGAACGGCCAGGAAAGGACAATCTATAATCTGCTTTGCATTCTGGGAGTTTCATCTTTCAGCGTGAGGACTGTAGTCGAGTCTTTGTTTATTCGTTTACTTTCTAAGGACTTCTTTTCACTGTATTTCAGTAACACAGTATCCAGTTTTAATAGTTTTTGTTTGTTTCACAATAAAACATTCAATAATTTCTATCCGCGGATAACAGCTAAGCTTTAGAATTGTCGGTCTCGGTGCTACCAATCGAACTATGACTTACTTGGACAGCCGTAAGAGCACATCTGGCTCTGAATAGTAAAAAATGGTTTCGTTCTGTAGAGGATCCCATTTCACGGGCCATTGTACGCTCCTAAGGGACACTGGCAGGTCTAGGCCCCAAGGATTTGCAACCATCTGGATTAAGTTGGGATCGGATGCTAAGTTCAATATCTCCCGCTTCAACGCCCGAAAAGTTACCCAGTCCTCATTTTACAGAGTGCTGAGTGAGCCGTGGGATCCGCCTGGAGGAGACACACCCAGGGACTGTTCTCCACCTCTGCAGCCCAGCGTCTACACCACTGTACCACCAAACCTACTATTTTCCATTAAAAAATGATTTTTTTAATTTATTTTCATTTAGCAGAGAAGACAAGAGATTGTAAACCTAGTTTTCTACATGTTAGGTGTTCATCTACAGAATTGTCTGCTAGTACAGCAAAACCATTATTACGGAAATGTGCAAAATCAGCTTTTTGAACTTAACTTGAAGATTGTACATCAAAAAAGAATGAAACGTGTTTCCCAGGCAACTACTTGAATTATCAAATATTAAAACAGTGAATCAGAAGATTCCTGCCAAACAGTTTCCTAAGAAGAAAATCTGAAGCCACAATAGATAATTAATCTTCTTTAATGTACAGCGATGAAGAAAGATTAATTTTTGAGAAGCGAAAATCTTTTCAAAATATTAAAACCAATTTTTTTTAGGAGAAAGAAAAAAAAAATTTGCTCAAAAAAATTAAGTTTCGAATATCAAAACATTGAACGAGAAGAAGATCAGAACAAAATCAAGAAAGCTAATTAGGAAAGGAAATTGCGACTGATATTTTTGGTGTCTATTTTTAGATTTGTTTCTATCCAACTGTTATCATATACAATCACATAAGAAAAACAAGAAAACATTTCGCGAACTTAAATAATTTTTTATAGTCAATGACAGCGTTTCTTCTAATTAAGTGTAAATAAAATTAAGCAAACCATAAACAGAAGATCATTTAACATAGATAAACAATAAATGAAAGATATATGAAACAACTGAAATTGTCACCTTCATATTGATGATTAAAGTATAATGTTTCAAATAGTGAATTTATCTTAGCCATGATAAGGCTATAGGTTACTCAGAAACAAACTGATTACAGAGACTATATATCAGTTACAGAATTTAAACAGCTATATTATATAATTTACTTATTTACTTCTTTTATACTTTAACTCATTATTAAGTTTTTGCTCTTTTTTATTTTAAATATTATATTGTTTAGGTAATACTTAACTTTAGTATTAAGTATTTAGGTAATTTAGTTATTACTTTGGAATTTTTAATCTTTCAATTTTTGATTGTTTAGTTTTAATTTTAAATTTGAATCGTTTTTATTTAGTATTTTTTTTGCTTTTAGATTTAGATAATTTAGTTAATTTCAATAAATATTCAATAAGTAATAAAGAACACTCATCACTATTTATTGCTTCGTTTATATTTGGGTAATTTATATTTAGGTAATTTAGTTATTATTTGGTAATTTTTTTTAAATTTTAGATAGTTTGGTTTAAATTTTTTTTTAATTAAAAAGAGCAAAGTCTTAATATATTACGTTTTTGCTAAATTGTTTCTAAATTTTGCCGCTGATGACGTGGTTGGTAAATTTATTTTATCACCATAGAAACAGTGATCTGATCTTTGTATTGGCATTTTCAGGCAGTGATTTGTTCTTTGTATTGGCGTTTTCAAGTTTCATATCACTGTCCGGATATGTATATATAAGTAAATTGAAATTTATGAATAATAGCAAATGCTATCTAGACTTATCTCTTTTACGATAAATAGCTTTTTATGTTATGTTGAATGCGAGGATTTCAGGGAACGGAAATGGTAGTATTGTTTTTAGTGCAAGTCCATTATGTTTCAAAATCAAAAAAGAGGATTTCTTTTAAATAGATTAAAATTTCAGCTTTCTAAGGTGAAGAATTTCAAACTTATCACAATCACAAATGGATAATGGATGGACATGTTTATTTTGATTTTAAATTGCATTCTAATTTTTTTTTTGCTCTTTAAGATAAATATTACAGTATATTAAAATAGACAAATAGATTTTGCAGTATATATTAAATAAGCGTTAACGAATATTATAATAGATAGTACAAATCTGGTAGCAATGCTTAGTATGTAGACGTAAAATCTGAAGGGTAGAGGAAAGTCATTAAAAGCAGTGTGGTTATGAATTTCAGATCTAATGTACTTTTATCCTATGCGAAAAGCTTTATTAGCAGAATGGTGAGGCAAGCTTTCAAATTTAACCATAAGGAGAAGCTTTTGATGAAGCCTGGCATCAGTGCTATTAATATCTTTAATCTTGCCTCATAATGACTAATGATATCTCGAGAAATTATTTGCTATTATTGCAAAGAAAACTTATGGTTAAAAGTTTCTAATTCAAAGTCGAAACAACATAAGGAGCGTCTACGAAACTATGATTATCACCCAATTTTGGAAAAGTTCTTGACTGTCTTCTATTCAAATAAAACCTTTAGACATTTTCCATTCAGAAAATAATTATCATGTATATCGTCTATAAAGAACCTACAATATTTACAACCGCGACAGCCAGTTTTGCGTAAATGCAATGAGTCCTTTTCAATGCCATATCCAGATTTATAATACTAAATTACCTTTGTGATATTGCAAATTATGTAACAAGAATTAGATAAAAACTAAGAAGAAAGAAGGACTGTATGGTCATTTCATCAGGATGGTTTTTGTTTTTTTTTTAATCCTTTTTTTCATTCCTTCTCCAAGTAAGATGCCATAAGGAGCTCCCCAAAAAATTTTATTATCAGGAAAAAGCATTTGCTGAGGAAAAGTAATAAGATAGAAATAGCCTTAAGATACATTTGAAAACGCAAATCCTTCACTACTCATAGGATTGCCTAAATAGGAAAAAAAAATATGTATTGTTATGGAAATTGTCGCGATTAAAACTTTTTAAGTTGGAGATCGGTCTTTATTAAAATTCCAAATGTTTTTGTAGCGAGCGAATCTTTTATATTTTTCGCATTACAAAAATATGTCAATAATTTGTATTACACTCCTCAGTAAGAAGTTTTCAACTCAACATTTGAATGCATTGTTCGATCACTGATACAGAGATTTCATCATTCGAAACTGAGTGCGTGTATTATCTGTTGTGCGCTGACGCTCCGACTAAGGTTTAAATAGAATATCTATCAAAACTTTCAGTTGCCTTCCTGAAGCACATTCAAACAGTATTTGTACACTGTATTTTTTAGTATTTCCCCGGATGAAACATAGTTAAATATACCTTTAAAGAATTATTCTGTAGCCATTGACCTAAAACTGAATATTTGGCCAATAATTTGAATAACCCCTGAGGTCAATTTCTTCCCCCCAAAGCCTGGTTACTAATTAAAATAGACTTATCTACTACATTAAAAATATACAAGCTCTAAACTGCATTCTTGTAAATAAAAAGTTTAACGTGCATCAAAAAGTTTTTAAGAAAAAGAAAATTTTTGAAATGCACGTAAACAAACAAAGGTTCTCGCACCCTGAGCTACCATGTCGGGAATCTGACACAGCTGTTTCAGCCTTATTAGGCTTCCTCAATCAGATTTACCCTTGATTTTGTTTGATGGGCCATTCCGGGGAGCCGGGATGGTTACCTCTTCTTTGTCTCGCACTTTGAGCTACCTTCAAGGGTTAATCTGACTGAGGAAGCCTAATAAGGCTGAAACAGCTATCTCAGATACCAAACTTGGTAGCTCAGTGTGCGAGAACCTTCGTTTGTTTATGTGCATTTCAAACATTTTCTTTTTCTTAGTTCTTAATATTGGCAGAAATCAAATTCTTCCAAAATGGTGTAATGTAAAAGATTTAATATGTAAGCATTCAATCAACTGATACTCCTAATCAAAAATCCATTCACTCTTTCAAACAATACCATAATTTTTAACCAAGAAGGCAAAGCAACTACACTATAATCTCCAAACACCAATCAAGATAATTACTCTTGCTATCAAAATTCCCCTATTTCCAAATAGAATACAGGTAGTCCTGTTAGTATCTTTTAAGCCATGGTTCCCCTAGAAATTTTCAATCCCCAATAACCAACGTAACCAACTAACCAAAAAGAGTAACTTACAGTCAATTCAGTTGCTGTTCCACAACCATAAACGTACACGTATTAAAATTTGACATTATACACATTTCCAAAATTATATTCTTAGAGTAAAACTCAGCAGAACTGGGATTTAGAACTCATCTTTTCGGAGAGAGACCTTCTGGAAAACAAAAAATGATCAAAAAATGATTTATTTTTTTTTACTAAAGATTATGAACATAATAATGATATGTATAATTATAATAATATAATTTTTAGTCAAATTTCTAGTGATTGCAGTATGTACTTAATTAAAACAAGACAAATATTAACCTTTTGTAGAAAAGAAAATCAAGTTTAACAGGATTTTTTAGTTTTTTTTTTACGTTTTTCTTGAAGATACCATTAAGTTTACTTGGTTGAATGACTCTATTAGTTACAGTTGAGCAATAGGAAATTACTGAGACCAACGCGGTAAGTAATTAGAAGGTCAGAAGAGAATATGAAACCCAGCCACATTAATCGAATGAAGCTGCCTAATTAAACTGGGACAGACGGGATTTTCACAGGACTTTAGGGAATAGATTTTTCTAAGATGTTATTTAACGAACAGATCAAAAACAAGGACTTTGTCACAATTGGAGATCAAAATCCTTTGCAAAAATCATGAAGTTGGATTTGTTTCAGTTTGTCCGAAAACTTGTAAAAATTTTGAAGCTGATGAATTTAATGAAATGCCTTGTTTATATCCCATTAACTTTGATTAATCCTCATTGTTTTATTAGCGTAGAATGATTATTGTTTAATTTATACAGGGTGTCCCAGGAGGAAAGGTAAATATTTCGGGAGGTGATAGTATCGACCATTTTAAACAAAAAAGACCATATGAATAAGTGTCCTATTCTGAATGGTTCCGAGATAGAGTAATTTTGAAAGTGCAGTTTCAAATGAATGATATTAAAGAGATACTACTTACTGTTTCTAATATTTATTGGTCAAGCTACATGTTTCTTACAGTTTTTAATAAAGTTTCGAAAATTCCACAGGCAGCATCAATGCATTTCTCAACTCTTGAAAAGAACATGATGTGTTGCTTGTCTGAGTTCATCATGACGTTCCTTTATGAGCTCAAAATCATTCATTATGTGAGCGAGGAATTTGTCTCGTGAACAACTTAACGTTTGTACACTTCATCCAACTCCATAAACTTAAATACAAGGGGATTAGGTCTGGAAATCTTGGTGCAGTGCTGTGGAAGAGAAGGAAAACAACGACCAGCAGGCGCAGTGACAATTGTGTGCCAAATTTCAATTATCTCGGAAACCATTCGGAATAGGATACTCGTTCATAGGAACTTTTTTTGCTTAAAATGACCTATACTATCACATACCAAAATATTGATCTTTCCTCCTAAGACACCCTGTATATTGATGATCTGTTAAAAAAAGGGAAAGTTATTGCA
>JAFIDM010014012.1:23746582-23762910 GCA_023159025.1 Thereuonema tuberculata
TTGTATGAGTTTTTTTTTTTTTTTTTTGGAAAAGCGTTTTCGCTCGTGGTACGTCTCGCATCTTTGCAATGCACCAAAAACCCCTTCAGGTGTATTTTCTTCAAATTGTATTCCGCGTCGGATTGTTTCAAATGATTTTAGCATTTCATCATACGAAGGTTTTTGATTTCTGCATTATGATCATTTCCATTTTCTTCATCTTCATTTCAATTCATTGCTAAATTGTTTTTATTTTTCACAGCGTCCAAAATATCCGATTCAGTTAGTGTTTCCGAGGTCTCAACTTCAAAATCAAGTGAAAGATAATCATCAATCAGCACATCATCGTTAATTTCTTCTTTTTCCCTCAGCTGTATCCACATTTCTTTCATCTTCTCTAAGGGAATATTAATAATAAAAACATTTCAAGGAGAAAAAAAAAATAGATACCATGAAAAAGTTCGTTAAATAGAAAATGCACTTGGAGGTTATTTTACGAAGAAATTAGCAAAATGTTCTTGGTTCCAAAGAAAAGTTCGCAAAATAGAGGTTCGTTAAATAGAGGTCCGACTGTACATCACTAAGATATAGGCTGAATGACGATTAACATTACAGGAATTTTTATAATGTTGATTACACAATATCAATTATTCGAACCTTTTGCCTTTTAATTGCTACATCCTGTACATTAAAATGCAACAAATTTGTCAAATGTAATACATTTACTAAACGCTGTGTGGCACTGGTGTAAATTAAAACAGGAAGTGCTGGAAGCGACTCCCAATTCAAAATTTAATGCGCTTAGCTGTTCTAATTCTCTCCCTCAAACGGAAGTTTGCCTAATTTACTTAAAAGTTATTATCCTCGCTTAGGGACTACGACGTGGAACAAGGTTAAAAATAGAAATCGATCCATTAATATTTCATCTGTAATTCTATTTAGTTAATGTAATAAATTCGATCGAATTATTGTTTAACCGCTGTAATAATGAAATGACCTGTTGCGTCTATTCAAATTTCTTCATCTCATTTTAGCCATTATAAAGCAATGGAGAAACATTACACCTACAGGGCATTGAATGGCCCCCTGCCCCCGTGGAATAGATTGGATCCTTCCACCGTATCATTTTCATCGAGGATTTTCTAAACACAATCGAAAATTACCGTCATTAATTGTCCAGTGAATATCAATTATTAATGTCTAATTAATGGAAAACGCTAAATGATATTTAGTGATTTTAATTTCTGGTTTTAGTTTCCTCATTACTTTTATTTATTGTAAAAATTTAGTTACAATAAAATCGATGTTTATTTTGTTACTAACCCGTTACAATTAATTAAAATATGAAGAAATACAATTGTTTAAAAAAGTTTTTTTACGTGTGTTAAAATTTTTTGAAGTTCTTAAATAAAGCCAATACACAAGTCTAAATAAAATTAAGTTAAAAGTTAAAAAACACAAATATTTACAATTAAAACAAACTAGTTTCGGCCCCGTTAACGGGTCATCATCAGTGAATGGGATAAAATCGACAACCTCAGTCTCTTATATAGGAAAATATTCAGTAAGACACCCAATGAGAAGCTTGGTCCAGATGAACCAATTGTCAACAGGATGCAAATGATGAAATTTGAATGCTTGGCGAAGGCTGCGATCCTGCCGGCAATCAAAGACAGCGGCCTGGTGGCGATCGAAGGAACTACAGTAGCGCACACGGGTTTGTTTACAAACATCCATTTCTGTTTGTAAACAGAGCAGGCCTTGAGGGAAAGAGTTTTGTTTTTTTTGTTTTTTTCCCATTACAAAACTGTTTGCAATTGGAGATCTTTAGGTTTTTTACGGAATCCATATTGATATATGTTCATAACGGAAACACAGTCATTGATACATTTTTCAGATGTAGCAATCAATATGGACTCTTTGCATTTGCGCTTAGAATGCGAGGTTTCATTTGCTAGAATCTTTGGATGACACGTGTCGAAGGAATGATTAGTCACTTCCCTATGCTGCACCGTATTATAGGCCCTATTTTTGTTCCTGAGGGCCCGTGCATGTTCCGCCATGCAGAGGTCCAATGCCCGGCGGGTTTCTCCAATATAGAAATTGTCGCAACCCAAACATTGAATTGAGTTTATGAAAAGCGTCATCATTTAAATAAAATATTTCCATTAACAAATACAGTAAAACCTCTCAAATCCGGCCCTCTGTAATCCGCCCCCCTCTGTAATCCGGCCTCCACCATAATCCTGAGTATTTTTTTTTAATAACTAAATTCGTTTCTAAATTCTAAAAGAGGAGGCAACAGCAACCGACATTATGCTTTTTAGGAGGTGGAGAGACATTGCATCAAAGAAATGTTCGAGTGAAACAGCGATAACTTCATTTTTTTTAAAGTAATGTGAGTAGAATAATGCCATTTATTGGTTTACATTTTAGTTTTTTTGTTTATTAGATTAAATTGTAATTTTTCATGTAAATTTAAAACATTAAAAGAGACATTACAAACTAGATGTTTTTTTTATTATTTTTCAGTATGTATATTGTTAAAATGTAGTTTAACGCATTTGCGTCATTGTACAATAAATAAGACTACAGTAATTATAAAATACTTTTTATTTGTATTGTTTTTAATGAACATTTGAGTGCAAAATTATGAAAATGGGATTAAATTACTTAAACCTGGCATTATGTCTTCACAAAAATTAAGCTATTGAGTTATTTTAAGAACACTCTCGGTAGTCCGGCTTTTCTGCAATTCGGCCTACTGGGCGCCACATTAGACCGGATTTGAGAGGTCTACGATACACCAATGTATGTTATAGATCTATCCATTCAGATTCTATAATATCTTTACATTACATCAACAAGATCTTCTATGTATGAAATTATGGAAAACATTTATAGTACACTCCCGATTATCCGCGGAGTTGGGTGGCACGGCAATCGCGGATAAACGAATTCCGCGGATAATCCGAAATAGGACGAAAATCAACACAAAAATGCTTTTAACGTGTTTTATTTACATTAAAATGGCAGTACATTCATTATAAACAATTACTTTATTTTAATTTACTTTAATTTCTTACTTTTTACCAAAAAAATTAGGTTAATTGTCTTTGTTTTTTCGTGTTGAAACACGAAAACCCCCTACTTGGATGTCGCTAAATCTGCCTCTTTTGTTGTTTACCTTATTCTAGTTTTAAATTTTTTTTGTTAATTCCGTAATTTATTGTACAGTAAAAAAAAAATGGAAACCGGAGAGGTCCGCGAATAATCGAGAGTCTACTGTATACAGTGGTGGTCAGAATTATAAGGACAACTGAAAATTGTACAGAAAAAAATTATTTGTGAAGTAAATAAAGTGAAATGTATACATAAAATGCCTTTTTATGCTAGAAATCATTGTAGAATGCAAAACATTGGAAAATGCAAAATTTGAATGTTTTGCCATATTTAATAAAAAAATGTCATTGTAAAAACTGGACAAAATTATAAGGACAATGAATGTTTTGGCCTGAAACACACTAATAATTAATAATCTCCCCCTTCTTCTCAATCACTTTTATCAGTCTTGATGTCATAGAGTTTGACAGTTCCTTCAGAACGTTTTTAGAAATTTTTTTTCCAAGCTTTTTCGATGGAGGACAAAGTTCTTGCTTATTTTGATATTGAATACCATTTTCGTATACTTCGTGTGCCAGAATACCCCACAGATTTTCCATTGGATTTAGATCTGGGCTTCTGGCCGGCAAGTCAAGTAGTTTCACAAAATTAGCATCAAACCATGCTTTCGAAGTTTGAGAAACGTGTACTGAGGCATTGTCCTGCTGGAACAAAAAGTCTCCACTCGTAATTGACGGTGCTTCTGGTAAAAGATTATTGGCCATTATATAAATATAACTCTCAGAATTCATTTTGCCTTGCACAAAAACTATTGGAGTAGTTCCGCCAGCTGCGAAACCTCCCCAGACCAGCCACTGAGCCACCTCTAAATCTATGGTTTGCGAAAATTTCTTTTTCTTTACGGAGATCATACCAGAAGTAGCGAAAACCATCTGGTCCATCTAAATTAAACTTTTTCTCATCAGAAAAGATAACATCATCGCACTTCTTTTTCCATAGTAATGCATTTTCTGGCAAACTCCATCCTCAGTCTCTTGAACTTTTGTAAGAGGTGGTCGTGACATAAGTTTTCCATAACGAACCTTTTTTTCTTTTTGTAATACATGTCGAACACTGCATCGTAAGTTTAATTCCTTTTAATTTCCGTTGATGTTTGTTTTTTGGAGCAAGCTCGCCTTATTATCATTCTTTTCACACGCACAGAAACAGAAGATGGCCTACCTATACGTCTTTGCCGTCCATATTTTTCGGGATTTTTAAGAAAATTATAAATAACCGTTCTCGATCTATTCAGCTTTGTCGAAATTTGATGTACAGTAAGTCCTGAACTTTTAAAAGCAACAACTTTTCCTTTCTAAAACTCCGAAAGTTTCGTACCTAGTGGCATGACTGAAAAAATAGAATACGACGTTCGCAATCTTTTACTATGCATTTATATCGTCTGGGAGTGCCGTGTGCAGAACAAAAAACATGCAAATTTTGCTTTTTAGAACACACAAATAGCATTGTCCTTATAATTTTGTCCATATCACAGGGCTGTCTAAATCCAAAATACATTTTATGAATATGAATTTCCCATATATTTCCATAAAAACTAATAAAAAATGCTGCATTTATCGTTGGTTTCCAGTCATAAAATTTGCATAATTTTCCGGCCAACTGTAACCAAGTTTGGCGATTTTTTCCCTTGTCCTTATAATTTTGACCACCACTGTATGTATATAGATGTTTTGTAGCTATCAAATGATCGATCCGACGCGATGAGATCTCATTGTGTTAGCTAACATAAAATCAGAAATTGTAACACTGTAACGTTACAGCTTTCTTTAGTTACGGAAGCACTACATGGTGGCGTTTATTCAAAAAAGAAAGTCATCATAGATTTTTTAAATATGAAAGTAACATCAAAATTTGTTTCAACAAAGTGATAACTTCGACATCAATAGAAAAGTAACTTAAAAGGCTGGTCAAATAACCTGCTAACTAATAATTTTATCTCATTATGATTTAGATTTTATAGCGAATCGAACAGTAAAAGAAATAATCTTCACATTTTACCGAAATGTAAAAAGACGACAAACACTACTTGCTTCTAATATATAGATATGATTTTAAGGGAAGGCATATTTTTATTATTGAATTCAGGAGCCCATCACCTTGTTATTTAAACTCTCAGGTATATATCCTTATCGCTAAATAATATATGACTTTCCATCTTCAAAACATTTAATAATTAAAAATCCTGAACTTTGTTTTGGAAAAAATAAATTCATTTTAAATAAAAATATTCTACAATTTCTCAGATCTTAAAATTCAAATCCTAAACGAATGTTTACGTAGTGAAATAAATTTCGTTTTGTCATCCTGCAAACAAAATATAACCTTGATGCCATTGGCGGGAGTAGTTCCAATGACACAGCAAATCTTCTTTGGGGGAAGTTACTTCTTTATTTATGACTATTTCCTGCACAGGACGAAGGCTGTCATATTAGCAATGAATTTTTTATAATTCTATTTTTTTCATCAGTATCGATAAAAATTAAATGAGGTGGAACATGAAGGACCGTTAATAACGATAGGGTATTTATTTATTTATTTATTTATTTATTTATTTATTTATTTATTTATTTATGAAAGTTTAATTAAGTAATTACATGTTTTAATATACTATCACTCTTGTTTCATCTCTTATAGAAAATAATTTATTACAATAATTATTGAGAATGTTAAAAATAAAGTAGACGTAAGAATTTATTTATATTTAAAAGCTTATTAAAAGATGGCAGTTGGAAACAAAATTAAACCAGAAACAGAAAATCATAAAGACTGTAATTTAGGTTTTGTTTTTGCGTTTTTAGACAAACAGCTATACGTGCTGGCATTTTGTGTTCCAAACCCAGACAACTTTTAACATAAATCATTTCAGCTTTTATATAAAAATATTCAGATTTTACTTGATTTGAGATTTGTTATTTAGTTTCTCCCTCCCCCTCTACCCTCAGAAATAAATAAATAAAGAGTAGTTCATTTGTTTTAACAAAAGTTTTCATAGCAATACTTTTGTTTACAGAGATACCTATTTTTAATGAGTTATCTTTAATTTTGGAGATACAAGAAAGACAATTATACAGTGTACTAATTTTAGCTTCTTTTGTCAACTAAAATAAAGTAAATGGACATATAACTTAATGAAATATCAGAAAATGTCAGTAAGTTATAAATAAATGGAGCCTTATTATTTATTTTTTTTTTTTTTTTTTGAAAAACATATTTTTTTCATTTTTAGAAGTGCCACTTCTTTCCTGCATCCTAACCTCCCCAACCTCCGTTTATGGTAGAATTTTCTGTCCAGAGCAGCGACTGCTGCTGACAGATGACCATCCAAAAAAAAAACGAAGCAGCTGTCCCAAGATAAGCACGATATGTCTCATTTATTAATTCTGACTCGAAGAGTTTCATTATTCGAACACTGATAGGTAGTCCTTTGTCAGTCCCGAGGATCCTCGCAAAACAGTTTGTAATAAATTTAAAATGATTCAAACAATTTGTTTAGATAAGTGAAATTAATATACGTTGTAAGCATTGCCAAAAAGCATTTACTTTGAAATGTAAATACGGTAAAGTTCAAAGTTTGATCAAAAATTAGTGCCTTTACCTCAGAGATTAGTGCCTTTTTACTGAGCATGCGCAATCTCACTATTCTATTTGAATATTTGTCTGTCTGTACGCGCATCGTGTTGAAACGGTGAACAGATCAATTTCACCTATTGAAAAATATTAAAAATTATAAAAGGACCCTCGCTCACATTTACTGTGGCTGATTCTGCCAAAAATCAGGTTTTCACTTTTCTTTTCCTGGATTCCAGATCTTACATTTAAGATTTCCATTGGATACCACCATTCTTTAGGTTCCGCAATTTCAACTTTAGCGTTATTGGCCTCAACCTGTCCTCCAATAGCACAAGAGAACCTGACAATATGAGAATCAAGGAAAGGTTACATTAAGGCGAATGTCTCTCCAACTGAATAATCAAACCTTTCTCTAAACATAGAGGTTTATGGACTATTAAGGTCTTAACGACGAATATTAAGCAGAATGCGATAGCCTTGAAACCCCTATTGCTGACGAATCTAATTCCCACGGCCTCAATGTGTAGATCGTTTCCTTCAGACCCAGTAATGCCAGAACTTCTATCAAAATGAAGATTTAGAGTTTACATTTCTTTGCAGTAAATCCTGCAAGATTAGTTTGAAAATAAACTAGTCTCCTACAAAATTATAAAATGAATTTTATTCTCAGTCGGGGATTACTCAAAGCTGTTTCTGCAATACTGGTCTTTGGTAAATAAAACAAGGAAAAACCTGCTTTCATTCAGTGTACACGAAACCACAGCAACCTCGTGCAGGTTTCATTTTCCTGTCTACCGGAAGTGATCACTGACCGGAACTCGTAATTTTTCCCACCTGTATTAAGTCATAAGAATTTCGGTAAGGTATAATTCATGTTTGTCCGACTTGTAATTTGGGCTGTAGAGTTTGGGGATAAATGGATAGAACGAACGTAAGAGCCACCCACCTTTTGCAATTTCATGTATTTGATCCCCAAAAATATCTTTTACAAATTATAACAAAAAATAAATTATTAGTTCACTCACTTCTTATAATTAAATATCTGTGCCGCGCATCCACCGCAGGGGATAAGCGTATTTCCCAAAGGTGAAAAAATGTTTAAAACTGCGTTTACAACTTTGAGGTCAGGCCCGCCTTCAAAGCCCTGCACCCTTTTAAAAACCCGTAAGGAGATGTCGACTTTTTTGTTGCTTACTTATAGTTAAACCAATGCCAGTGTACGGTGGCTTTCAACAATAAACAGAAATTAACATTGTTTTGCAATCACGCATCTTATTATTGCAATGTCATGTTATAGTATATTAAACAATATATATCTTCTTTCTTAACCTTTGTTATTTCGGACTTTGTAACATTTACTAACATAGCCGTTCTGGTACAGCCTAGTGATCAAGGCCTACTATACTGCTAATACTCCAGAACCTGCGTTCGAATCCCCGGCAGGACTTGGATGTTTCCTTCTTTCTTCTGTGTGACTTACTCTTCCTTTCAACGACTTATTCTCAATTTCATATCTTGCTCCTGGCGCAGCTTAGCCTCTGACGCTCTTTCGGCATTAAAAGTATGTGTGTGATCAAAGAAACAAACAAACAAAGCCCAATATAATATCGATGTAAAGAACAATGTGGATTATCCTCATTACTAAATAAACCCAGTAGTCACTTTTTTCTTAATTCTTTTAAGGAACTAAGAATTAATTCAAGTTTCCTCGGAAAAATTTAGCGAAAAATGATCAGGGATAATTAAACAAACATAAAAAATTAAACATGCATAAATGATTGTTTTCTCTTACTTAAAAAAATGTATTAAAAGCCGGTTTTTTTAAAAAAAGCGTAAATAAAAAAATTTATAGACTTATTTCAAGATGTTTTGTTTAAGTATTTTTCACTCTTGGAATGATTACACTTTCACGGAATCTGATTCAGAAGTAAATAGTTACGTATGTTGTTTGTGAATCCGAGAATGAAGAAAAGTAATTAAGTAAATGAAAAAATATACATTGATTGATTAAATCCTTAAATTCTATTAAGCTAGCAATGAGGAAACTTTCTTTTCTGCGAGTCACGAAAAAAAAAAGTTAATACAAGGGCTTTAATGAAATCCTTTGAAACATAACCTTCAAACATATTTTATTCATTTAAAACACTACGAGGAAATAAAAAAAAAGAAATAATTAAAAAAGAAAGCAGTTAATTGGAAAATATTGATCTATTGATCTTTTGTATTTCATTGGGTTTTTTTTTTTGTATATCTCTTTAATAAAACGTGTTCCATTTCCAGTTTTAGCGATTTTTATTTCAAAGTCAAAGATGGTAGAAAGCTGAAACTTGGTATTCATACTTGAGGGATATTTATAGATGTGCTCCGTTTCTCTTTCTTTTTTATCTTTTAAATCAGGTCAGAGCCGCTGTGGTTCCTTTCTAAATTTGTCCAAAGGTAAATGTTATTTCATCACATCATGTGGACAATTTGCAAGAAGTTCAATACAACATTAGCAAATCTTATGAAAAGATTTTTTCCCTAGAATATTTTAGAAACACTGTTGTTCGTTACAAAGCCTCCTCTTTTAGAGAAGTACATTCGTATCATTTGAATCTCGTCGTATTTACGCTTTTCACGCTTCATACTAATACCAACTTTTCAAACAAACTTAATTCATATAAATTAAATTAAGATTATTCAAGTAAGTAACAAATAGACCTTGAAATTACGAGCAATTTACTTAAAAGAAAGGAGATCCTGTTTTTGCTTCGTAAGATTTATGGGTATGTGGGATGGGAACAGTACAAAAACGTTGAGAGTTCAGGTGCGAGTCATGATTTTGGGGCCCTCCCAAGAAGCCATAGTACTTTTTTGCGCTATTGGAACGGTATTACAGTTATGCATTCAATATAAAACGGTGCTTATATGTTTTTTAAACCCCTATTTAGGTTAATTAAAGCAGACTAAAACTCGGAAATACAATATTGCGGGATTGATGTCCATTGCAGCCTCCTGCTGCGCATGTGCATTTAGTGAAAGCCTATTTTATGTGGTACCTATGTGATAAGTGATATATTATCGTTTTCTCTAATTTCATCTTTATTTAACTGTATTATAAAAATAGAAATGAGTGTCCTTTCTGAATTTTTTTTTAAAAAAAAAAGATCGCTGGATGAGAGCCCCCCCCCCCCCGCAAGGTTTGGGGTCACTGGTGCGACGCACCCCTTGCACCGCCGATTTTTACGGCTCTGGATAGAAAGTACATTTACGGTGCACTTTCTTGACATCAGATATGTAGGAGAAACGGTGAACGGTTACAATAAAAAGATAAATTTCAAAATAAAAAGTGAAACAGTAATGTTCATATCTAAAAGTTAAGCAAAAATTCGTAATCTTCTCATTGCAGGTAACGTTAAAAATTAATGTAGCCAGACAATCATACTATTAATAGACAAAAAACGTACGGATGTTTGTTTTTTATCACAGTGGAGAGAGCGAAGACAGTCGGAGAGAGAATATTTTAGAGACCAGCACTAGTCCAATGGTTAGAGTTCCTGACTGGGAGGACGGAGGTCCTCGGTTCGAATCCCATGCAAGGCAAGAAAAAAGATAATTTGACTTTCTCAGCAAGGGAAAAAGCAAATAGATCGAATGCAGCAGGGTTTATTCCTTTTAAAAAATGAGCTTAGAACATCTTTTTCAATCTTGTGTTTTTGAAAAATTTCACGGTATTTCAAAAATGTGGAATTTGTTTTACTTCCGTGAATATTAGTTACTTTTACTTTTACGGGTTGCAACTAGTATATATATATACTAGTTAAGAAAAAATATATATATATATATACTAGTTATACAAAAGTAAGAAAATAATAACAGAAAACAAGACTCACATTGACAAAAACATAAAAAGAAGAAGGAGAAATAAATAAATCAAAGATAACTTGATAATAAAGAATAAAAAGAATATAATTAACATAAAATATATCTTTTAACAATGACCTGTCTTTTCCATTGTTATGCCTATCTGTAAGGTTATAAATTTAAGAGTCATATAATGAAAATGTTTACCTTCGTACAATCTAAATCAAGTCAGAAAAAAAATAATAGGTTTAATAATATATGTGCTTTGGTCCTTGACCCGCCATATTGTTTTTGCTGGGGAAACCCAAGGTTTGAAACATACAACATAATAATAATAATAATAATAATAATAATAGTAATAATAATAATAATAGGCTTATTTCAGCATTTTAGGCCTTATTGTTTCCTCTTTACTTTTTCCTTTTATCGCTTTACCATTTCCTTCTTATGTGACATCAAAGTAACATTTACCATAATTTAATATTCATAGACACAAAATAAGTAAATAGAATGATTAATACCAATTATTCTATATCATATTTATTACGAAAACTTAAGCCTCGTACATTATTAAATCTCCATTTTAGAACATAGCATGGAATTCTTTGGCTTTGCAACACATCTTGCTGAATAATTCACTTTGATCGCATCTTGTGGTTTTGTAGCCCATCTGCAAACGAAGCAAACATTATTTATTCAACTTCTATAAAACAGCCTAAAGAGCTTCTATTTATGATGCATAATTCCTAATGGAAAACTTTCTTGTTCGGAAAAGTTGCCTTCAAAATTGCACTTTTTTTTATTAATATTCGAAATCGCTGTCAGAGGCCTCTTCTTAATTACATAAATAATGAACCTAATTCTTAAGTCATTAATCAAAGTAATTTTTTCTTCTTATTTCCGAAGACGAAAAATTCAAGGTCTTCTTCCTTCAGCTAAATTAATCCTAAGTATTTTTCATTATGGAAGAATCTCTATTAATACTTAATTTAACACAAAATGAGGGGAAATAAAGATCGCTAATTATTAGATACTCTATGAAGTTTGTTGAGTTACTTATAATAGTGTTATTAATATTAATTAAATTGAAAGAAAAAGAGCTAACTAATGACTGCCTTGCACTTATTATCTTTTCAATAAGATTATTAAGAAGTTCCTCAAATAATTCAGGACTTATTTCCTTGACAGTACGAAAACGAGTTAAAAAAAAGATAAATCTAAAAAAAAAAAATATTCAAATTAAATCTTTGTAGTAATTTTTTGTTATATAATAATACCACGAGAGGTAGAAATGGATAACAATCTTATTCCAGCTAAATACATTGAACTAATATAGGGGTGTTAAATGTGCAATAAAATTGAAACGTGAAAAGAAGGGAGTAAAGAATGTTGAAATGTGCATTTTCTTTAATCCTTCTTTCTATGTTTTAATTTTATTGCACGTTAAACTCCCCTGCATTAAGATCCCTTTGGTCCTTGTCTTGTTTTGTCCCTTTAGTAAATGCCTTTTGTGTCTAGCTGTGGCTGACCAAGGTTTTGATGCTGTACTAATTACAGTGAATTTATTATTGTTGTTTCTTTATGTGGGATCCCACTCCCGGGAGCGGAAACGATCTTAATATCCTTTCACGCCTTCGATTTGAACGTCAATATGGTAAATCTGGCTAATGAGTCCTATGAAGAACGAAACAGCTGTCCCAGATTCCCCTTTGACGATAACTCAAAGGAATGAATTGCAATGCGTATTTTCTTTACTCCTTCGTTTCATGTTACATTGAATTAAATTTACCGAATTTTTTTGGCCTCCTACTAATTTATTTTAGAATGTTTTTCATCATAACTTTTGAACCAGTTCAGTAATTTAAAGGAAGGCCGTGAGATGATTGTGTTTGCAAAAGATCTCTGTTGTGTTTGCCGATAATAATGACAACAATGTATTTGTAATTATACAGTTCAAATTTGTTAATTTATTTCCCTTATGGCCGCTTTACAAGCTCTTGAAAACTTGTCTGAAACCGGCAAGTGGCTTGAAAATCTCCCGCTTGCCCGAAAAATCTACCACTTGCTCTGAATTCAGACTAATATTAGAATCAAGTCGACAACAGCGCCTTTGGCGGTGAGGAAAAAAATATTCAAAAACTACGACAGCGTTAATTTCGCGCTGAAATCTGGATATTCTTTGTTGGTGGTTTCAATTCCCAGCTTCATTCACCACATTCTCTTCTCTCGGGATCTTTTTTTCCTTTTTCTTTAACTCTGTTATGAAATGAGTCGAGAATTATTAGCAAAACTAAGCTTTAGCGACCGGCAGTTTTATTCGCGATCTCAACGAGAGAAAAACGAGACTTGCCATATGAAGTTCTCTTTCCGTGAGACGACAAACGGACATCAGCAACTGGCAAGTGGCAAATCTTTGACCTCGTTTGAGAAAGTTTTCGAGAGCGTGTAAAGCAGCCATTACAATCTTAGAACTACTCAGTGGAAACTTTAGCGTACCAGTAGGCTTTTTTCTGTTTCTTTGTTTGTTTTTTTAAATGAATCCTTAATTTTTTTCTGGACCATTTTCTTAATAAAAACTGAAATTAAATAATGACAGTTCGTTTGACTTAAAATAAGAAATTCCTGAACGAACTGGGAACTTACTTTCTTCTGAATATCAAAACATTCTTATAGTAGAGCAACGATAATTCGAACTTCAATTATCCAAACGAATCATTTTTTTCTTAATAATATGATGAATTTGATTCATTAAGAGATTCCACTTAATTAAATTTAAAAAGCATTTGTGGTAATTAACTACAGTGAAACCTCGGGTTACGAACTTAATTCGTTCCAGAACTCGGTTCGTAACCTGAAACGTTCGTAACCCGAAACATTGAAATCAATGAAATAAGCGTTCCTTTTTATTAACATCCGGTCGTTTACCTGACAAAACGCAAAGAATACGTGTACTTCACGTATTAAATAAAGAGAAAGAAAACAACCAAATAAATTAAATGTAAAACAATTACATTTAATGAATAATTATACAAATAAATACATTACGATGTCTTGTTTACATCGGAAAAAGAATCATGTGGGAGCGGAGAGATACTTTCAGATGTTAGGTGAGACGCCTTTGGTGTGATTTGGCCCAAAGGCCAAAACTTTGTAACTTTGTACTGTACGCGATCGTTTGTTTCCAACATTAAATCTTGCTCTCTCTCTCACCTTCGTTCGTAACCCGAAACAAAAAAAATTCGAAGTTGCTGTTCGTAACCCGAAATGTTCGTGACCTGAGTTGTTCGTAACTCAAGGTTTCGCTATAATTCAAATGAAACTTGTAATGACAATTTAAAATTCAAATTATACTTATTTACACTTAATTATCTTTGTGTTGATTTTTACAAATAATCTGCTTAAGATTATCTCGTAACTTGAAATAGTTGTCACTGTGAAATCACTTAACTATATTCAAATCATCGCATTTCGGAAATTAGAAATCGTTTTTTAAAAACTATTTTCAAGATGTCGCCTTTCTTTAGACAGAATTTTAATGGTATCTTTAAGTGATTTACCAATGTAGCTATTTTTAAGTTTCATAACATCTTCAAAAGTGATTGGAAAACACATAAGGTATATGGCCCAAATATCGCCCATCTAAGAAAACCTGCCCATATTCTTGTCATTTATCGTCTTAGTTGCTTGCAAACAATTACAATATATCATATGAACCTTCACTTACATGTTCCTGAACCAATTGTAGATATAACTATTATTTTGTATTTTTCCTCAATTTTTGTTCAGGCAAACCTCATATTTTGAATTTTGTGAAAGTGTTCCAAATATCGCCCACACCATTAAATACTTTGTTTTTTTGTACTTCTTTGCATTTTTTTGTTTTTTTCTTAATCTTTTCGCAATTCTTTATGGGTGTTGCGAGCTTCTTTTGCTTTGGATCGTCTAAGTTCAGCCCCTTAGGACTTAGTTTCCTTTTGCTGAGAGAATTCATTAGAGCAATTGTGAATGGTGTCCCACTCACAAGACTGGGACATTAAATGTTTTGGAAGCTTTCAAAAGGCCATTTTTTTATTTTTTACAGCTATGACAACTTCTCTGTCCCATGTCTTACGTTGAGACATCTGTAATAAACCAAAATAAACTAACGCACAGTGGGCGATATATGAAACAACGAGGTGGGCGATATTGGGCACTCTCTAGCTTGTCAATTTGGGGGACGCTACAGACAAACCGGCTACCTCTAACAAGTGACAGACATTATCAACAGATAGGTTATTTCTTTCACTACTTCACGATATTAGATGGTTGCGATGGCATGAATAATTCATAAGCTGCAGTACTAAAAGAAACAGTAAGTTCATAACTTACCAGAACGAAAAACCTTCAAGAATTCATAAAAAATAAACGGGTGGAACTAACACCACCAAACGAACACAGCGTGCTAATGGAAGGAATGGCAAATTGTTTCCATCGGTTCCCGTGTGATAGCATCACTATCCCGTCCTACATCGCCCTGGGCGGTATTAGGAACCTGGGCGATATTTGGGCCATATACCTTACCTACGGATAAATGCTTACAAGCCTCCATCAAAGGATTTTTGACCATCAACAATATCCCCTCTTTTCCCTCCTTTTAATTGTGGTTAATTTTGACTGAAATAGGTTTTAAACAAAGTAACGTATTTCGAATGACTTAGAAAGTAACTATGGTAAAAAAATTTAGCTTTGTAATACGTCAGACCCTGTTTTTCTTTTCTGTTTTTTTTTTTTATTTTTCATTCTTTACTTTCACTTCCTGTGCACCTCTTTATTTATAAAACCGAACATTTCAGATATAATGTTGTATTTCTATTTTCTTATTTCTATGTAAAAAAAAAATAAAGACGCTATTTTTCTTAAATATTAATTAATTTATCAGTTTAATTTGTTAAAAAAAGCATTTTAAGTTAAATTAGTGGAAGAAAATGGAATAGAAAATGATTTGATAAAAATATAGTAAAATTTGATAAAATTTTAGTACAAATTTATCAAGTTAATTGTGCAAGCATGTAGAAAATTGTTTTTATTTTCCTCATTGAATTGTAACTTTTACTGAATAGTCGATAACCAATGAGTTCGGTTACTCGATTCATTCGAAATTTAGATTGTAAATAATGTATAGATATTATTTCATTTAAATTCTGAAAGGAGGCTAATTTGTTTTTCTCTTTTCTTTCAGGTTATGGGATGACAACTCCTCAGACCTCAGCTGGGAAGCTGACAGTCGTGGTCTATGGTTTCCTGGGCTGTTCGGGAGCCATCCTCTTCTTCAATTTGTTTTTAGAGAGGATTATTACTCTTCTTGCTTACGCTCTTCGTGCGTTCCATGTGCGGGAGCTGCGGCGGAGAGGGCTACTTCCCCCGGCCAAGCGGTCGGGAGGTTCGATTGGATCGGACGAACGCCGGGGATCACAGGCATCCCTCGACGAGGCGGATGCGCTCGATTTGTGGAAGCCATCAGTGTATTGGGTGATGTTCTATCTCTTCTTGGCGGCAACGGTAATTGGTTCCTTCGCTTCGGCGATTTACTCTAACATGGAAAACTGGAGTTATTTGGAGTCAATGTACTTTTGCTTCACTTCCTTTGCGACCATCGGCTTTGGCGACTTCGTGTCGAGCCAGCGGCGGAACTATCCTCACATGCATTTGTACCGGTTCGCCAACTTTGTGTTTCTTGTGCTGGGCTGTTGCTGCATTTACAGCCTGTTCAACGT
>JAFIDM010014012.1:23763310-23870147 GCA_023159025.1 Thereuonema tuberculata
CGAAACACCCTGTATAAAACTCTGTTTGCTAGTATGATCTAAACATAATGCATAGAGATTTGCTTTAAAATTTATTATTAATGTTCTTGTTAATTTTCTAGAATATTTTATGCAAGTTTGTTAGTTTATTCGTAGGAAAAAAGTACTATTTTAAATTATATAAAGATTAAACATTTATTTTACTTTTAATCTTTGTTTATTGCAATCGTTTTAGATAATAATTCTAAGTAATAACATTCTTTATTGTTTTTCTGCTTGAGCCTACGACCTTAATTAAACACGAAGTATTTTAAAGGTAGGCCTACATACATAAAATAATTGAAAACTTTCTTACTTAATAGTCTACTGAAATTGTATTTTGTAAGTAAAAACTGTTTGGATAGAATGTACCCATTATAACAAATGTGTGAATCTAGACGAAATACTGTACAGGTAATAAATATGAGCGCTAAAATGATGACCTGGATGTGATCCGTCGTCGTAGGCACACAACGAATGTTAATATTTATTTGTTTCATTGTTTCTCAGATTAATTGAAATTGAAGTAGAAATTCTTATCTTCTTTTGAAGTTCGTGCTAATAAGGAGACACTACCAGGAGGTTACCTGGAGAATAGTTACCTTACTGATGGTGACATTTATTTTCCAGCTGAAGCTTATCTTACCTTTGACCCATTTGTCATAGGAGCTATTCTGAAGGCACCACATGATAGAGACTTACCATGAGCTAATCGTCAAAATTTTCACAATACAAAATTACCAATCTTATTCTTCTTTATTACAATATCTTACTCTTGCTGCTGTAACTGTTGGAAATACAAATCTTAATATATAAAAATGAATGTTTCTTTGTTTGTTTCCTATGCCATTCATCAGATTGCGATGAAACTTTGATGAGTTGTTGTGCGCACGCCTGTGAAGGTTTCTGAATTAGTAGAACCATTTTACAATATCTGGTGCGCGAGGCGTTTCAACAAATGAGTGTATTTCCGGTTTCAACGTTTGCAGTTTCCGGTGCGACTCTCATTTGCAATGACCATCAGCAAAGGACAGGGACAACATATGGACAGCTGTATGTGGCCTGCTCACGCGTCGGAAAACCTTCTGATTTATTCGTGTATGCACCAGACGGAAAAACAAAAAAATATTGTGTATCCAAAGCACTTCAATAAACAGAATTTAAGCACAAACACTTTCTTTCTTTGAGTGGCATTGCAATGCATGCCGGGTAAAGCTAGTAAGTTACAAAAAAAATATAAGGATTGACCAATAAATGGAAATTTGGCTCCACAAGATTAGGATAAAGTTTTTATTTGTAGCAAATTTCTTCTTCTTTCAGATTTTTCTTGAAGTTTAATTTTTCAGATATCAACCAATGCAGGATGAAATTCATTCAAAAAAAGTGCATTTTACACCAGGCAACTTAGTACCATTTCTGAAGACCAAAGTAACGGAAGACAAGATGTAAAGCGACAAAAGAATTAGTTCTCTCCTCAAAAACTATCACTTCACTGTCTAAGCCCGATCTGTATCCTGAGATTCCCTGGCGTTGGACGAGATTAGCGATCAACTCCTCAGCGAATGAGTGATTCATTTCTTAAAAACATTTCAGACTTCAATCAATGATTCTTGGCTCATATTCGAAATTGCACCAAATTAGCGAATCGCGAACTTGGATAGAAAGTTTGTTCATCCATCATTTAGTCCTGATCTTGCGCCATCGGATTATCACCAATTCTGCTCTCACCAGAATTAGCTCAAAGGAGTCTCCTTCAGGTTGATCTCAAACATTGAACTCAATGCTAAACGGGCCAATTTCTTTAGGCATGGAATCGGAAACTTGGTAGAACGATGAAAGAAGATTCTGGAAAATTAAAGAATATATTAAAAAAAGTGATTTAATACCACAAACTTCTTTATCGCATAGGAGGATAATGTAGATAAAGAAGTTTGTGGTATTAAATGATTTACGTTAATTATGAAGTATTTATTTAAATATATTAAAAAAAAATCGAAAATCAGAAATGTACAAGACTAAAAAGAATTGCACTCTTAGTTATCACGGACGGGAAACTGGGACGCCTTATTAGGTGTCCTCAGCCAGTTTTACCCTCCGTGGTAAGCCTAGAGTGCATGCAACGATTAAGGATCCCACCTCCGCAACCCGCAAGTGGTACCTCAACCAAAAAAAAAACAAGAATAAAAAATAAAATATGTAAATGACTCTAAATCCCTTGTCGTGACAACATCAGGCTGAAAGGGATTAAATGTGGGCAAAGAAAATAAACCCAATCCAAGAATATCAATAGAAAAATGTTTTTTCTATTTCTGATTTTTTTTTTTTTTTTAGTTAATATTATGCACGTTAAACTTTTTTTCTACAGAGAATATATTATTGACTGAATTTCGATATTGGTATTATAAAAAATAGATAAATTATATACAGACATTGTGTGTCAGAATTCATTGTACACCTCCGTAGAAACTATTTTTTTTAAAGACTATAACCAACTCCTCTTCTCTACAACTACTCTTCTCTTAAGATATTGCTTTTGAAATACAGTAGCACCTCATTATAACGGACCCGCTTACAACGGACAGTTTTAAAAAAAATTGGCAGCCTAAATTAAGGTGAGCGAAGGGAAAGACCATTTAAATTTTGTTATCCAATATGTTGAACAATCGACAAATGAAAATGCGTTTGCATATTATGAACACTTACGGCACCTCCGTCAGTTATTAACTGAAGAAATAAGCAGGAAACAAACCCTGCAGAAAATAAGTTATTTTTTCAAACCAATGAATGTAAGCAATCAACATGAACCAAGACCTTCTTGTTATAAAAATTAATACAGTGTATACATACACATCTTTTTCAATTCAACCTACTATGTTGAAGGCTGTTTTTTATTTGATATATAATAAACACTTTTTATAGCTAACTATTATACTTTCATTGATGTACACCCTGCTGCATTACTCCCCTATAAGAATTATTTGTTACAAACCGGACTTTCATTAAAACGGACAACCTTCAACCCCTATTAGTCCGTTATAATGAGGTTCTACTGTATATTAAGCATTGACTTTAATCCTTTTGGTAGATGAAAACATGCGTGAAATGCTTTAAAAAAAGGCTTGATTTCTTTTTTGGTCGCCACCCACAATTTCCATATATTTCGTATTGTTTTACTTTGATCTTCAAGTGTTTCTTGCTAAATGTAAGCGAGGCAGAGTTGTAATGATATAACCGCTTTACATCTCGATGGTCTTAGGTTCGTTCTGATGGTGGTTTTTCTTTTCTATTTCGATTCGTATGAACACGATAACTAATAAATAAATAAATAAATAAAGTGCTCAACATTTGCTTTATTTGTTCTTACTAATCAGTTTCATAATTTTGTTTTCTAAATTTGAATCATTCGCAAAGTTTATGATATTCAGTTTCACTTAGGTCAATAATACCTAATAATAAATAATTTTAATAATTCCTTTTTAATTTTTACATTAATTTCACCAATGTTTACAATCAAATAATAGAAGTGGAAAATTAAATATTTTCGTTAATTAAATCAGTGAATTGAATGAAGTTCAACTAAGCAGAATTTATGTTATTTTGAGTTAAGCAAACAATAGGATTTCAAATTAAAGTGATGTATTCACACTTTAATAGAATTCAAAGCTTAAAGTAATTAATTTATCAGGAATTAATAAACGTACGTTAAAGGGTTAATATCACAGATTTGTCATTCTAATTTACAATATTTATTACATTAGAATGACTGTACTTCTAAATAAGGTCTTAAAATGACACTGTCATGAGATCGCTTGTGTTTCTTAGAAGGGACTATTATATTTTTGTCTGGGTACAGTGAATCATTGCCAAAGTACTGCGATGACTTCATCTTCATCTGCGATAGTGAAATCATTTTGCTCTGTTAGTTTGAGATAAACAGATATTAAACTACTTAAGATGATGAATGCTTAAAACTTATTTGTTCAGTCATGACAAATCTTTGGAATGATGGTCACTGATGTAAAAATATTGAGTTAATCATTATAATTCTTGTATGATTGGTTAAGCTAATATATACGGAGTCAACAATCACAAATACAAAGATATTTAATTTCCGCTTTTCTATTAACCGCAATCTTTCGTGAAAACCATCAATCGTGGAGCAGTTCCTCATTAATGAAGAAAAAAGCATTTGAATTTTCTTCAGACTATCAGATGAAAGGCAGTTTTTAATAGATAGCTTACAACTGAAACCTCATCCGTGCTGCTGACTACTACTACTATCGACGGCCATTTTGATTGTTTCCTCCATCCAATTACCCAATGACGTCATTGCGCGCCTTAATTGTTTCTGCCCTTGTTTCCTATTGAGTTTGATCTGAACAAAAGTTCTATACTTTACCTCGTTTTTTATAGATTTCCAATGAAATTCACGTAATGTAAATGTAAGCTACACACTGCAAATGGTTGCTTGTGTTAAGAATTCTCACGCTTTATTGATGAGTAATAACAGGATTGAACTGTAATCTTGCACTAATTGTAAATTCGGTATTGAAAGTTATTTGATTTGATTGAATGGAGCAAAGTATTTTTACTTAAGCTGCGCCAAGAAAGGTAAAATGTATAAAGTAAAGCTTATAAACAGATAAAAATTATATATATTATCTGTGAAAAATCAAGCATGCAAAATTAATTTCCTTAGTGCTAAAAAATAAAACAATTGATCTTCTTGATAGTTGTGTAGTGATGTACAGGTCACTCCACGAGGCAAATGCGTCGGAACGTGGGTTCGAATCCCGGGGTTGGATGTTTCATTTCTTTCTTCTCCTCTTCTTCCGCTGTCTATGGCTTTGGTCAATATTTCGAACACTGAGAGTTTGATAGATCCTTCAAGAATGAAAGTTCTCGTGGAATGTTCCCGCGGCCCTCCTCAGTGAATAATACTGAGATCTTGGTGAACATACTGAGACTAGTGATGTACAGAAAACTTCAAAGTCTGTAATGAATGACCTCCTAATGTTCCTCGGGAGTTAGTTTTCTTCCAGTCTTCGTAAAATAAGACAAGTGTTGTTTCGTGTTGCTACATCTTTCTTTTCTCTCGATTTCGGATTTTGTAGGAAGGTTGACCATGATGGTAATGTTGGATAATGACTTATCCAACAAAACTTTGAAAAGTTTCAATCAAAATTCGACGTAACTTTCAATTCTATCCGTAGTTTTATTTATTTATTTTTTTAGATTTTTGAAAACGTCGGAAAAGTGAATCAACATAAACGGAACAGTGTAAAATGTCGTACACCGAACCTCCCATTAAAATATGTCAGCATCTCTTCAGAAACTTCAGACGAATTTATCAGGTCATGTGATCGATCGGATTAACTCATTTTCTTTGCTATGTCTTAGTTTTAATTGACTAATTAATTTACCAGGGTCAGCAGGAATCACATCACATGAATATTTAATTGATTGAATTGAAGGCTGCAGTAAAAAGTAAAATAAATCGAGTCTTGAGTAAATTACATTAAAATGAACAGAAATTACATTAATGAATTGTCTCGACAGAAATAACCACCGAATGTCTCAAGCAGCAAATTCAGACTTGAGAATAATTTATTTTTTAATTATCCTTCATACATTAAATTAAAAGAAAAAAAAATAGATCAATTACATTTTAATGGAGATTTACTTAATAGATTAAAAAAAAGTATTAACTTTTCCTGAAAACGATTTAAATTAAATATTTGATTTTAAGTTAAAGAGATATATTAAGCAGATTATTTCGATTTTAAAATATAGGAATATTTATTTACCCCAAACTCGTAAGTATTCTATCCTGATATTTGTTGAGTGAATTAGATCGCGTAATAATACAGGAGATCCTAGTTATAACGTAAACACGACCTATTGTTAGCAGTATTTTTATTTTTTTGATTAAAGGACATTACTTACATCTTAGACTGCTGCTAGTTAACTTCTTCATTGGTTATTTTTGAAATAATATGTGCTGCTACATTGTTGCTAATTAAAAGCTCAATTTTATACTTTACAGAAAGTAAGTCAGCTAATTATTTCTTTGTTAGCAAGTTTTAGAAATGTCGATCTTTCCAACTTCACTTTTCTCCTCTCAGTATGTTCAGGATTCATCAACAATAATCAGAAATTTGCAAAATTTATGAAGCATTCTTAAGAGTCTTGTTCTGACACAAGAAGTGGTTTTAAGACATTGGCAATACAGGCTTTGTTCTAAGGTATTGTGTGTTAAAGGGGCTACATATAACTGATTGAACAGGAAAGTCTCACTATTCAACTTGAATATTTTCTTCTTTGTTGAATGTACAGTGTGGCCGGAAAGTTCCCATATCCCTTCATTGGTAATCGTATTGTAAGAAAATATTTACACATTAAGTGTCCAATGCGTCTGTATGTTCGCCATCATGCTGTACACACAAGTTCATACGCCGCCATGTCCTACTTGACATTTTTTGGAACATGTCAGGTGTGATGGTTCAAAATGTGTTCTCAACTGCACTGCACAATTCTTCATTTGTAGCATAACGACGTTCAGACAGTAAGCCTTGATGATTCCCCACAATGAGTCGTCAAGCATAGTGAAGTCAGGACTTCGTGTTGGCCATTTCAATGGAGCTGGTGAGACTGGATTACTGTGACCAATCCAGCGTCCTGGAAAAGTTTCATGAAGAAATGTACACACAGAGCAAAGTGAGCAGGTGCCCCATCCTGCTGTGTCCAAGACACGTATTCCATGATGTCTTCAAGCTGAGGATTAACTATGTTTGTAACATGTGTAAATAAGTTTCGCCATTAACATGACCATCTTTCATTGCAGCCCATATCATTATGTGAGGTGGATTCCTCTCCAACTCCAGTGTGTAATGAGGGTTCTCTATCGCCCAAACACAACATTTCCAACATGAACAACTGCATTCTAGTGTCAACAATTGAAATAACATTCAATACTAAATATTTACACTTAATACTATATAATAGGGAACTTCCCGGCCACACTGTACATCATGTTAAAACTGCTGGAGGAATTTCTTTAAAATTTAGTGCATTGCTCACTTACAGTCGAACTTAAAACATACAGCAAAATTATTTTGGTCTCAACTCTCTCTTCCCGCATTGCTGCATGTTCAATGCCCTCTGCAATATTCCTAGTGTTTATGTAATCACTCATTACTAAAGAGATGCAATGATATTCATAGTTGGCTGTACAGTTTAATTCATAAATGAAAATTAAAACACATTATAAATATAAAATCTATAAAATTTAGATTAATTAAAATAATCAAAACTGGGTCCTTTCATTGTCCTTGTGCCCTCGACCCTTAAATCTGCCACTGGTAGTGACCTACTAACTTGACTGATATGCTTGAATTTGAGTTTGAATCCTGGGGTTGGCATGGATGTTTTGGAAGTTGATGTATAAATAAAAAAATTAGGATACATGTCTTTCAATTGAACCCAGTGGTAAAGTGCTTAATTACGGCCTGGAGATTCAATCCCTGACCCAGGTGGAGCTTGAGAATTACAATGAATTCTCTTCCAGCTGGGTCCACCCAATCATCTAATGCAACGGTCGGCAACCTTTTGTTGTAAGAGGGCCAAATATTTTTTACGTGGGGATTAGTATGGGCCGCATGTTATTACTGTATAGTATACTGAGTAAACCTACAGTATTTGTGTACAAATATTTTAGTTTTAAAAATAAAACGCAAATAATGTAATAATATATATATTTTATGTAATCTTATATATTAAAACGCCTCGGGGGCCGCATGCGGCCCGCGGGTTGCCGACTGCTGATCTAATGAATGTGTACCAGGTTTCTTTCACAGGGGTGGGCTTAGGGTTGACCACCCAACCTCAACTTCATCCCATTGGTCAGGAAATGCTAAGAGCCTATGACCCAGGGCCTACATAGGCTTGTAGTTGGAGAAACATTTCTTCCAAATGATCCATTTAACCTACTTTACAGGCTATAGACCATAGGTACAAAAAGACAATTTGAAATAGAACAAAACAATTCAGAAGTAATTGAATTGGAGAAATAATCTATAATAAAAGAATAATTTATTGTGGGTGTAAATTTTTATTACTATATATTTAGAATTAAGTAAAACTAAAATAATAGAGAGTTCCATTTCTGCACAGTCGTCAATGCTAATCATTCCAAATAGTCATTTTAAATTACAGATCCTTTTTTTGGCTAATACCTTATAATGATTGGCCATCAGCTTCGACATAAGGGAATACTTGCCGAGCTCATGGAGGGCCATATCCATGGAAGAAGAACAAGAGGTCACCCCAGGACCCATTTCATACAGAACATCCTTAAAGACAGGAATCTGCAGTGCTACGTGGAGTTGAGCAGGGCTGCACAAGACCGTAAAGGCTGGAGACGTTATGTTGAGAACCAATCTACGGATTGATCTACCATGATGATGATGACCTTATAACTTAAAATGAAAATTATAAATCTAAATAAAAGGTTCAAAAGCTGTAGGGCAATTTTTAATGAACACTATCAAAGTAAATGACTGATTATTGAAATGTGAGATGAGATATATAAAAAAAAAATGAAAAGTATAACTTATAATTTTTATTTATTTTTCAGCTTACCACAGTGAGATTTACATAGTTTTTTATCTTTTAAAAATAAGTATGATTTTATTTAATAAATATTTATTACAACAATCAAAAATATATTTCACTAAGTAACAGTGAATTTCAACAAGGATATTTGTTCACTGAGCTAATAAGGCAATTTTTTAAAGTTAATTTGGTTCATAGTTAAGTTAAACATTATTATGCATATGATTTGCACTGAACTTGAAAATATAGTATTTTGCAGAATTCTGAAATTTTCAGTGACACTTTGATCTTCATTGAAGTTCAATCTTTCAGAAAGTTGGCTAAGGTTTCTCATCACATACACAGGAGTCACCCGAAAGTTTGATCAATTCCAGAAACTGCAAATTAAAGCATTAATAGTTGGGTGTGCTTCTTCGAAAGCATTATAATTCATTGTTCATGTCATTTGTGTTTTTCCAACAATGTTGAAAGTTTTAATTTATGGAATGAAATGCAATCCTAACAAAATTTCATGAACAAAATATATTTTTAAAATATGAAGAAAATTAATTGAAATAAAGGAACTTTCTATTTTTTGATTATAGAAAAGAAAACATTTCTGCTTTGGCTAAATTTGAAATATTTCATTTCAAAAATCAAAATAAATATAATTTTAATTTTACTTAAAAGAAAAAAATTGCAAGAAATTTATAATTTCTTTTTATTAAAAAATTTATTGTTCCAAATTTACTTATTTCAATTTTATAAAAACTTACTTCAATCAAAATATATAGATTTACATTCTCTGCAAAATAACAGGAATCGCTGATATCTGCAAGACAAAGAGATTCTCAGGGAAAATAAAAGGCATTACATTTTACAATTATATATTTTTTGCATTTAAGCTTCTCATTAAGTTATATATATTCAAATTACTAAGCTTTGTAGAATTATTTTATGAGACTGCTTCAAATCTTAGATCATTAATTACATCTAATTTTACTCTAAAAATAAAATAAAACACCATAAACAGAATGTAGAAACAAAGAATATGAAATGATAATGAATTAAAACAACATATAAAAAATATGAGAAATGTATAGTTAGAAATATATACAATATATAAAGCTTCAATACACTAAATTTTTATAACATTTCAGTAATGGAAAAATAAAAAAAAATATATAAATTAAAATCAATCTATCCCCTATTTAGAGATCTCCTGGTGGAACAATGTTAGAATTTTATTCAGGTCCTTCAAAATTAACCCCTAAACAGTGATGATAGTCAATGATTGGTGTTTTACTAGAAAAAGACAATCATCATCAACTGATGATTTCATCCCTTGTATTCAGTACAGCTAATCATTAGCAGATTATGCAAAATAAAACATTAGTTTTTCCCTCACACTGTGCAGTATAATTAGAAAACTAAATACAATAGCCAAACGAGACATGGTTTCAATTAAACATTATGTACAAACAGCTAGTTAAGTGATAAGCAAATTATAGAAACTGCCTTCGTAATATCTGAAATGGTAAAAGCTTCTTTTTTTGTCCCTTCAGTTTATTGACATCTCAATTCTGAATTCTAATAGCATGTAATAAAACCGGCAAGAAACTATCATCACTGCGGAAGTTTAGTTACATCATAATGTTCGAATTATTGTATATCTATTGTAATGAAATAGATGGGTGATAAAATTTATCTAACAAGGCTTGTTGTCGAGCCCTTTAGAAACATTTTAGAAGGTATTCCACCACCAGAGGATAAAGCAATCATGTCCTGTATATAAGTTTGATGACTTTAAGTGGAGCAAAGAATGCTAAGTAAGTGCAATGGAATGTTTTCAGGGGCGTAAAAACATTTAAATTTGTAAAAAAAAGTATTTTCTATGCTTTTTTTTTTTTTTTCTCTTTCAATTTCTTTCATATTTTCTTCAAAATTCATATGAAAATGCTTAAGATTTATCATTATTTGTTTCCCCGATTTTACATACTGTTACTACAAAATTTCCACTATTTAAGGGTTAAACTATAGGCAATGACCTATTAATAATGAATCTGAAATGCAAATCAATAACAAAATCAAGGTTTGTTTATTGATCAATTTCTAGCTGCAGTGTTTGGTTATGTAGTGCAATAGCTTCATAATCAAAGAACAGAGGCATTTAATTTCTTAAAAAATAATTCTGTTATTTCTACTGTAATATTTCCACCAATATAGCATATATTCAATAAAATATATATTTACTTTTAAAATTAGAACGTAAGCATTCGACCCCTATCATTTTTAAGTTCCTGGTTTTTAGCAAAGGAAAAAAAAAATTCCGTTTACCTCCTGCAGGAGTCGTAGGCCCTAAGAACTGCTCGATCTGGAGAAACCTGGAGCTGTATGCCGAAGATGCAATGGTTAAAGAGAGAGAAGGAGGATGCGAAATTGAGAAATTCAGGAAAAGTTGATCTGACAGCAGATATGACGATCAGGAACGTTCAGCCAACTTGCGAGATTAATAATACTTTGCCCAGTAAGGAAGAAGGAAAAATACCTGATACATCACCAACTCCGGAACATCAGCTAGGAAGCAAACCCTGCGCCTGCACCAAATCAGCATCTGTTTCTGAGACATTGCTGCAGATGTCGATTCTCTGGGTCATGGCTGCAAAAACATTATTTTCTTTTGATTTTAACTAAAAACTAAGGAACGTCGTTCTTACTTCTATAAGGATTTTGTCTTGTGGTCAGTTGATGATTTAAATAGATTAGCAGTTTTTTTATTAAATAAAAAAAGGACGCCTCTGCAGGAGGTAAACGGAATTGTTTTTTTCGTTTGTTTTAACCAGCAACTTGAAAATGATCTCTAAAAGACAGGGGTGGGTGTCCGAATGCGTACGTTTGAACTTTAAATGTAAATATATTTTTTATTGAATATGTGCTCTATTGGTGGAAATATTACATTAGAATTTTTAGCATGTTAAATCTTTTTAACTAATTCTGTTATTTCTATTTTGCTTTTTATGTCCTGCTTGTTCAGAGATGTAAAGTTTAGCTAACAATAATACTTAAAAAAGGAGAACATAAACTTCCCTGATGAAAATTTGCAATCAAAGGATTTATGACGAAGTTTGAAAACTTATATCGAGATGATGCTAATGATAATTTAAATTTTTCTTCTTTTTTGTTTATTTTTATAACAGGTTTTGAGATGTCGTTTGATTTTTAACTATAATACAAACAAAAAAATATATATATAAATAAAATAAAAAAAAAATAACAAATATAAAGATTTTTCATATTCTAGCTTTTGTAAGTACATACAGGCCCTGCAACACTTTTGGACCTTCTTCAAATTGGACTGAAAGTTCCTCCTTTTTTTTTTTGTTCCCAATTTAAGAATGGAAAATTTTAGAACAAAAGCAGGTAATATAAATTCATGCAAATAGTGCCTGACTTTCAAGGTCTTAGAAATTATTGGCCAACAGTATTATCAAAAATTATGTATTTTTATATTTTTTATTATTTATTTATTATCATACTCACTTCTTCAGAAGAAATGTTCTTTGTTCATCAATTGAACATGTTTTATTAATGTCTGAAAAGTGCATTTTTGTTTTAAGCCTTTTATTAGATAAGGATAATTCCCATTCATAAATGCTTATAAAGATTAAATAAGCCTTCGAAAGCATTAATGCACATCTAAAATTAACATTTCTCATTGAGCCAATAGGTATTCACTTTACTCAGTTAATCTGTATCAAATAAAACTGGTAGAGCTTTTTTTTTTTTTTAAGAGTTAAGTCCAAACAGTGCAAACACAAATATCTATTTTGCAACTTAACTGTATCTACAAAATTCTTGACAATTATTATTATTATTATTATTATTGTATTTTACTAACAATATAGTGTTTGAATGTCAAAAATACTTCAAAAATTTACAAATATCATGAATTGTTTGATTTCATTTAGATGAAAAAAAAATGCCTTCAATAAACAATAAATAAATAAGCAATAATAACCAAAAACATTGACAGTTAACATTCAAAACCCATTAAATGAAATAATTTAACAACTGAGTAATACGGATCAACTAGGCTAATTAGCACAAGAAGAAATTTGTGGCTGACAAATTAAACAAGATCTGTTTTCAATCAAAATTACTCCCCATCAAATTAATTTTGTAACGATCATCATCTACTTCGGTGAGTAATCTCGATAGGAAGCAGATGCTGAATAATTTATTATTATTTCCTTATCTATCAATTTTGCACTTCGTAACTTTCTTCTTGATTAAGAATTGTAATTATTCTTCAATTATTTCAACTACTTTATGGACAGTCTTGAATGTGTTGTTATTTAAACACTGTCTCTGCCAGATAGGAATGATTAATGCTAAAGTTTTAGCTGATATATCTCTTAACAATTAAATAAATTAATAATAAATAATAAAAACGGTTGGGTAGGGGTTTGGAATTCTTATCTTCTGGAAAATTCATACTGAAGTATTTGCATCAAATTCATGCATTCATGTCAAAGCATATCCATCTGCCATAAATTCCTTGTCCTGACACTATATCTCCACTGTAAATCCTGACACTATATTTAAACAAAACTTTACAAACAAACCCAAACATCAAAATATACTGGATATTTAATTTTTGATTTAGAAGTCCTGAAAGAATATAATAAATAACTCTTACTGATTTTAACGATATGATTTTACTGATTTTAATTTGAGGAAAACATACTATTCACATATGAAGTATTTTAATGACTGACAATTTTAGAAGACAACTTCACAGTTGATATCTCATTTAATTTTTTTTTTTTATTAAATGTTAACAGTTTTTGTTTAATGTCAATATCCCAAGAGCACTTACTCTTCCTTCACCTGATACAGTTTTTGGATTTCAGAACAAAATTGTAAACCCAAAATACCGACCTCTTAAACTCCACCCAAATAAGAAACTCAATAAGAAAACAATTAAAACAAATTCTTCTATTCAAAACATTGTGTTTTCCACTGTTTGACAACGAATTAAATCAAGACTCATTTTTTCTTTACATTCAGAAAAATTATTTATAAAGTTTTTACGTACTTCTTGTAACATTTCTATTAAATAAAAATTCAATAAATTTTAAGGATCCAGATGAAATGATATCAAACTGAATTATTTTTACAGAATGGAAAATGAAAGAAACAATGTATAAATTAAATGAGTTAAATTGGTGCCCTTAGTTCAATTAAAGCATTATAATGATATATAAGTATTTACAACAAGATAGAGCTGACTGACAAGCTGTAAGTTGCTTCAATCACAGATAATGACTGAGCTCAAATTCTTCAGGGTTTTTTTGTTTGTTTTTATATTTCATCAAGTAAATCAGCATCTTCTTCAGGAAAATCCCCAACTGTCACATGACTAGGCTTCACAAATCCACCGTATTTTGGCAAACATTCGAAATATCTTTTTCCATCAACACTGTAAAATAAAAGCAAAATTACTAACTTTGAGAAACTTAATGAATGCATTTATATTACACAAGGTTACAGCTGTACTCAATTCATTAGTTTTTAAATTAAATACAAATTGTTTGCTTTGATAACAACACCTTATTTCATTGATGAAGTCTGTAAGTTTCAGAATATCCAAAATTAGATCCAAAGAACTAAACAGTTACTTTTTAAAAGTAACTTTCCCATCAAAGGCTAAAAATTGCTTTTAAGTTACTACAGTAAAACCCTGGTTAACCGAATTCGGATCAACCAAAACGCCTCTGAAAATCGCAAATCCAAAGAAAACAATTTAGAATTTGTTACCTACTGGGTATAGTATAACACAGAAATACAGTATATTTGTTGTTATTATTTTAGGTTGCCCTAAGATTTGTTGAACAATGCGGTGAGTCAATGCCGGCTGTCGTCCTTCTAATGAAAAGATGGCAGGACATCGCTGCTCAAAATGTTGGGATGGACGCAAGAATCAAACAAAAATTACTGAGTTTTTTAATTCATATGCTACAAACTATTATGTATATTGATGTAGCGTACAGTAATCCTAAAAATGTAATTTTAACTTTAATAAAGAACATAAATAAAGCATACAAAGAGATTTTTGAATTCATTTGACCTCCAAAACCTTTCAAAAATACATACTGTAATTACAATACAAAATACTGCAGCTATGTTAGATATTCAAGGATTAACCGAAAAAATTGTTATCCGAAACGGCTTTCCCCCCTTTAGTTCGGTTAACCAGGGTTTTACTGTACTTGTAACTTGTTACCTTTAACTTTTTTTTTTTTCCAATTTCAGCATTGTAAGGTTTATACTCATTTTTATTTTATTTATTTATTAATTATTTCTTTTCTTTGACTAACAACTTTTTAGATTAATTTGTTTCCAAAAATCTCAGGAACCTCAACATAATTTAGTTTAAATAAGATTAGGACTTAATAGAAGACAAAATTGGATGCCTTGTCTAAAAAACACAAAAGGTGAGATAATATATGATCAGGGTGTCTACAGAATCAGGGAAATCAGGGAATTATCAGGGAATTTTGTTATTCTGGAAAAAATCAGGGAATTATCAGGGAATTTTGCAATTATTACTTAAAATCAGGGAAATTTATGATCTTTTGCCAAGCACGAGCTTTTATCTTAAGGGAGCATTCAAGGTCACGCGTCACGTCGATCCCCTCTTTCCCGCCGGCCGGTCTAATGGGGTTGAATAGTGACGTCATATCCTGTACTATATTTCCGCCACTGAAACTGAAACCGAAACTTACTACGAGGAATATTAGATATTGGTGTACAAAGACAAATGAAGTAAAAACAAGATATTTGAACTCAACCTTTCTTGGACGCACTCGTGCAACTGATTTGGTGAATTCGTTTGTTGAGGCTACTAAACCTCTGGATTTGAAGAAACTTCTACAAATCTCGATGGATGGGCCTAACGTAAATCAAAAGTTTTTTAAAGAACTTTCGTGCTCTTTAAAGAAAACTAAGGAAGATGCTGAAGTACTGAATATTGGCTCATGTGGACTACATGCATTGAACATAGCTTTCAAAACAGGAGTGTCAGTTACGAACTGGAAGATTATGGAGTTTCATCGAGCTTTATATTACTTGTTCAAAGATTCCCCAGCAAGAAGAACATTATTTACGGAATATACAAATTCACAAATATTTCCAAAAAAGTTTTGCTTTGTTAGGTGGGTTGAGAACACTGGTGTAACATAACGATCATTGCAGCTTATCCCATTGCTAAGGAAGTTTATAGAAGGAATAGAGAAGGACAAAATGGCTCCAAATTCAAAAAATTATAAGGAAGTTAAAAGTGCTATTTATGATTCTCTCTTACCAGCAAAGCTTGCTTTTTTTTCATTTAGTTGCTTCCGATTTTGAAATGTTCTTAAGGGAGTACCCAAACAGATGCTACCTTAATACCATTTCTTTATTCTGGCCTAAGTAATTTGTCACTAAAATTCATGCAGCGCTTTCTTAAAAAAGAGGCATTAAGCAAAAATATTACAAGCATAGACGTGGAGGACAAATCAAATTTTCTGCCAGTTAAACAAATAGATATTGGTTTATCTGCTCAAAGCAATTTGAAAAAGGCGAAAGTATCTGATTTGCAAATAGCTGAATTTAAAGTTGACTATAGACGCATATTGATTCAATGTTTACTGAAACTCCAAAGTAAATCTTCCCTTATTTACAAGCTGACTAAAGCAGTGTCCTGTTTTGACCCTAAAATAGCAATAAATGCAAATATATTTTCATGTAGATTATCAAGTATGTTGGTAATTCTTCCTGAAAAAAACTGGATATCATGCACTTTAGCTGAGAAAGCTAAGAATCAATTAAAACAAATATGTTCACAGCCAGAAAATATCTCAAAGTTAAAGATGTATAAAAGATCGACTGCACTTATTGATAATTTCTGGTGTAGTTTGATATCTGCTGAAGAAAATGGAGCACCTGAAGCTATGACAGTGATACAGTTAGTCATGGTATTGTCGCATGGCAATGCAAGCTTAGAAAAAGGTTTTTCTATAAACAAAGATACTTTAGAGCAGAATATCAAAGAAGAAACTATCATTGCCAGAAGATCCATTTATGATAGTGTATTGTCTAAAGGTGGCATAAATAACATTGAAATTACTAAGAAGATGGTCCTTGATGTAAGAAATGCAAGAGCTAAGTATTCCGAGGCAATGGAACAAAAAAAGAAAGAAAATCAAGAATTGGCAGTAGCTGTTAAAAGAAAAAGAGAGGCTGAACTTGAACTGAAAAGGCTTAATGACAAAAAAATTAAAATCTTAGAAGCAGCACAAAAGGAATCTGAAATGATTGAAAATGAAATTGCTGCGATAAAGCTTTCAAAAATTTAAATAACCAGTATCATGCTGTACATTACAATGAATCTTGAATTCCGTTGAGTTTAATTTTGTGTATATTGTTGCAATAAATCTTTTAAAAGGTAAGATATTGTAAACTCATTAATTTATAATTTTTTATTTCTCTCTTCTTTTTTTAAGTATTTCATCATTACTGTTTTTATAGAATTTTTTGCTTATTCTTTTATTATACTTAGATAAAATAGTAAATAGTTACCAAGTAGTTAAAATCAGGGAATTTTTCTCTTATGATCAGGGAATTTTTAAGAAATTGTTCGTGAAATCAGGGAAAAACCAGGGAATTTTTTTATTCAGATTTTGTAGACACCCTGATGATAGAAAGGGATTATGAACATTTGCGAAAATTTCTATTCAAATATATACCAAGACATACAAATTGAACGAACAAATGAAAAGTGCAATGAGGAAATCCCAAAAATACTGCTTGATGAAATAATAGACACCATTTCAGAAATGAAAAATAACAAAAGTCCTGGTCAGGATGGAATATTAGCGGAGCATTTAAAAGAGGGTGGAGAAATACTGTGGAAATCCCTAACAGACTTGTTTAATGAAGTAATAGAAAAAGAAGAGATTCCAGAGCAATGGAATAATGCTGTTATTGTTCTCATCCATAAAAAAGGGAATCGAGATGATATAGATAACTACAGACCCATTAGCCTCCTATCTCAAGTTTATAAACTATTCACAAGAATACTCCTAAAAAGACTAACATTGAAACTAGACGAAGCACAGCCAGTTGAACAAGCAGGTTTTAGATCAAAATTTTCCACCATCGATCATCTTCACACAATTAATCAGCTGATAGAAAAATCAAATGAATATCAGAACGATGTTCATTTAGTATTCATAGACTACACAAAGGCATTTGATTCAATACATCACAATGAGATGAACCAAGCAATAATAAAACAAACACTTGAAGGAAAATACGCCAGAATAATTGATAAAATCTATGAAAAAGCAACAGCTTCAATAAAGTTGGAAAATCTAGGTCCACCATTTAATATACAAAGAGGAATTCGACAAGGAGACCCACTTTCTCCAAAACTATTCAACGCTATACTAGAAGAAGTATTTAAAAATCTAAAATGGGAAGAAAGGGGACTAAACATAAATGGCAGATTTTTAAATCATTTAAGATTTGCAGATGATATTGTCCTTATTGCAAAATCGAACCAAGAAATGCAAACCATGATAAATGAACTATGGAGGGAAAGTTCTAAGGTTGGACTTAAAATAAACTTTGATAAAACAAAATATATGGAAAAGAATAATAAAGGAGAAAAAATATATTTAGGAAGGAAAGAAATTGAAAATGTAGATGAATACATCTACCTTGGACAGATAGTAAGCTTCAAGGATAGACAAGATCGAGAAATCAATAGAAGAATTGTTCAAGGTAACAGAGTCTTTTGGACACTTAAGGAATACCTTACAGGTGATCTCCCAATATGTCTGAAAAGAAAAATATTTGACATATGTATTACCCCTGTATTCACATATGGCAGTGAAACTTGGAACACCACAGAAAGACAATGCGAGAAATTAAGAGTGTCACAAAGGAAACTTGAAAGGAGAATGCTAAATATAACTATAAAGGACAAAATAAGAAATGAAACTATAAGGAAACAAACAGGAATCAAAGACTTTATAGAAGTAATAAAAAATTCTAAATGGAGATGGGCAGGGCATTTGGGAAGAATGAATGATGAAAGATGGACTCGATTACTAACGGAATGGCAGCCAAGAAATGGAAAGAGAAAAAGAGGACGCCCAAAAAAGAGATGGAGGGATGACCTACAGAAATTCAGGGGTGCAAGATGGTGGGGAGAGACAAAAGATAGAAGAAGGTGGCGGAAATTGGGGGAGGCCTATGTCCTGCAGTGGACTGAACCAGGCTAAGAAGAAGAAGAAGAAGAAGATGATTAGGACCACCAGAATCAACAGATTAGATCCATACATTAAACCTGGTGCTGTTCAATGGTCTGAAGTCTGAAATGAGCGATTCATATCACACCATTCACCCAGAGTATCTCTGATTAATGCTCTCTTTATTATTATCTAGTCAGGATGAATATAATATAAGATTATCTCCTGACTGGATTTATTATTTCTTGTTTTCAAGGTATATACAGAGCTGCCAGCAAAGGGCTAAGTAGACAAGCACCGCCACCAATAGATGGTAATAGAATCTAAAAACGAAAGTAAACCCATTGCATGTTCATTTTTCCCAAGCACCTTTCTTTCACACTAAAGTTCGCTGCATCAGAAGATTACTTAGCCACCAGCAAAAACCGTACTTTCTGCTTGAATGCTGTTCTGCTGATGACTACACTTTGTGATCTTGAAAACAAGGATTGTTCTTATACATCCAGCTTTCTCAGGTTTCAGTCTTAACTATCCAATTCTGTTATATTTTGATAAAATGTATCTGTTATGCAATTTGTAACAAATCTGAGTTAAGTTATTCTCTGCCCATCTGTTAAGTAAGCCTTTTATGTTAATCTAAAACTAAAGTTTTTGCAAATATTGAATTACAAATGTAAGTAAAAAAACAACAACAACAAAATAAACCCTTGGTATTTTAATATTATTTGTTCTTTCTACCCAGATCAAAAAGCTTTTAAAAAAGTGCTGTGAATTTGAAAGCAATTCTGTAATGTCTTATAACTAAGAAATACTGTGACCTTAAATACCAAAAACTACAAAAACAACCATTATGGATGGATAATAAAACTGCCATACACTTAAAAATTGTTATTACTGTAGAAGATTATCTCCTTTTTTTTGTTTTTTGAAAGAGTAAAAATACAAAATTGTTACTCAAAAAGGCAAGAGTAACTTTATTTTAGTAGAAGTTATAACTTGTATTAGTTAGTAACATTAATGACTGATATGTACCAACAGGAGCATAACATATCTGTTTTACAATTTCTGCATATTCGAATTTAATATTAAAATCAAGTTTCCTTTAGATTTTTTCTCCCACACGAATCCATCTATTGCTTATGGAAACAAATTGGAATTGCTTTAATTTCAGATAATCTGGCGTTTAGGATTAATCACACTTCTCAACCGAATTAGTTCTAAAGCTTCCAATTTCTGCCAACTTTTTGTGGACTAATTCTATTAACAAAATCAATGTATTTCAGTGAAGGAAGTTGGATAATTAATGTCAATAGCAAAGAAATGTTTAGTAGAACACAACAAGCGATACATTTAAAATGGATAAATAAAGAACCAACCTTCCATCATTTTTTCCTAAAGGCTCATCATATTTAACACCAACCCACCACCCTGGCTTGAAATGAACTTGACCTAAAAGAGACAAAAATTATCATTTAACATTTGAGCACTAAATTAATAGCATTATAAAGACACAAAATTATTGTATATGGGTTTTCTAGAGCTCACTTATCAGTGGACTGAAATCCTAGAATGCTAAAAATACCTGTAAATGAACTATAAACCATTCCTGAGATCTTTATGTCGACTACTTCCTCTACTCTATCCATAGAGAAGACATCAAATTAAGAAAATGTCCTTCAAAGATGGACAAGTAATAGAAATAAGCAAAATAAGCAATTTTTTTTATTGAACATTCACATTCTGGAAAACAGTCAACAAAGGCTAAATAATTTGGAAGATAAAACACTGTGGAACTGAAAAGCTCAAGATAAAAAGCTGAAAGCTAGTCATCGAGTTCAGCAAGTCGGGATCCAGATTATAAGGTAAGAACTGAAGAAGCTTGAAACTTATGCTCTATCAACAAAACAATGCCATACTATACGTACACAATAGGACTCTCGTAATAAGCAGATAAATCAATAAAACAGCAGACATATTGAAGCTAATGGAAAAATAGCATTTTATTTACATAAGGAATAGCTTCATTCCTACGTAGAAACTATACTGATCTAACAACTACTGAATTTGTTATGGTAAGAGTTCATGAAAATATCATTTCTTTTACATTATACACTGTTTATGGTTCAATCTATAATAAAATGAATTATGGCGAATCTCGGTTAATCTAAATATACTAGTAAACTTTCAAAGTATACTTGTAATTTCTACGAAAACTGGAAATAATTAGTTGTTGATTTCCAGCACTGAATGTCTGCTTCGAGAGAGATACTGTCAACAAATCAGACAGAAGCAGCATAATTTAAAGCTAAAAAAGTATGTCTATAGAAAGTAACCTCTTAATTCCAACTGTAAAAAAATTAACCCAAAGAATTAATGGACCAACTCTTATGTCAATAGTGTGCAAATGTATATTTTAGTCTTTCATTAGGGAATCTGTCTCTAAATGCTACAGAACTAAAACATTGTACTGAAACAAGAAATCAAGCAAATAAAAGCTTTTATTGAATGAATTATTTGAAAGGAATTGAGGTAGATGGTAAAATGCAAAGTGACTGAGTCAAATGATTCCAACAAAATCATCATTACTTAAAAACATCACTAATTATTTTTTTAAAACATTATTTCTGCTTTATATTTCAAAAGGTAAAAACATTTATTTACCAACAAACATGACAGTGCCTCGTCTTATCATTTGAGAAGGTACTTTAGTTTCACATCTGCTTCCAACTTCGATTTCTTTGGCTTGAGCTTCTTCTTCGGCATATTTATTTTTTTCACTTTCCATTTCTTCTTGCTCCTTTTCAGAGTATTTGCCAAGTTTGTTTTTCATTAGAAATGACCGCACACTATCTAAAGTAATTGAGAATAAAAATTAAATAAAATTACCAAACTGTTAAAAGGTACAATTAGATTTCTAATATGTGTAACAGCAGATGATTTATAAATAATGCTTTAATCCACTGGTTCCCAACCTGGGGTCCGCAATGTCAACTGTGGCAGTCCGTAATACTGTTTAATTAGTTTAACATGGATATAGGAATAAATTTGTTTTACTTAAATAAGTGCTTTTATACGTTTTACTTTTAGAATGCTTTTACAACGGTATAATTTTATCTCCAGCCTTAATTTAGTTGATGAAAGCAACAAACGACTATTCTGTATGATGATTACGACAGAGTCTGGCAGAGCGCAGATAGGGTTGTCCTTGGGTCGCATACGCATGTGTTAGCTTCCCCTTCCCTCCTACAATGTACCCTGGAATAAGTAAATAGGAAGAGAAGCTTCCTAAATGCTCTGTCGTATATAAATCTCGGGCGACGGTGGTGTACTCTTCAGGTTCGTTGGACTCTATTTCAAGTCATGTGTCTTCGCGATAAAAGGACTAAAAATCAGTGAATAATGAAGAACTTAAGTTCACAAATTTAATTATAATTAAACTACTAAATTTCAAATTTTAATAATTGTACTTTTTTTCTATTTGTAGTTTACATTACTTCGTTAATAATTTTAAACTTATTGTAAAATAATACGGAATTATTTTGTAAAGCATGCTTGTGTTTAAATTTTATTTATCTAATTTTTTTTTTTTGGGGGGGGGGGCCACATAAGAATAGCAAGAGTGTTAATGGGGGGGGGGGTGGGGCTCAACTTGATAAAGGTTGATAAAGGACAACAGCTGCTTTAATCTATAAATGAGAGAATGGAAAGGTTAATTTTAACAAACTACTAGAACATCTCTAAATAATATAAATTAAAAGATTTTTTTCCCTTTTCAAATATATTATTTACAAATAAAGTAAATTAAAGCTAATCCATCAAAATCAAATATCAAAAATAATTTATGTGAAGAATAATACATGAAATTGTATCTTAACTAGGCATAGAATGCAGGTATTCTGGCTTAGCCGATGTCTCTATCTTTCTTTTCTAATCTGCAAACTTCTTGTAGCTTTTAATTTGATACTACTCTTTAAATTCTTTCTCACTGGTTGAATCTTGTATTAGATAATGAAAGAGTTAAATTCATTTATTCTGTATGGCAAGAATCATTAACTAAAGAGGTACCAGGAACACACGTAAATGCTGTAGTTTATCTCTTTCAAAACAAGTTTGTTTTAATAAGCTAAAAAATAAAACTTAAAAAAGATTTATCCAGACAAAACAATAAAAATATATAATGTTGCCATAAGCGATAGATCAAAGAAGCTCTTTCATTTATAGGCAGCAATAAATTTAGATAGAACTACATAAAAAGAGTTCTGTCGTGTTGTTTTTTTTTAGTTGAGATTGATAACCACATTATGCAGATGATATATACTACACCAAGACCTCAAAAGAATACACAGCTATTAAGCTTTAAATATAATTTTTTGTTTAGATAAATTAATTGAGATACACTGTCTACTGGAAAACAGAAAAAACTGTTATAATGAGAATCAGCTACTCAGATGATCTAGATAAAATATACAGCAAGGGTTATCTTCTTTGATCCAAACTAGACACATAAATAAACTCCAAAACATCTTCACTATAGACACTGTTGATACCAATATTTCGTTTTAATTTCTTAAAACTTTTTCAAGGTTTTGTTTGATGAACAAAAAATAAAATAACATAAAAAATGAAAGAGAAATTCTTCTCTCATTAAAACAATATAAAAGTAAGATACAGCAAGGTTTTTTTTTTTTTTTTCCCTCTAATAAATGACAAATATTTTAATGCATTCACAAAATCAAGATGATCCTTTAATAAATTGAATAAATGACAAAACATACTGAATTGAACTTTAGCAAATAATGGCCAAATTTTGTTAAAAGTATTTCAAAATTGAAGACAATCGTGAGCAAACATTTTTTTGTTTGTTTTTAAAGACCATGATAGGCTTTACTGTTCATTGTAAACAGAATCTTTCCATTTCTGTTATACAGTTAATGCTTCTAACTATTGATGCGTACTATCATAACTTCTTCATTGATTTTTAATTTTCGTAGAAATTAACAAACTTTATGAAACATATAGTTTTAAGCAATTTCTATTTCCCAACTTACCATACTATTTGTCTGATTCATAAATTTGATTAAAAAAAAATCCAAAACACCATGATTTCTAATTTAAAAAGCACTCAAGGCCCTAAAAATTATTACAAAATTATAATAAATGATCAGTTACTAGAAAAATATAAAGTAATAAAAACAAAGAGAAAATGCTTACCATTTCGCTTTGAGTATTCTTCTTCAGGAAGTTGGAATTTTTCAACTTTAGATACATCTTCAAATTCTCCAATTTTATGACTCTTATCTATAACCTTCAAAAATCAAATCAAATTCCTTATTTTTATTAATGGAAGCTTATACTTATAAAAATAAAAATGGAGTAATGGAGAATTATCCAAACAGTTTTGGAATGCTTTCTATATTCCATCATTAGAGAATGGCAAAAACTTACAAATAACACAAGACGAAAACGCCATGGTGATGGTTTGATGATAATAAACAGTCCACATCAGTTGGAGACTATAACTATCCCCATACCATCACCACACATCTTTGTCTTGCATTGTCTATATGTACCGTCCCTTAATGATGGAATGCTCAACATATTCTGATGCTGTTTGGATCACAGTTTTAGTAGATTGCTAACTATTCAAAAACCATCAATATCTGTTTTCGTTTTGTGTTGTTCCTAATGGTGAAGAACACAAACAAAAATGCAAAGTATTCCGAAACTGTTTGGTTAATTCTCAAATTACTCCATTTTCATTTTATCAATAATTGTTATATCTCCATTTCATTTTCTTTATTTTATCAAAGTAAGTTAAGCTTCTCATTTATAAAATGCTGAATAATTGTACCTAATGAAACTAGTAGTGTAATACACTTTTTGTATCTTCAATATATTTTATGATTCCTAAAGATAAATTTCTTACTTTAATAATTTTCACAATTATTATTTTTTTTCTGAAAAGCTAGAAAAAAGAACTACTTGTACTGTAAGTCTACAGTCGAAAGTCCTCGTAGATGATTATCTCCATATTTAATTTGATACTGGACATTACATATACATCAAAATCATATCACTAGAACTAAAATGAAGTGTTCAATTGAAGAAAAGGTTTCTGATGGAAACTAACTGTATTTATTAAGACAATATTTATTTCTTTTTTCTAGATACTCTTTAACTGATTCCCACCTTGGATGCACATGGCATGAAAGAAACTCCTACTATAAAAAATATCATTCGCTACTTAAAGACTGTTAACAGACTGACCTATAAGAACAAGAGTTAGGACTAATAGTACATATAGAGCTATATAGCCAATGTGATAATAAAATAAATAAAAATATAGAATAAGTGATAGTTCAAGAAGTTTAACATGCATAAGCTAAAATTAACAATTTACAGAAACAAGAGGATGCACAAGGTAGACAATAATACAAATCAATAATAATTAAAATAATAGTTTCAGTTTCCAGCAAGAGACTATTTTAAGGATTGAGACAGACACAGAGGAGAGAATAATGGGAGATGTGTAAGAAATTAGCAACAATAGAAATTTTAAAGTCAGATGAAAATATTATCCATCTTAAAAGTAAAAAGTACTTTAAAAAATAAGAACAAGCAGATTCAATATGCAGATCTCTGTGGCTTTCTGGAAAAGAACCCCTGAATTCTCAAGAATTAAGGAAACACCGCAAACCACTGCTGCAGCAAAGACTCGTCTTAAATTTTGGGTCAAATACCATAAGTCAGTCAGTTTTCTGGCAATGAACAAAATGATTGTGAAAGAAATGAGATGCATTAATTGGAGAAAGGGATCCCCAGTTTATTAACTGATGTTATGAATATCCTGTGTTGATTTTCACACAAATTGTAACAGCTATGACAACTACTGACAAAAATCCCTTCTCTCAGAAATATCACTCTAATTATCTATATACAACAGGAATTAATAAATCTGTCAATATTTTGATAATTTTTATCTGCACATTTTTGATGAACAGTGCTATGCATTTACAATACATATGATTCTGATACATATAAAACTCAAAAGATGTTAGGCTAATTGAGAAGCAAAATTAGGCGAAACTCTAAGCTCTAGTGACAACATGAGAGCATAAAGGCTAGCTGTTAGTTAAAAAATTGTAAATGTAATAATGTTTTACAAAGAATTGCCATTCTCTGCAAAAAGGGTCTAGTCAAAAGCAGCAATGCCTTGTCATACTTTGAAATAATGGTGAGTTAACTGGACAGAAAACTTAATGATGGTCATCATGAAAACTTTTTCACAATATTTTTATTCACCTTTACAAAAAAAGTTACTCAGATACTAACTTGGAAGTACTGAGAATGGATGGCTTTTGACCAACAGAAAAATGAATTAAGTGAATGAACTTATCCAAATATCAGGTCAAAATACCCGAATCACTTTTAAGTTACAAATTCAAAATAAACTTTGACATAAAAAATCATAATATATCTGTAATCTGAAGTATATATATATATATATATAAAAATTACAATATCTCGAGGGAAAATTTTATTACAAGTGGAGAGGTGAGGTTAAAAATATGATAAACAAGAGAATAAAATATAAACAATCAAGAGTAAATAACTGTCTTAACTGCTGAAAGCAATCTAAAAAAGTTACTGTGGACTTTTCAGCATATGAATGAAATTATCTATTAAAACAATATTAAGAAAAACTTAATACTGAAATAACTTTCTGTGAACCTGAATAATTACTTTAGTAATTCAATATTTTTTTTTTATTTAACTTTATTTCCTAGTAACGCAAAGTAATAAAAAATAATCAATTAAATATGAAGGAAAACAGATGATGTTATATAAAAGAATATTTTTTTATTTGCTCTTTATATATTATTTACTGGGTGGAAAAAATTATCAATTTTCTTTTGTTTCGCCTTAAAAAATAATTCCCAAGATGATCAGCTAACTTCTGAAAATTAAATTAAGAAATATATATCACCAAGTTAAATTACCTACCAACAGTTACATCTTGTGGATATACCTGCTGGTTACACTTAACTTAAAATCGTTAATCAATTTATTAAATAATATTGGCAATTAATTGAAATGCTTACATGAATTCTCATTCCATCATCAATCGGATATGATCCTAATAATCCTTCATCATCATTCAGATGCAAAACCAACTTGTCATTTTTATCATAAACTTCTAATTGCATACCACCAGCACTGCAACCAGTTAAAAGTTCCAATCGTCCCTAATTAAAAAAGAAATAAATAAATAATAAATAAACAAGCTTTTGTTAGGAAAGATATGAAACAGATAAAAAATGTAATTAAGAAAAAAAGGTCAAGAAGTATCATCTCATTTTTTAAAAATTAATACTTGTCTGCTCTAGTGGAGTCTGAATAATTTTAAAAAAGTCAGCAACTGTGAATAATAACAATTTTAGTTTCAATATACAGTCGTGCCCTAAACTTATGTACCCTTGACTTATGTACACTTGCAGATATATACACTTTGCATTGGAACCATACCCTGAAATTATGGTACTGGCTTCTGAGTTACATACGCTTTGCATATACACTCTGCCACCATTGCAGCGCATTACTACTACACTTCTTACATATGTTTCAACAGATTGTTTTCAAACACAGATTACTTTGCATTTGTTTTGATTGTTTCTATTTCGTGATTAAGTTAATATTAAAATGTGGGTATAATTTTTATTTTAGTGATTTCTTGTGATTAAAATGTAATTAAGTTAATAATAGCACATAGAATTTAAGGCAACAGTACTACATTTGGCATCTTATTGTGTTACTAGGCCCCATGTACAGATTGAGCGATATAGATGTTTGAAGAAGACGAATGTTGCGATGGATGTTAGATGAAGTAGAGTTCAGGGACCTAAAGTCTCTGTCTCTCTCTCTCTCTGCCTGATGGTCATTGGGCGTGACGCCATTTTCCATTGTTGCACTACCATTGTGAAGATTGGAAATCACAACAATTGCGCCTTTTGTATTTGCAACAATTACACAAGCACACCCTTGTCCATTGTTGAACTGTGTGCGGGACAGAAAGAAAAGATTTTAGTAATATATCAATTCTTGATAACCCAGTCTAAATTTGAATGCAGTTATGTACATGTATGACAATCTCAGTGCATTACATATATTGATTCGATTGCTCCAGAACCTAAGTCAGAATTTGTCTTTATTATTCCTGACTATTTTCATAATTTTTGCATTCATTTAGTTCCTCAGTTCAACAAATCCCCTAATATTGTATTTTTATTTAGGCTCATAACCAACCTGAATTGAAAGATTAATCTGAAATAGTAAGGAAATCTTAAGAACATAACCACCAGCAAAAAGAAAATGAAATATATAAAGCATATTGTTCATAATCATTGTGCAGTGTTTTGTTCTGACGAAAACACATTTTCCCTAAAGAATTTAAATGTATCAAATCAGTTCTAGATTACAAAGATAATATTAGTCTGAAATGATAAATAAAAAGTGCTAGTAGAGAAATAATCTCATATCCTGTAACAATAAAATGCCTATAGGCCTAAGGTATGTACAGTGGCACCTCTCATACCCGACCTCGGATCAACCACCTCCCCGCGTCATCCGGCCATGTCTAGACAAGCGGCGCGTCATCCGACCATGTCCGACCATAGTTTTAACATGATTTAAACATATTTTCATTCTTTACTTATAACTTAAACACATTTTTATTCTTTATGTATTTGGCTTTTGTAACGTACACTGTACAGTCCTTAAGTTACAGTAGAGTATTTTTTACTTAAATACAACGTTTGTCTACCTGTAAATGGCTTAATTCATTCTCCCCTGATTATCCGACCTTTTTAGCGTTCCGACCATTCTCAGGTCCCATAGGTGACGGATAATTGAGGTGCTACTGTATATTAAGAAATAACATTTTTATATAAAGCAAATCCCATATTTTAATACTCAAGTAACAGTTGATAATTGTTTTTCAGCAATCTTATTATTTGGAGACTCCTAATCATGATTAGTTATCGTAACTGAAAATCACAAAGTAAAGTAGAATAACATAGTAACATCCTGGAAGTATAGCCACCAAATAATGATGAAAATACAGAAGACAGGAAAGAAAAATTACAAACAAGGAGATGATTATTCCTTTCATAATAGAATTTGCAGCTAACGATACAAATACTGTCTCTAAATAAACTGTAATACAGGCAAAAGCAAAAGATAAATATGAGTATAATAGAAATATAATTTGGATGGCGAGGGTGATGGAAAGAAATAAAGAAGAGTTGAATAGCAGTAAAGATTGTGGAGAGAATCCTTTCTATTGTTCATTGGCTCAATTTCTTTAGCTTTAATAAAATTTATACATATTAGATATTTTAATGGTACAAATGTTTGTTAAAATCTTACATGTTTTGTAACCATTTTTTTGTTACATTTTCAAAGAGAAATTCTAACAAAACATATGTCTTAGGGTTCTTAACTTACACAGAGTTCTTATATAATACAGTACACTAACATTGTTATATCTACATTCAGCAATTGACCATTTCAATTTTTATTCCACAGAACTTAATTCATTTAACAACCAGCTTTAGTAACACTGCTGAATGTTGTATGGCAGAAAATTAACAAGTTTGTTTTGTTTTTTTTGCTCAAATTTAATCTTCATGAATGATGTCCCTATTTCTCGCGCATCTGAATGGTAAGATATGCCATTGTGAGAATTGCTAGACACTATCCAATTACATCTCATGGGCTTAATGAAATTTAGATCTGGAGATTTGGCTGGTCACACTACGAATGCAACCTTTGAAGAGTTTCCCATTTAATTAAAATTAGATAAGATTAAGCTTTATTATACTGTGAATGAGATCCTGACAATATTGATTATTCAATCAATATACTGATAAGGTGTTATTATTATTACCCTTGGGGTTCTTCTATCATTCCAAATTTTTTGCCTTACCAGTATGCCAGACATTTACAAGGAGAGTCTTTGTTGCTACTGTTAGAAATCAGAGGAAGAGGTGACATGGGTACTCTGGAGCACAAACTGACTTTTAGAAAGTGGTTGCTAAAATCTCAAGAGACAGGATGGCTCAATCACCAACAACCATGCAATAAAATAATGATCTTCCCTGTTCAAAGTACTGTATCTCCAGAGTCAGATTGATATGCTCATGGTTTCATATGCCCACTGTTGTGATCCAAGCTTCATCACTGTACAACTTCTTCCAAGTTTTTACCGAATTTCATGATAATAAATCCAGGTCTTATGCATAACCATCATGTATCCTATCTTGAAATACGTTAGTGGTGATATTTGATTCTTTTCAGTTTGAAAGAAGTGTTTTAAAAAGATAACTGATTGAACAATTTTTTTAAAACTAAAAACTGTCCGTTCATCTCAAAATCAAGACAAATCTATAAACTAACATCTCTCTTGCATTTGAAAATTTTGAAGATTGTATCTTCCTTATAGTATTATCTTATGTGTAAAACAACTTATCTTTGTGTCCTGACTCTTCCTTTTGTGTTATATCATTACTGAAACTTTGGATCCAAAACACTTTTGTCCATACCATGGGTGATGTTGATTATCTGTCTTTTTCAATATTATTTCGCTTGTTTTAAACTTGAATTCATTTACAAATGAAATTAAACTTGTTTACAACAATACGACTCTATTTGATAGGCATTTAATTCTATGAAGCTTTGTTATTAATATCATTGTGAGGAATGCCTTTATCACTAAAGTTTAGAGCAGTTGTAACAACAATTTCATAATTTGTAAAATCAGATGCAACCTGAGTGTTCATCTTTTTTGCTTATTATTGTGTGGCTCACAGTTAACCATGTTCTTTCTTCTATCCCTTCAACTACTGTCTTCCACTGTGAAATTCCAAATACTTCCAATGAAGGTCTTGGTTTATTTCTTACTGAGTTCTTAGACAAATAATTTCATATTTCTATTCTTAACTTCTGATAAATGTTACTATAAATTCTCTGAATGAAGCTGAAACTGTATTCTTCTCTTTTTCTTTGGTATAACAACGAACAAGAAGTAATTTAGATTACAGGGAATGCTATGAAATGTCTGGAGACTTGTGAGGCTATTTATTGACCCGCACAGCCAATGTTGACTTGCCAAATATGGAAAATTCTGATCACTTAATTGATCCTGGAACTCACTGTTGCAGAATAATGATACAAAGTTGAGAAGTCTTCCAATTGGTCAGTTAATCTGTCCTGTGATTGGCTGGGGACCAATCAGCGCCGCGTCATGTCCTCTCACCAAGTGGCGGACCGAACAGAAAGCGTCTCCGGTAGCGCTCTCCAAGTGATGGACTGAACAAAAAGCTTCAGAGATATTCTGAAGTATATATATTTGTAAATAATTGTAAATAAAGTGTGTGTGTGCTTTAGACTTAACCACAGCGTTAGTCTCTGTCCTTTCGACCATACATCAATAATAAGGTGGCCTGGAAATGAGGAAATTTTGCATTCAAAGGCCTGACAGATACTTTAAGGCAAATTAGACAACATTGGGAAAGGAAGATGCTTGATTATCTCTATGGGACTTAGAGTGAATACTCACACAGGCAAAGAAAAACATGGCACAGTGACGAAGCGACACTGGGGACACCAAGTGGCCATGTGGAAATAGCAGGGATTTGTCACGCTCTCTGTTCTCATTTGGAATAACAAAATTTTTAAAAATATGTGCAAAATATAATAAATAATAGACTTACGATTAAAGAATAATAAAAAAAAAAGCAAAGATATTATTATCTTCTTAAATTTGTAGAATTTGGAAAGTAGTTAAGATGCTTTGCAATAGATGTTGCTGAGAATTCCTGGAAGCAATACATCATCAATTAGCCTGCTCATAGTTCATATTTTTTTTTCCTTTTGAGGGAATAACAATTAAGGTTAAAAGACCAAGACGAAAACCAATTTACATAAGATTAATAAAAAACATGGGGCCTCATTTTTTTTTTTTTATCACATGTCCTCATATCTTTTTTGGCAAAAGAAAATCATCCTAAACACAAACAAACAAACACTACACACTAAAGTGCAAGGCTCTAGAAAAAGCCTGGATTGCTTATGCGTACAACTCTTCTGAGAACAAACTGCTCTGTTATATGACAGCTGCAGTAATTATGTCACAGTAAGCACACACTGAATCCCGTCTTGAAATTCACAATTATATGATCTAAATATTTAAGTTCTATTTTATCTTAAAAAAGGCACCTCTGCTTGAATACATTTCATATTTAGGTGATAAACATTGTTGGAAAAGTGTCCTTGCCAATATTATCTATCTTTTAAGGGCCAATATTATTTCCATTTTGCAGCTTTTCTCCATCTAAATAACTTTACAAGTGCCTTGCCAACAGGAGGAATTCATGGTATCATTGTATAGTGATCCTTGTCAAGAGATATGTAGTCATTAGTATATCTTTTCAAAGTATTTAGTAGAAGCATTTTCACTGATCTACAAGTTTCATAGTCAGATAAATATTTTCAGGCCAAAGATTAGAAAACAATGAAAAGCCAATATCAATATCTGAATCACTTTGGTGATCAAGAAAAATAACTAGTATTGAAATTATCATACTTCACAATAACTATGGGAGGGAACTGCAAACCTCCCATTTAAAAATGCCAAAAAATAACTTCAAGATGGAAAGATTCATGTCAGTTTGCACAAATCTTAATACATCACAGCACTTGGATTAATATGGTAAAATCATAATTCTGATTTTTTTTTTTTTAAATTCCAGTTTACAAAATCACACACACAAAAAAAGGTAAGCCTTTCCTAATTCTCAGAAATATTCATTCTATTCCCTCAAAGAACAAAAAAAAAAAAAAAAAAAGAAAAGAATTAAGTTACAGATACTTCCAGTTTACAGTTAATTTTTCCTATCCAACCCAAAAAACAATTCAAAATTGATTGAAAATCAAAGTTAAACTCAAATTTGAATTTATTTAAGACTAGAAAATACCTGTGTATTTATAAAAAAATCTCAAGTTACAAAAAAAAAAAAAATAGAGTTGTCCTGATGTGTACGAGGAAGAAAAGGTAATTGTGAAATCACTTCAAAACTTTCCCAGTTGGTAAAAAAAAAAAAAAAAAATAAAAAAAAATTGGTAAGTTACAAATTAATGTTATATTCATATTTTGTAGCTCAAAATCCCTAGATATCAAATTAATATCGATACTGGAGAATATAAGACTTCCCACCCGTATCACTTCAAATCTTCTCCAAATTATCCAAGAACATTTTACATGCTATTTAAAACTTATTAAAATTAATCCACTAATAATAGCACTAATGTGATTAAAGAAAAGACCTCCGCAACATTTTGAATCTTCAACTGAAATTAAGATTCATTTTCAAGCATTCTACTTATTTAAAACATCCTCCTAGCTAGGATTCTTTAGTGGATATTGATAAAAAATTACCTGATCATTACAAATGAATGTTATATTCTTATTTCGTAACCTGAAAAACCCTGTAGAAGTACTCTTCAACAAAGTTTGCCCCTTCCTCCCCCTTAGGAAGTGAATTTATTGAAAATTTGTTGTATACGTATTTTTTAGACATTTGACAAAGAACATTCACCTCAAATTCATATGGTTTCGGAGATATGCATATCCTTCAAGAAAATTTGCACTCCCCCCCCCCATTTATACCCCATACGACCCTAACATCGAAAATACCAAAATCGTATTTTTCGATTTTGATAAAGAACACTCATGTCAAATGTTTCCAACTAAAGTGATTTCAGAGATATGCATATCCTTCAAGAAAGTTTTCCCCCATCATTCACACCCCTTGGTCCGGATCTGGCTTTTCATTGTTCATGCATTATTCTAGGATGCATGCGAAACTCAATACCAAATTTGGTAAAGATCAGTTGAGAAATGGTGACGTTGCTTCAAAAGAAACAAACAAACTTTCGTGCCTATTATATAGATTCAGGTGATCTGAATTTCCTCACAGTAACAATGAGCAAAGCTTTAGAAACAGTCATTACCAACTTTCTCAGATAATAATAAAAAGTAATTTGGATATAATTGTTTTATTACAAAAGTAACGGCATTGTGGAACATTATAACAAAAATTAACTATTATTAGTATCAGTGTAATTTCCAGTCCTGACTGTGATGAGCCATTCATTGATCTACCATGTAGATCTGCAATGGTATGACCTTTGAAACTTTAATCAGTAGAACAGGTGATTCTTGTGCTCCAAACCTCCTGTACACACAAGCAATTCAATGCCTCCTTAATGTTATTATAATTTCAATTTCCGTAATTGTGGTGTCCTATTTTTATAGTGCAAAAAATAAATAAATAAAAGCACATGGCAGTTTTTATAACTCAAGACAAAGAAGTATCCATTTTTATACATTTGTCACATTTCCATAGAAAGCAAAAATTATTTTAGCATGCAAGAACAATATTACTTTTAGATTTTTCTTTTTTAAATGTTTAAAATTCCTGCTGTAACTCAACTCAAGCTGGTTCCAAGCCCAGTTACTAAAGGAGGAAGATACGGCTATGCACCAATCACCCATTCCTGTAAAATATCACGATTACTGAAACTGAGATTTTTGCTTTTTTGCTTACTAGGGAGTGTGCCACGACTTGGGAGATCTCAGACGATGCTTATCTCAGCTGGAATTCTGTGTCTCAAATTATGAAATGTCTAAGGTGAAAGTCATAAGGATGACCTGGCAAAGGATGATGGAAGAAGACAGGAGAGAAGCGATAGTAGCTGTCTACAGGAAGACATTGAAACAGAAGCCTTATATGTGCCATCTAGGCACAATAAGGATATGTATGTATGTAAAAATTCCTGCTGTAAGTTATGAACAATAGAAATTTTTCCTATGGGAAGTCATGAATATATAATTAAAAAATAACAGTAATCTAACATTTAGAGTTATCAATCAATGGATAAAATGGATATAAGGAAAAACCTGTGTTCCAATTAAAAATTAATCAAAAATTCCTACTTTTGGTCAAATTAAACATCAAGATTTAAAAAAAAAAAAAAAAAATGAGTCATGTTAATTAGTCATGTATAATTAATGTAACATTATACAGGGTGTTTCAGAAATACTTTTACATACTTTGGGGGCAGGTCCCTATCACTAAAACAAGAACAAAAGTCCATATAAACATATGTCCGAAAATCCTGTGGTTTTCAGTTATTAAAGAAAGAACATACTGACACATCTGTTAGACATTATCAGATTATTAGCAAGTGTTGAAACTTTCAGCAACTCAGAAACTCTTAAGAAATGTTCAAAATGTCCTCCTTGTGTTTTCACACACACATGCACTCGTTGGACTGTTGCACCCTTTCAAATACTCTCACACGGTGTCGAACGGTTTTGCAGGCTTCCATGACACATTGATAAAGTGTCTCTGCATTAGGAATGTCTGCTGCATAAACCAAATGTTTGAGGTGGCCCCACAGATAAAAATCCAAAGGATTGAGGTTGGGGGAAAGTGCAGGCCATGGAACTGGTCCTCCCTACCTATCCATCTGTCATGGTAGATATCAGCCAGTGCATCTCGAACAATGTGGATAAAATGTGCTGGAGACTAATCATGCATAAACCACATGTTTTGTCTTATTTGCAAGGGCACATCCTGTAGCAAGGTAGGAAGAGTATTTTTAATCATGTCCCTGTAGACAGCGCCTGTCAGATGTGCTGGGAAATCATATGAACCTTCTAGACACTCACCTACAATTCCAGCCCACACATTAATCTTAAACTGATGCTGGTGTCTAGCCTGAATTGTACCATGAGGATTTTCATATGCTCACAAATGTTGGTTTTGAAAATTTGTTAGTCCATTCGTCCAAATGCTGCCTCATCTGCAAACAAGATCGAAGAGACAAACAACGGATTGGCAGTTTGTGCAACAAACCAACAGCAAAAGTTCTCCCGTGGTGGGTAATTGGCAGGCGAAAGACCCTGCACGCGGTAGTAGGAGATGCATCACATACTCAGGCCACCTGTCATCTGCTGATACCCGGATCTTCTGCAACAACCTGTAAAATGCGTTCTTCCTGGTTAGGCATACGAGCGACTCTTGGTTTTCCTCGATTCATAGTTCGTGGTGCTACAGATCCTGTCTCAGCAACACGATGACAAACAGCAGCAACTGTTGGATGACTTTGGCTGATTGCGGTCTGGAAACGCCATCTGATACAACCATACAGCCTCGCATCCGTTACCATTCGCGCGACCGTACATAAAAATCCTCTGCCTGCTCAAGAAATGGGTATCCTGCCATGGTTCAATGGAACATGTTTCAGTTAATGTACTACTACACAACTGACACGTTGAAGACAGACTAACTCACTACTACACAAATGTTCACCAATGACACAAGGAAACAAATCTCCTTGGCAACAACACAGCGCTATCTAGAAGACAATCAGTGCAACAGCAAATGCGAGTTGTTGGATTGTATCTCGAAACGCACTGACCGTAATCTTTCATGAATAACTGAAAACCGTAGGTTTTTAGGACATATGTTTATATGGACTTTTGTTCTTGTTTTGATGTTAGGAACCTGCCCCCAAAGTACGTAAAAGTATTTGTGAAAGACCCTATGTGTGTATATACATATATACAGGGTGATTCACGAAGATATGCAGAAACTTCGGGAGCTCATTCTACATTTAAAAGTAAAGAAAAAAAGTTATATAAACATAGATCCGGAAATGCTTCGGTTGCGAGTTACGGCTAGCGAAAGATTTCGCCCATAATGTAGTACAACAATGGACTACACCTCAGTTGTTAGCTCTCACAATAAATCAAAACAATGCAATTCACATTATTGTTGAACAACTGTTATTCAGTTGCCAACTTTTTTGTAGGTTCCACGTGGGATAAGCTTCAAACCACTGGGAGATACAGTTCTGCGACATATTTCATTTGATTTTTCAGGTCAACAACCATAAGAAACTGTCACTGATTTCGCCCCTTAATTTACCTTCCCAGACTTCCAGCAAGTCTTCATTTCACCCAGGATACTACATTATGGGCGAAATCTTTCAATAGCCATAACTCGATACCAAAGCATTTCCGGACCTATGTTTATATAACTTTTTTTCTTTATTTTTACATGTAGAATGAGTTCCCGAAGTTTCTGTATATCTTCGTGAATCACCCTGTGTGTGTATATATATATATATATATATATATATATATATATATATACACACACACACACACACACATGAATGTTAAGACAATCTTTTCTGTAATCTTCAGTTAGAGTTATAATCTTATTTTTCAAAAAAAAATTAGATTAAAAATAAAACTACTCATTCCATGTGATTCAATTATTTTTATCCCGTTACTTACTAGTACTATCAAAGAGCAGTGTCCAAAGGCAAAGGATATCTCTAAACACACATATCAGTAAAATATTTTGTTGTTGTCTAGTTGTGTTTCAAAACATCTTACATTTTTGTACATATACAAGTGATTCATAATATCAGCAGCACATATTTATTGGGCTTTTTGAAAAGTTCAGAGCAGATTCAGGAAAATTGGTAAATTTTCTCAAAATCGACCTTACTGAAAGATAAGATGTTTCATCCTCAATACGAAACTGCCGGATTAATCTTCTTTTTATCATCTTTTTATCCTGTTGTTAAAATATCATCAACTAAGTGCGTTTCATTTTCAGTTTCTTTTCTTAATTTTATACATGCTTGTTAAGCCTTCTCATTCATCTTCAATATGATTCAAAGATGCTTAAGATTTGTATAAAATTGCCCATTCGTATAATAAACCAAGAAAGTTAATATTATGAACTCTCCAAGTTTAAAAAAAAAAAGAAAGTTGTTTCTTGAGTGTCAAAAACTCCCAATTTGGATGTTTCTTCCAAATCGGAAAACGGTCTTTGGAGACATTATTTTGTATGCTTGGTTGCTGTGGCAAATCACCTACTATGGGTCTGAAATGCTGGTAAAAAGATGGCTTTCCACAAGCTCTCCGGAAAAGGCAGTAACCCTGGGACATAACATAACTGATCCCTAGCAAAGTGCCCTAAAAGGGCTGTTATGCTTCCTTTGTCTATTGGACTCTATATTTTGCTTCCCCGTCTAACCCTTTATATTATTATAGCCGGTTTTGTATGATATTTTTTAAATAATTAATGTTAAAAAACTTTTAAATACCACACTTTCTATATTCAATAATGATTAAAGTATATAATAATTATGTATATATAATTCAGAAGTAGTGTATGTTGCTGTCTAGCGGCTGGTCTCAGTAGTAATGGAGCTCAGAAGGATGTGTTGCCTTGGTGGAATATATGAATATATCAGTACATTATTGTATTGTCATCAGATATAAGCAAGTGTGCAAAATTTCTAGATGATTGACTGATAGGAAGTGACTTAAAAATTGATTACAAGATTTGACCCGGAAACCAGACATTTATGTTAATAAAAATGTGGTAAAAAAAGAAAAAAAAAAGAAAAAAAAGGTGTCATATCAAAGAACAAATATATATACAGGGTACTTTTGAAGTTATGTTACAGAAGAATATGGTAGATAGAGGTTACGAAAACAAACAGTTTTCATCAAGTAATGTGTGGTCCGGTCTTGCACCGATACGGCGCTACAGTCGTTTTAGTGTTGTAGCTGGTTCATGGAGGGCCATTGCCACCTGCCTATTTGGAGTGTTGTGCATTAGAGAAGATATTCAAAGTGGCGCCCCTTTTATTTTACACAACTAGCCGCGCCCCTCGGTTTCACCCGTGTTAAATTGTGATTAGGCCTATACATACCTGTTTCATACACATTATGAGTACATAACTAATTGCATCTCATTAACTATAAATACCATCTGGAAATTATATGGAAATATAAAAGGACCAATCACTAAAAAATAAACCGACTTGACAAAAAGCGTCGTGCAGCCAACCTGCCCCAAATCTAGCACGCCGACGCGGCACACGGCAGTTTGCCAGATTGGTTGATGTTTATATTTACTGCTCCACTCCTATTGGTCGTAGTGTGATGTTATATAGCCTATAACCTTCCTCAATAAACGGGCTATCTAATGCAAAAAGAAGTTTTCAAATCGGACTGGTAGTTCCTGAGATTAGAGCATTCAAACATACAAAATATTCGTATAGATAGTAGCATGAACTGCCGCATTCGTTCCAAAATGCCAAGTAGTATGGATGGTATTACAAGCTTCGACAATTTGTTGACGCAGTTTCGACAAATTGTGGCATACACGAGACTAATCTTTACATGGCCGCAACAGAAGAATTCAATCAGATTCAGATCCAGATATCGTGGAGGCCATGGGATGGACCTCGATTACTAATCTATCTTTCATCAAATGTTTCCATTAGACATCGTTGTGCCATGTGACTGGAATGATCAGGTGCTGGGTCATGCTGTAACCACATCCTGGTTTGTATAGCAAGTGGTAGGCTTCCAACAGAACTGGCAGGGTGTTTGTCAGAAAGTCACGGTAGAGATTTCCTAATAATGATTTGAACCAATGAGTACGTTGTTCATGATGCCACACCACACATTGACACTAAATTGCACCTGATGAGAGCGGACTGCAATGGAATGGGAATTTCCTCTGTCCAAAAAGTGTGGTTGTGTGTTAAAAACATCATTCCCTGTGAACATTGCTTCATCAATGCACAACTAGCAAAATGTAGTATCTCTGCACATAGTTGTAAAAATCACTTGCAAAACTGATGTCTTCGTGGATAATCCTCCGGATTAAGACCCTGAACACGTCGTGAGTGAAAGGTTACAGCTGCTGTTCATGAAGAATCTGCAATACTGAGCTATAACTTAACGGAACACGACATGCAATTGCATGTACTGTTTCAGACATATTTCGGAGCAATGAACAAGCCTCACGAGGTCAGTGGTTGAGCCATTGGAACATTGTGTGAGCGGGATGTCTGCATAGGGGAAACATCACCACATTCATAGTTGCAGCTATTCGCTCATGTTAGATTTGCAGCACCGTATATCAAATGCATGTCCACGAGTTCCGTCAGACTAGCATACTGCTCCATTATCTGTTTGAATGTTGATTCTCTGATGGCTGCGCTTTGAATGATTGCATGTATAACCACGCCCTCCTGTGCATGGCCAACAGCCACAACACTAAACGACTACAGTACAGTAGCGGTGCAAGACCAGACAAACATTACATAATGAAAACTATTTGTTTTCATACCCTCTATCCTTATTCTTCTGTAACATAAGTTTGGAAACACCCTATGTATATATTTATATATAACTCATAGTAATATTCAATGCATTAGTTTAGATTTTTTAAAAACATATTAATTATTTTTTCCTTTGAATGCTGCTGACCTATCAAAAACCTATTAGACAAAGTGATTGTATATTTATATAAATAACATTTACGACATTATTTGAATTTATACAGCATTATTTACACTTAACAATATGATTACTCATTAAGTATCCAGACTGTCATTCACAATAACAAATAAATCATCATCATTTTGAAGGAATATAATTCCTACAAATTATACATTAGAAAATATGAGGATTTTAAAGGCAGAGAATTTCTTATGGTTAAAATGACAAAACCTATGAATATAAAAGTTCATTTATATTCCATAATTAATGAAAAGAGCTGTGGGTAATACTAAATAATCTAAGTGTATAAAGTGTTTTTTTTTTTTTTTTTCACTGTAATTCATAATTTACATCTTTCACAGTTCTGAAACAAGTTATAAGATATTCAATTCCTTTGAATTAAATAATCATAAATTTCTAATTTAATAATTATAAATTATATATTAAGTGTATCATAAACTAAATTTATTACCATCTTTTTTTTTTTTTTTTTCGTTTTATAAATCTTCTGCAACTAATCAATGCATCGATAATTCATTAATTGATAGATAAGAACAGATAATTGAGATTACATTACAAAATTTGGAACTGCTCCTATAAAATAAGGACTGACTTTCAAGATTTGTCAATGCCGGCAATTTATTTTTAATGGATAAAATACTAAACAGTAAATTAACTTAAAATATTCAATTTAATAATTCCTTGAGGGTCACACAAACTGCATTCAAATTCAGATAAAAAGTCTTAACAAAAATTTCCCAGAGAAGCACTGACAATAACTTTAGATGTCATATTATACATGACACTTAAAAGTTTTGCGTGTTTCATTCACAGTCTGTGAATGATAGCACGAAAAATAAACACGGGATCTTTTGATAAACATTTCAACTAAGGTATTTTGTTTCCATGTAATGTCCGCGATGACAGCTATAGGTCTTATAATGTAATACAATGATGGACATACATAACAAAAGATCCATAATGCTAATAATTAAATTTATCAAAAATTTCTAGAGACAGATGTCCGTAGTGCGTAGTGCGAATTCTTGTAAATTATAAAATGACAGAAAGAAAAAAAATAATGTTAACGTACATTTAGTGCTACTTTTTTTGTACATAAACGATCATTCTAATATTGCAGAATGTGTATAATCTTTTGTTTTCTCACTGAAAAAAAAGCAAAAATTTTAGTTCATGATTAAAATAAAAATTATCGTATACCTTCAGGTCAGATATGGTTATGTTCTTTTGGAATCTCTTCTCTGATCCAAACGAATTGATATTACTCGAAATCAGAACATTTAATACTGGATTAGTTATAACTGTAAAAGTGTCCGACATTTTGATTAATTTATTTGCAATCGAATACTTGAAAATTTAACTTAAATACGAAATTGTCAGTTCCTACTGCTTTTACGACTTATTTCAAATGTTTGATCATAACCATGTGCAAGAATGACAACGGAAGTCATAGCGCAGAAATTGCTAATAAAAAAGAAGAAATACGTAAAAGAATGTATTTACTGTCTTACAGAAAACTTTATAAATATATTTACGTTTCACTGATTCTGCAATCGAGACGATTTGGTAAACTTTAAAATTAATAAACCGGAAACAGAATTCTTATTGCGCATGGGATGAATGTATAAGATTCAAAATGGCTGAATGTGAAGAATGGGTTGTGGGTGAGGATGGATGTTTATCAGTCGGTGAGGTTACTGACGGTATAACATACCACCCCACACTCAACACCATTTTAGTAACGACAAAGGAACCGGCAGTTAAAGTTTTGGATGTCAATTCTGGCACATTATTGCAGAAAAGTACACTCTCCGGTAAGAAAGAACATGTGCTACCGATGTTCAAGATAACCCTAACTGGATACAAGATGTGATCAGCTTTGTTATCCAGTCTTCTGCATGATCTGCAGTTTATTATTGAGTCTTAAAAGAAGCTAAGATGCATGAAAAATTCAATGTATCATATAGAATGATTTTAATTTATGGTAACACTTTTAGTAAGGCACTAATAAATGGTAGCGCAGCCACCACAAACCGATACTGATAGTATGGATTATTTTGATAGTCTTATTTGAATTAACTCGGAAATTCAAGGCGTTGGTTTTTTTTTCTTTTTTGGTTGTTTTGTTTTTTCTTGTATTACATGAAAATGACATCTTGATTATTTTTTTTTATTTCTTTTTCGAAATTAATAATATGTAAAATATAGCAGTTCAAATCGTAACACTTTCTTAGCCAGCTTTCTTTCCTTTCCTGTTTATTTTCCAAGTCATCTTTCAACTCCCCGAGTGCCATTTGAATAAAATGTAAGAAAATCTATGCCTTGAATTGCAAACTGATTTTATTTATATCTGTCGTGTATTGGAATTATTTGAAGGGCTTCTTATTTTGAATTGCTCTTGAGGTTGCAATTGTAATTAAATATGTACTGTAAATATTTAGATTTTGCTTATGGGTCCAATGGTATTTCCGGGTCTGGTTTTGTTTTTCTTGTCCATTCGCTTTTATAACAGTGTTTAATACGGCGATCAGCCATTTACTTTTTAAATTTAGAAAAATAAATCCATAATTTGAAGTGATGTTGCAATAGTCGAAGATTGTTTTAAATAACGATATACAGCAACGCTGTTGTTGTTTTCGTTTCAAAAAAAAAAAAAAAAAAAGTTGCTAAGTGATTTGGAATTTATAAACACATTTCTTTCTTTATTTATATACTATCATCTGATTCTAATTAAACAATAAATTAGTTCTTTAATTATAATACCCATTGGTTTTAGATATTAATGAAGCTTTTGATGTAAAAACAAAACAAAAACGGAATGCTTGTATAAATCGATTGCCCTATAAATATTTTGGACTTATTAAGAATCTTTCACTAAAAAGATTGAATCAAACAATTTATTGAAGTAGAAGCATTATTTTAAATTTATAAAAATCAATAAGAGGTTAAATAAAAATTGAATAATAAATAATTTCAGATGAAGAATTGAAGACAGCGAAATTTTTTTAGTTGATTGACAAGTAATACTAATTCTTAAATGTTGATAATTAACGGAAAAAAAAAAAAGATGAATCAAAAATTTAAAAGTTTCTTAATTTTTTTTTATCACTAACAACTTGTTTTATCACGTCGATTCAAAATTATTAAAATGAAAACTTTATTTCCAAAACCTATTCCAAATGTGAACTTGTCAATGTGAGTTCCTCCTAATGACATCAGATGCCCCAAAACCTATATATAGTAATCTTACAGTAATTCGTTTGGTTTTGAGATGTTGCACTTACATAATTGTCTGTTGTGTGAGGAAAGAAAAGAATAATTATAAAAAATATATGAGAATAAAGTAGTTTTAACTGTAATCTAGACAAGGCTTCATTTTGATGTATCTCTTCATGAGAACTTGCTCAGCTATGATCTTTACATGTGACAGAAACCTTAGAATGTAAGCTTATAATGGGAAATTTAACACAATTTCTGATGTAAGTTATTATTGAATATTAACTTTGTATTTAAAAGTTTATTCTGAAGAAAAAAAAAAGGATGATTATTTCAAGGATAAACATTAAAAAAAATAGGATTTTTTATATAAATTGATTTAACTTTTTCCGATAAAATGCTTTCAAAACTTTAAAAAATGCTAATTTTTCTAATGAATATTTTAAATAAAATATAAAATGGAAGTAAAAATAATTAGGTTCAGTATTAAAGTATGAAAAATTTTAAGATTCATAAAAAAGATAATGACAACAATTTTAGTTTTAAGTTCCAGTTGATATAGAATTGCTTTTTAACAATTTTATTGCTTGTAGACGAACCTGTGTCTATGATTTTAGTACACTTTGGGTACTCGGATGTTATATCAATATTAGTTTATACAATACAATTTTCAAAGAAGATAAGTGTTCTATAGATTTTAAGAATTGCTTTGCTATTTAAGAATGTTGGTCAGAGAACTTGGGCATTCAATGATTTTAAGTTATTTATTTGAATTGTTGATTCAGTATACACTATATCGATCACTTGTTTAAATAGGGAATTAGTTTGTTTTGCTAGAATGATTGTTATGTTGGAATTTTAGTTTGATTAGGGTTATTGTTGGAATTAATAGTTTTGTAAGATTTAAAGAATAAAAATTGGCACAAACTAAGATATAAATATATGAAAAAAAAAAGTGTAGAGAAGTATACTTTTTTTCTTCTTATTTTTCCATGTATTTATCGTTAATACAGTTACATTCTTATATACAAACCAGTTTTGATGTTTTCCTCATTTCTTACGAATAAAATTCATAATTTAGTACAATTTAGATTATCCTGTCGAGCAAGCATGGGGAGGGATGTTTGACCAATGGCTTGCTTGGTTTATTCGCTTTTATGTATATAATGATTTATAAAGATTTTCAGTTGGTCACAGGCATCTTATTGTTTTCATTGACTCAGTATAAATATTTTTGGTTTTCCTTTGCTGAGATATTTTCACGTTGATATTTGCCCTTTGAATTTATTGCAAAATAGTTTAATTGAGCTCTGATTTAGGGCTTCTCAAAAATTGTTGGTGCAAAGACCATTTCATCAAATACCAACAATAATAATAATAAGGAAAACAATGAAGTATTAACTCTACAAGCTATTGAGAATGGCAGTGAATCCTTAAAATTTTCATAAAAATTTAAGCTATTGATACAAAGTATCACAATTAAGACAATGTTGCAAATTTTTTTGTCATATTGTTTTATTATTATTACATCAAAACAGCAGACAGTTTCCGAAAAGTCAAATACAACTTTCTTAATATTGTAATGTTTTGTTTTACAATATGTCCAGAAAAATAGGGACAAATAAAATTAAAAAAAAAATTATTTTTTAACTTTTTTTTAATGGTGTAAATTTTGCTGGCTGACATTTTTTTCATAGTCCAGTTACCAGTTTTTGTGCCTTTTAATGAGTTGTATTTAAACTTTTACTAGATTTTAACCTAAAAGTTTTAGGTTTCATGTAACATGAGTTACAACTTTTAAATAAAGAAAATACTTTAAATGTCATCTTGGAACAATTTTTTTTTTTTTTTTTTTATGTTAACTTAGACTGTTGTTCAAAATGTTAACTCGTGACAGTTTTTAGAAGATATTCTTTGAGGAAAAATCCCATATGTTCTTACTAAGCAAAAATAGAATGTCTCTGTGGCTGTAATATGAGTTACCAACACAAATTAATTTTTTGCTTTAAAATATCACATGTTTACAACAAACCAGTAGGTGTTAAAAAAGGTTCATTGAACCTGTAGTAATATCAGAAATTAATTTAGACTAATGTTTACGTTTTTGGTGACACTTTAGCTTTGAATCTGATTTAAAATATCAAACCGTAACGTGAGTTACCGTGAACATACCCTTTTCCATATTAACATTTTTTACTTTCAGTTGTTTATATGCAACTGGAAATTTAAAAATATTATATTTGTATAGTAATGAAAGAGTTAAATTTTCAAGCAAGATAATTTTTGATTCCACCTTACCATTTTTATCTTTGCAAAAATGGGATAAATTAAAAAGCTTTAAATTATTGGTATCATTATTATTAAAAAAACAAAATTCTTAGAATACAAGAAATGTAATTTTTTTTTTTTTTTTTTTTGATATAATGATATTTAAGATATATTTTCTAAAGTAAAACTTTCTAAATGAAAAGCTTATTTATCCTTTAAGATATTTTTAACTTTTTTAAGAGAATTAAAATGAAATAATGCTATAATTCAAAATTGCAATGCTATTTGGAGATGGGGCTGTTTTGAGAGACCAGAAAAAAGAAAACATTGCTTCTGTTGAGTTCAGAAAAATAAAGCTGATATAAAGAGATTCAACGTGCAGAGAAATTATTCAAAAACAAAACCAAGGGCTGCACAAAGAACAAACAAGTAACGCCTTTTGGGTCTGTTATCAGAGGGAATTGGATACAACCATTTTGTCCTGCTTTGAACTCATCAGCCCGATATCAAACCCAGAAAGGCATGGACAGAATTGGAGGTCACCCCTGCATCTGACAGTGACCCCCGAAACCAAAAAAATAGCAATAATAAATTAGGTGCTATAGTCAATTGCACCTAATTTATTATTGCCTTTTTTTTTTGTTTTTTTTGTTTCAGGGGTGACCTCCAGTTCTGTTCACGCCTTTTTGGGTTTGGTATTGAGGAGGGCGGATCGAGCTAATGAGTCCCAAGCAGAACAAAATGGTCGTTTTGTATTCCCTCTCATAACAGACTCGAAAGGTGTTTCTTGTTTATTCTTTGTGCAGCCATTGGTTTTGTTTTTTTAAAGCTGATGTTGTCAGTGACTTACACTATTTAATAGTCATTATGCTTGTCAACAATTAATGCAAGATGTTTGCAGAAAGCATGCATTTTTTTAATAGAATATTAATAGCCATATAATGAGTTAATCACTATTTCAGTTGTACTTTAAAATGTGTTTGACTGTTGGATGTTTTTAATAAATTTCGATAAAAATTTTAAAGATAAAGTAGAAATGTACAAGTTTTGATTCTGACTTTTTTTTTTCCATTGGGAAGATCAAAATATCATTTGAAATTCTTTTCTAATTTAGTTAATTTAAATAAATCTTCGTATTGATTAGAAATAGAAGTAACATGTAAGCCCTTTAAACTTTATTAAACTATTAGATTCTTTTTTTTTTTCATTCTTGCTTGGGAAAAAAGATAAGAGGTTGATTCAGTTGGTTTTTAAAAAATGAATTAAAAGGGTGTAGCAAAAGGAAGAAAAAAAACCCAATTATGTTACACTGATTTAAAATGTGCTGCCAATTTAATTACTTTTATTTTTTCCTTCAGATATTTCCGTTTATATAGCGAAACATTGTAATGAGCTTCTTACCATTATTGATTATATTTTTATAGAAGTCTGTTTACTTCAGATATCAGTCTGTTTTGTTTTTCTTATCTTGTTTATCTTATATTTCATGTTTTACTTCTGGAGTATTTTAATATTTCTTGTTAAGCATTGAAATAATCCAGATTCAACGTCATCTATTTTAAATTTATTTTTAGTAAGGATTAGCATTAGAGGAAATCAAAGCTAATTCAGCATAGGATTGAATTGTCATCCCATATAAATATAGCAATACAATCACACTGACGGTGAAGTAGATTGATCACTTCAGATATCTTGGCCTACTGACATCATCTTTGAAAATAAGTTGTGGGACAGTGTTTACATTGATTTCAGTCTGAAAAAAGACTAGAATCTTTTTTCTATGTCTTTACCTAAAAGTCTATAATTATGCCTTTCCAAGCATTACTCTTTGATGATTTGATAATTGTTCTACACATTTCCATCTAAGTTATAAAATAAAATAAACTGTTTAAGTTTACTTAAATAAAATTTAGATGCAAGGAAGGACTAATTTTTTTTCTTTTTGAGGAATTTAATGATTTGTGCTCTTAGCAATTTGGTCAAATAGCTTATTTTTTTTTTTGGATAAGCCTGTGGGCTTGAGGAAATTCATTTAAAAAATAAGCAGACAGACATGTAAAAGATAATTTATTTTAAGTTTCTAACAAATATTTTCCAGATTAATAACATTCATTGATTTCTGTTTTTCTTCAGTTTCTTTGGTGCCTTTCTTCGTAAGATACATCATAGATACAAATTTTGACAGGAAAAAATTTGGAAGTTTGATTCTAAAATTTGTTTAAATGCTTTCTCTATCCAAATAACTGGGCAGTGTTAACTGAAGTGTATTTATTGAGAGAGTGATCTCAGTATGATTTTTATGATATCTAGAAGTTTATTTGTTAAACTATATTAAAAATTTATACAATTTTCTGCAGCTGATCCTTTCTTCATGACAAATATTTTACGATAATTTCTCTTATTTAATTCATGGATGCCAATAATTTGGTGACTGGAAATTTACTGGATATGTTTAAAGAACAGATGTCAATAATTTCATGTACAATGTTTTGAGCATCAGCAGATGATGGAAGCTGCAATTTATTATGATTTTTATGATCTTAAAACTGTCTCGTACAATCAGAAAATTAAGAAAAAAGACAGACATCTTTCAACCAAAAAAAAAAAAATACTTGAAGCTCATTTTCCCCATAATTCTTTATTCAGAGGAGATTTTTAAATATAACTTTCTTCATTTATTCTTTTAAATATGATTTCTTTACCAAAATAGGTTTTAAAATTCAACAAGGATCAAAAAATGCTTTAAATATGAAAATGAGTCAAATTATACATTTATATTGGCAGTCTAGTTTGATCTTATTAAATCCCACTTCACTACATATTGTTGATAATTGAAGTTGCAGAACTGAATTGTACGTGCAAAATTGTTATGTATGAAAGAGACTAAAGTTGGTAAAGTGATTCTGTAATCAAACAGTGACCAAAATATCTTCGTGTTTAAGCAGTATAGAATCAGTATTTAGTATATCTCTGTGAAGACACGAATAACTCTACATGAATAATAAGTTATGATATAGGAAATAACATTCCATGTAGAGTACCTGCTTTGCAGTTCATCCTTTTTGAGACCAAAAGCAAAAATAATGCTAGATCACCTAAAGTGGTACTTTTCACACTGGTTTGATAAGGGCCAAGTTCCAAGACTGTTTGGGCCAGGGAAGCTGATAATACTGGGATCAGAAAAAAGGATGTGCTTATTATGGATTTATCTTGCTGAAACACACTTCAGATCTGCTTGAAGAAAGAAAGTGTGGTCGTTGCTTCCTAGGCACCAACTCATGGAGGCTGGTAGTGTTTTGGGGCTTCTCAATAATTTGACTTGGCCTCCAAATTGAGCCTTTATAATAAAGATCTTTATTGCGATTATTATATACATATAGATTTCTTCTGACTTCATACTAGGGGGGAACAAAATTCAGTCAGTTGAACCAGTGACTTGACTGAATGATTAATCTTCCACAGTTGGTGATGTATTGTTATTTACTATTATTTGACAACTAGTAGTGTTTACAATGTGCCTTTTTTTTTTTTTTTTTCAAGCTTAAGTCATTTGTTGCCAAGTGTGCTGTTAATAGCTCTTATTTAGGCAATTGAAAGAATACTGTCTTGGCTTATTAAAACCAAATCCTTTATTCACTTGAATAAACATTTTCACCACAATATTTTCAATCATTTGCAACTATATCCTTTCCTTAATGGAGTTCAATTAACTGTTCCCTTTCAAATTCTTGAACATGTTATTGCCCATTCTTTATTTTTCTGCATATTTTTTTGTTTGAGACCACTAAATGGCTGACACTCCTGTTGTTCATTTCTTTTAATTTTATTGTTGACATTTTTCTGTGTGGATTGGTCCTTTTCTGTTTATTTCATTCATATTTCCTCAAATGTCAAGTTCAATCTTTCTACATATTTTCATTATTTGATTTTTATCATTTAGGTAATGAAATTTCAACATCAGTTAATGCTTGTCTTTACTTGTAAAGGGTTTGTCTGCATTTTTGTCTTGACATTTTTGCTAAGTTCATGTAGTGTACATTCTCATGTTTATAAGCAAAGAAGTTGTAATAGTTTAGGAAGTTTCCCATGTGCAAAAGTTTAATGTACTTTTCATGTTGTTTGATAGCTTCAGTAATTTAAACCAGGCTTAATATTTTAACGTAAACTTGAATAAATTTCCTAAATTATAATTTTTTGTGTTGTTTTAAGATAGGAGATTGGTGTTAAGATGTTAAAATAATAATAACCATTTTGAATTGCTAATTAGAATACTGAAAATGCCTAATCCTAGAAACTTATTTCAATAAAAGATTGAAATTATTAAAAAGGACCTTTTGCATCTTCATATTATTAGATCAGCTAACATCATTGATGAATTAAAATTTGAGATCTTCTAAAACCTCATGCATTAGTTGACTTTTGTAGTGTTAAAACTTTATGATCTGTTTTACATTCAGACAAAATCACTTTCATTTTCACTATTGAGAGTCTGTATTGACGTTGTCTCAACTTGTTAGAATAATTTGTTTCAGGTCCAAAAGTGTTAATTTATTGTAATTTTTCTTAGTATCAAGCTCCTCTCATTATCCCTGACCCAGGTGGAATTGACACTTTGCTTTTTGTTTGCAAATACAGAAGGGCGATGGATAAAATTTTAATTTTTTTATTTTTACAGAATTGCAAAGACCTATATATAAGCTTCTATGTATTAGTAAATGCTATACGATAAAGAGCACAGCTATAGCTATCTTGTTAAACACTTACATACACTTAATATACATATATATTATATCCAAAGCTCAGGATCCTTTCCAGAAGGGCCTATCAACTATCCAGATGGGGGGAGGGGGGTTGCTCATCATTTAAACTGTTACAGGGCCCAGATTGCACATATGAGGGCCTGCTTAATATAGTTGTTACTACTTCAGTTATACTCATTGCTGTTGAATTTATTTATTTATTAACTTGACGAAGTGTTCTATTATAATACCGTATCTGAATCTTTGAATTGGACAGAGTAATTTTTATTTTAATTTAATTTTATTTCACTAAGCTTGAACCAGCTTTACTAAGATACCATTTGTGAACCTTAAGTCTATTAGTTTTGAAGAAAGCATATAAAAATTAAAAATTCTTAGAATCTATGGAATTCTCATTAGTGTCTTAACTGGCAAATATTGTAAATCTGCTTTTTTTTTAATTAAAATTTTAATTACATTTATCAGTAACATACAAATATTTATTTTTAGAACTAAACTATGCTTCATTTAAATAATAAATTTAATCGAAAAATTAATTTTAATTTAATTTTATTTTTTCATTTTTTTTTCTTCTAGCAACTCCTAATTTTAAAGTGAATTGTATTTATTTGCCAAATCATGACAAAGTATTTTTCACTGATGGCCATTCAGTGGGTCTCAGAAGAGATCATAATGGTGTCCTACTTTTGGACACTATTCTTCAAACTCCAGTTTCTAGAGGGGATGACATTGTAAGGATAGAGCTCCCCTTAACTGAGGTAAGAAACAATTAATTTATTATTATTATTATTATTATTATGTTTGTTTGTTTCAAACCTTGGGTTTCCCCAGCCAAGACAATATGGCGGATCAAGGACCAAAGCACATATTGCTAAGTGTATTATTATTATTATGATGTGAAGTTGGGGATAGAAAAAAAGTATTTTTTTTTAATCCCATTTCTAAAATTAGTAAAATGACAAATAATCATTTGAGTAGAATAGAAATACAAGAGGATATAATGAAGGGAAAAAATGACTATTAATAAAGGCAACTTCAGAACTTAGTCCCATTAATAAAAGAAATATGTAACAAAAATAAGCAAGGGAAGCTTTAAACACATAAAACTTCTTTTTGTCATTGAAATATGTAGCTTGTAGTAAAGAGAACCCACTTAAATAATCACTTATATTACCTAAACTAAAAATGAAATAACAAATGTAGAATCTCCAAAAATTTGTAATATTTTGATGCTTTAGCTGACTTTCTCATCTTTTTATTCCCTTCTCCTTTTTTTTATGCAGTTATTACATTTTATAGTAACCAGAGTGTCAAATATTATATTTGCCCTGTTTGTTTGCTTTTGTTCCAGTACTCTTTAAAATTGAGGGAGAAAAAATCTTATAAGATCCTGAAATATGCTGGTAAATAATAATGGTGTAATGATCCTGGTAAATATTACAAGGATTATACAATATACTCAGAAATGATGTGTAAACTGATATATATATATATATATATATATATATATTGTGACAATACTCATATGTCAATTATTATAATACTCGAAATATTAGAATTTTAGTTATATTATTTTTGCCTTTGCAAATGTCAAAGAAATGTCAACTTAAAAAAAAAAAAGAATTTTTTTTTTTTTTTCCGAAACATTGTTTTGTAAAGCTAATGGCGGAAAAACTTCGTTAGCGTTAGTTTTAGTCATTATTAGTAATTTTATTTTATTTTAGGCTTTAATTTAATTTTAGTCAGAATCTTAAGAATTTTAAGGAATAAATCTTTAAGTTTTAAAATGTTAGAATTTAATATGAAAGATTTAGGAGTTTAGATTAATTTTAAAATATTTAAGGATTTAAGATTCATTTAGCTTAGATTAGATTTAATTTTTAAAATAAGAAATTAATTTTCTTTTGCTTTAATTCAGCCGAGTTTATTTGAGTTTGGGAATTTCCTATTCTTAGGAATTTTCCGTGAGGTCATCATTCCATATTAGGAATTGTTGTAAGCATTGTAATCTTATTGGTTAATCAGCATTATCTCTCGATATGAGGTAATCTCCCTTATTTGGGCAGATATGCAATCCTGCTATCTGAATGGTCAAGGGGACGCGTGACGTCATATAGCGGCACTCTCAAACTTATTTAAAGGGGTGTTCGGAGAAGTTCGCTCTCTCTTGCCGTTTTGCTCTCTTGCCTGCTGTTCCCTCGCCGTTTAGCTCTCCTGACCTTTGCTGCAATGCACCTGGCCTCGTCGACCGCCGCGAACAAGGTATTGGAAGCCGCGTCTCAAATTATCGGCAAATCGAAGTCACGTCGACTTGTTTGTTAGAAATAGGGCGTGTTAAACCAAGTTATCTTTAGTTAGAATAGGCAACCCATGGATAGCCTTAAATTTCTATAAATCATTTATGAGAAAAATTACTGAAATTAATTTGCAAAGCAAGGCTTGCAAATTTTCTGTTTCAATGCACATGTACACCCGTGCAGGATTCCGCGAGTTATTTAGTGCTCCCCAGTTCAGTTAGTGCAAATTATTCGTCTATTTCAGTGCGTCATAAGCCATAGCTTCGCCGAAATTGTTATTCTTAAGTGAAGTGACATTATTTGCAGTGTTGAATAAAATTGTTAAGTTTAATTAATGTGGTGAATGCGTTGTGCTTCTTTGTGCGTGAACGTGAAGTGTGGCTCCCCCACGCTCCGAATGGACTGGGTTAGTTAGGGCGTACCGTGTAACGACTTTGGAGGGGGTAGATAGAAAATTCACCGAACGGACTTTTCGGTTGGCGCCCAACAAATACCCGAACAACCCCTGAAAGGCTAAAATAAACCCCAAGAGCAGCGTCCCGTTACAATATATATATATATATCATTATCAGTTTACACATCATTTCTGAGTATATTGTACAATCCTTGTAATATTTACCACCAGGGCCATATTATTCATAACTGTGACTAGGTTGAAACCTAGGGGCCTGTCAATTTTGTGAATAGAAAAAATGACCCTCAAAATGGATATAGGGCTAAGTACTGCAGTTTAGTATCTACCGTACCAGGGTCAAGCTGTCAGCTGTGAAGTCAGGGTGAAAGATTGAAGTGCCAGAGGAGGCCCTAAATAAATACCTGAAACCCTAAGCCTCCCTATCATGGGTTAATATGGGCCTGTTTATCTCCATGCAAGGCTTTTGGGAAAAAAAAAATAAATACTAAAGATCATAGTTGTATAAGAAAGTCATACTGTGGTTCTAAATCAGTCTATACTTGTTTTTTTTTTTGGTTGAACAAGGAGGGCCAAAGAAAGGAGTAGCTTTACTTTTACATTTCTTTAACTTCTTTCAGTAGAAGGAAACTTGTTATCTGTTACATAAAATGTGTAGATAAGAGATCAAATAAGTGGTAAATTGATAAATAATGTTTTCAGTAAACAAAGCTTTTTGTTCGAGTGTGATTACAGCATTTTGTAAACATACAGTAAAATGTATGTTTTGTTTGTTTCGTTTTTTTTTCTTTAACAATAATTTAGGCAGAAGCTATTAAAATATGCTTGTTACAAAAGAAAATAGGATTTACAAAAGTGACTTAAAAAGCTAAATTAATCTTAACTATTTTAAGATACTAAATCAAAATTGGTTTTCTAGATTTTTAAATGTGTTTTACATTTGTCAATTCAGTTAAATTTTGCAATGAGACTTGTTCAAAGGAAAAAAATAGATATGAAAGATAGAGTTGTAGAAGTAAGTCTGACAGAATTTTGGAATTAGATCATATTGTTGTGTCGTTCCTGTGATTATTATTTGCAAATTTTTCCCATACTGCTAGATTTAATTACATTCATTTGCAAGAAAATGTATCAATTTCAGTGATAACTTTGATACTATGATGATTTTTATCCTTACTTTCTGCATTTCTCCTTTGCATAACATTTTTTATTTTAAAAAAACTGACTTAAAAAAGTTTCAAGATTCAGGTTATTAATTTTAAAAAAGTCTCAAGATTCAGGTTATGTAAATATTTTAGATCTATTTATGATTAAGAGATTGTAGCCAGAAGAAGTATTTGATGGCATAGAAAGCTTAAAATAGAGATCGGTGGTTTTTGAAGATGCTGCCTAATTTAAGACTAATTGAATGTCTGGTAAACTTTCTGCTATTATTGAAGAGCCTACTGTGGGGGGAAAAAAATGTTAATTTAGCAGATAAATGAGATGGAAAAATATGGATATACAAGATAAATGAAATATATAGGGATGAAAAACAAAATCTGAAATGTTTTACATTCCTGCCTGTATTATTTGTTTGATATGTGTATTTTCTCCATTACATTAATGTTTTAAACACAGTAAATGAAGGATTAGCAAGCAAACAACCAGAAAGAATTCTTTTCTGATTAATCTAAGTGTTAGTTTCACTTGGAGAAGAGTAATGCAAGAATAGAAGATTAGGTGGAAACTCCTTGAGTTGCTTCTTGGAAATTGCCTTTTTTTTTTCCATTTTTACAAGGTATTCATAATTAAAGTTTACATTTTGAAAGGCTGTAACTGGAAAACTAATTGGCAGAATCACTTCATATTTCACTATTAACTGTTGTCTAATGTTAATTCAACTACAAGATAATTTTATAAATATTACTCTCATAATTACAGTTTATATAGCTTAAGTATATATAGATGATTAATTGATCTGTAATGTCAAACTGAAATATGTCACTATAATTCTTTCAATGCTATAATGCTAAAGTGAAACATGGAACTATGGAGACTAGTTAACATTAATGATGTATTCTTCAAAAAATCTCACTTTTTTTCACTTGCATCCTTCTGCTTTTTAAAATGTTCAAATAATAGACTGGTTCTAAAATTTAGTATTTATTTTAAACTGGCAATTCTGAATCTTTAGCTATCTTTAGGCATAAAGATGATTCAAGTTATATAAGTTAAATACAAGATGTTCATAATTAAGTTCGAAAGACTAACTAGAGAACTAATCAGCGGAAGGACTTCATATTTCACATGGGGACGACTGTGGTGATGGAATTTTGATTGGTGCAAAAAAAAAAAAAAAAAATTCAACAATACTGCATTGGATAATGTAAATGACAAATGCACATGCCATGACACATGATAGAAAACTTCTATAAAGCAGACAGCTGAGGAATGTGTCACTTCATTGCAGAATGACTATGTTATCAAAGGATCGCACATTTCTTATGAAGCTGTTTTATCAAAATAACAATGTGCCTTAACAACATTGCAAAAGTTTAGGTTTTCATGCAGATGGGTGCTCCATCTCATATTGCGATCCCTGTCCAGCGATTGCTTCGAGTTACTTTTACCAACAAAAGAATCATCAGCTGCCATTTTCATACAACATGGCCAGCATGTTTGCCGGATCTCAGCCCCTGCCACTTTTCGCTGTGGGGACATCTCAAAAAGACCTTGTCTGTCACAAGCACCTAGCCAACATTGAGACCAAAAGACCAGCATTAAACGCCGTGTTCACAACATTACGAGTGATATTACATGCTTTCATTGAGTATGCAATGTTGGGGTTTCATCATTATGCTTCCAAAACTAGGGGAAACCATTTCGAACATGTCCTTCTGTAACCCAAAACGAATCGTGTATCCACTATAGTATTGCAGTGCCATATTATCAGCCTAGCGGCCACCTTCAGAAGTATTTTTTATTTCTTGTGCCAAACAAAATTTCATTTTTTTCGTCATGCAAAATATGAAGTCGTTGCGCTTATTGGTTCTCTAGTTACAGCCTTTCAAAATGTGAACTTTAATTAAGAAGACGTTGTTTATAGCTTTCAATATCAGGAAGCCCAAGCTTCAGTTGGTAAAATAGAACAAAAATAAAGTAAGAACACTATAGACATCTAATCACCTGGTTATTTAATCCTCTTTTGGGGAAATGGGCAGGTCCTTAGTTGAAAGAAAAAAAATTAAATTATTATTAAGTAAACTTATTTTATTACAGGTAAACATAAAATTATTATTTTATTATATGTAAAAACATACAGAACTTGAATTTATTAAGAATAAAATAAAATGAAAATAAATTAAGAGCACTGTAAATCCAAGTCAATCATTTACCAGGTCAATGAAATATAAATACAGTAGAACAATAACGGACTATTAGGGACTGAAGGTTGTCCGTTTTAATGAAAGTCCGGTTTATAACAAATAATTTTTATAGGGGTGTAATGCAGCAGGATGTACATCAATGAAAGTTAGCTATAAAAAATGTTTATTACATATCAAATAAAAAACAGCCGTCAACATAGCAAGTTGAATTGAAAAAGATGTGTACGTATACACTGCATTAGAACAAGAAGGTCGAGGTTCATGTTGATTGCTTATATTCATTGGTTTGAAAAAATAATTTATTTTCTGCTGGGTTTATTTGCTGCTTATTTCTTCAGTTAATAACTGACGTAAGTGTTCATAATATGCAAACACATTTTCATTTGTCGATTGTTCAACATATTGAATAACAAAATTTAAATGGTCTTTCAATTCGCTCACCTTAATTGTAGGCTGACATTTTTTTTAAACTGTCTGTATAAGCGACGTCCGTTATAATAGGGTCCGTTATAATGAGGTTCTACTGTATTCACCCCAATTCTGGAAATCCTTAGGCCATTTTCAAGATAAAATTTAGAATCATTTTTTGCCTTATAGTATTTGATTGGTTGAGTTAGTTTGATGTGTAAATAATTGATGATACACCTAACACTGTAAAACGGCCTAAAAAGGAAGGTCCCGAGGACTGTTAGGGGATGGACAGTAGAAGACCATCGAAGCAGTGGGTTTCAATGGATTTTGCAATAATAAAATTAGCTTTTGCTATAAAAATACTCATCATTTATATTAAAAATTAAGTAATCTTATCTGTTCAGGATGATCGATCTGTTTATTTATCCTTTTTTCCGGGAAATTTCTTTCTGTCTGATGGGGTCCCTGGATGTTTGCAAAAATAAAATTAGTTCTTGCTATAAAAATGCTCACATTTATATTAAAATTTAAGTAAGACTGCCTTCTGTTTGATTAAATTACAGCAAATACAAAAATAAATGTAAAGATAAAACAATCAGTTTATGGTTAATTTCATAGTATGTTAGAAGTCTTTTTTTTTGGTATTGCTCTCAACCATTTTTATTTTAAAAAAGCTTCCCGTGGAAGACTGAGACTTTAGGATCATTGTCATAATTACAAAATGGTACAATACACTTTTGATACCAAATAAGGCACAAACATGTCAGAATTTCCATTTAAATATCAGCAGATGAAATGGAGACTGACATCAGAGAACTTCGGGTGATGCGTGAAAAGGCTGCATAACCTGCTACTAAGTTCGTAGCCGCTAAATTTACCCCCTAAATGAGGGGTACAATACACTTTTGAGCCAACTTTTTTTTTTTAAATAAAAGGCAGAAACACATGTCACAATTTCCATTAAAATATTCGTGGACAAAATGGAGACTGACCTCGGAGTACTTCTGTTCGACGAGTGCAAAGGCTTGTGTAACCTGGACCTAATGTCGCAGTCCCTAAATTAACCCCCTAAATGAATTTTCAGGAAGTCCAAACCCAGCTAAATCGCTTTATCAAATCCGAAACCGGTAGACCTCACAATTTCCTAAAAATCCTTAGGCCCATTTTCAAGATAAAATTACAAGATTTCTCGTTTAATAGTATTAGATAGATAGATAGATCATTTGAATTATCTTTATGCCTAAAGATTCAGAATTGCCAGTTCAGGAATTTAACAACATTACTTAAAGTAATAAATACTAAATTTTAGAACCAGTCTATTTGAACATTTTAAAAAGTAGAAGGATGCAAGTGAAAAAAAGTGTGATTTTTGTAGAATAGATCATCAATATTAGTTAGTTCCCATAGTTCCATGTTTCCCTTCAGTGTTACAGCATTGAAAGAATTATGGTAACATACTTCAGTTTGATATTACTGATCAATTAACCCTTCAAGCCGGTAAAACGTACACGTGTATGTTCGCCTGGGTCTGTCTCACAGCCGGTTTGACATACAGGGGTATGTTCTCTGCAGGGGTAGATAATTGCCTGCCCCCCCCCCCCCCTGTTAATGTTCAACCAAATTCTGTAATTTTCCGCTGACCGAGAGATAATTACTAAGCTTATAATTCACTGGCGGAATTTAAATTTCTGCAATGTATTTTAGCCATTAAACATTTTTCTTTCAGTTTCTTTGTTTTCTAAATAAAAAAAGTACCGGTTGAAAGACATATTCAGAAAAGAAACTCGCCGGTCTGAAGGGTTAATAATCCTTCGCCTTATGCTATCTATATATTTTGTAATTATGACAGTAATATTTATAAAATTATCTTATAGTTGAATTAACATTAGACAACATTAAAATGTCAAGAAATGATGAAAATTAAAAATAAATATTCAAATTGATTTCCAGCCTGTTGTATTGATGCATGATATAATATGTGCAAGGATATTTTTAATTATCTATTCATTTATTTAGCTCTGTACACAGTTAAATTCCTGAGAAAAAAAAATTCAAAAGATCTCATATACCTTGATGATCTGATTTTGATCACTTTCATATAGTTGACTTGCATATAACTGGCTTAAATATAATCAGGAAATGAGGTATTGCTGTATTCTTTTAAAACAGTGGTCTCAATCTCATGGTCCATGAAGGATCCTTTTGCTGTCTGTCATTTTGTAATTTCAACATTATACGGCTTATTCTTTTTTTCTAGTTCAGAAATCTGCAGTTTTATATTAATGAACATTTAAATTTGCATCATCATTTTTGGTATACCTGTAAATTGTGGTTCAAAAAATAAACAAAGCAAAATTATTGATCAAATTGCAGCCCTCAAAAAGCCTGCAACCTGACATTTTGACCGATAGACTGAAATGAGTTTGAAGCCATTGTTGTAAAAGTACATTTTTTGTTGGTAGTAAGTCTTATGGAGTCTGCCTATAAACAATTCAGAAAATAGAAATCATGTGCATGTCAAGACAGTTCTGTTCATTTTTTTTTTTTTCCTTCCTTCCTTTAAATTTCAATTTGTTCACATTGTAGACCTTATTGTTGATGACTGAATGGAAATTATTTGTCTTGTTTCCTGGGGTCAACGACAACTGCTACAAAATTCATTGAAAAGTTTGTACATAAAAACTTTGTTCTATCTATACACGATGGAATGTTAGGCAGTTTGATTTTATTTTATGTCTACTTGATTCCAGCTCATAATAAGTTTCCTAAATCAAATCATGATGAATTATCATCAGCATAGTTATTACTGGCTTGTAACTTTAACTGTATTGCTGTGTGCCAAATAGAAAGTCTGCAGGTCTTCAATTTACCTTACAGTTTTTCTAATGTAGACAAAACAAAATCTGGTATTTTGGTCCCAAATTCAGTAAGAAATTAATTTGTAATGCATTGCTGTCAACCACATTTTGATTCTTTGTGATTCTGTTGAGTCATTCCCATCCGTCTTTTTTGTTCCTATTCTAGTAACGTATTCCCTTGGCCCATATTTCTTTTATTATTCTTTGGTTTACTTGAAGTTCTAAGAATATTATTAGCACTAGCTTCTTAAAGTTGAGACCTTTATGTAATTCTTTTGCACCAAAGTCACACAGTAATCTGGCTAATTTTGAGTAAGTATCTCCAGTGGTATTGCTTGACCTTAAAGAATATTTCTATAGATTCTTGAATCAACAAATTTTTAATTATTGGAGGTTAGAATACTCCGTTCTCTTTGATGCCATTCATTTTACCATTATTGCATCTGTGGCAATGTTCAAAAGTTTTTGCTAATTAAATATTAACAATGAAAAATAAAATAGAAGATAGAAACGTTCTGCTCTTCTAGCCGTGTGCACATGTGAATGTTTGAAGAATGTCGCCTAAAAAATTTTTGATTTCTTCATGCAGAAGGCTTTTTTATATATTTATCTTTGTACATTTTGAGCTTTAAATGATTAGTAAATTATTACTAATTTACTAATATATTAATTTTTTTATTTTAATACTTAACCAATACTTAAAATTATTTAGAAAGGACATAATTGCTTTAGTTTGCCCAAATGTAAACAAAAGTTTGTAACAGGATTTTACATAAAGATGCTATAGAAGTTCTGTTTTGCCAGATGCCATTTGTAATTGTTTGTGGTAAACACTAAACTACAGAATGATAATACTCTAACATTGATAGCTACTTTCAGAAGTTGTCTATTTGGGAGAAAAAAAAATCATTATCAATATTAGATGAGGAATATTAGAACTTCTGACTTTTCTCCTTTTCTTCCCTTACCCCTCTAGTTTTAATGTTTAATAATCAGTGAGTTGTATGATATGTTTACTTTCTTACATACCCAAGTAACTTAATGTATTTTATCATTCACTGTACACTGAGTGGCCACTTTATTAGATACCTGCCTCACTCTTAACTTGGACATGTCCGGTAGTGACGCATGGTGACATAACAGCAATGAGTTACATATAAAAGGCGTGCTTGGTATCAAAGAGAGCTGAGTATCAGTACAGTTCGCCAGAACGTGGGCAAGACAAAAGATTTAAATGAGTTCAAACGAGGTATGATCGTGGGGGCAAGAAGAGTGGGTTCCAGTATTTTGGAAACTGTGAAGATCCTCGGCTTTTCTCGTGCAACAGTATCAAGGATGTTCAGAGAATGGCAGTTGGGCCAAAAAGAAACTTCAAGCAATAAGTGCATCTGTGGATAGAATAGGCTTATGCATGAAAGAAGTAACAGTCAACTCGCACGAATCGTCTGTGGCAATAGAAGGACAACAACATGACAGATTGCAGCTGAGTACAACGCAGGTGCACCAAAATGCATATTCGAATGTACAACACAATGGACCTTGTCCCTGATTGGTTTAACAGCAGGAGACTAGCAAGGGTGCCTTTGCTATCACAGAAAAACAGGAAAGCATCGCAGTTAGATGCTTGATGAGTGGGAAAAGGTCACTTGGTCCAACGAGCCTCAGTTCCTTCTGATTGATGTAGTAAACATGACTCTTGATTTCCACTTGCTTCATTGGCTGGCTCAATCACCTGATCTCAACCCCATGAAGCATTTGTGGGACAAGGTGGAAAGATCCACTCAAAGCCTAGGAACGCCACTATCCAGTGCGAACCAACTAAGGGCTGCTCTTCTGTCAGCATAGGCCAATATTCCTGCCAGAACAGTTCCAACACCTTGTATATTCTATGCCTAGAAGAATTACAGCTGTGATCAAAGCTAGAGGACCAACTTGTTATTAGTATGGTGTCTCTAATAAAGTGGCCACTTAGTGTATTATCATTAATAAATCATTAACAAAATGAAATGCATTCTTGTGTCAGAAATTGAAAACTGTATGCTATATTGTTAACTGTGCAGATAATTTTATTTGGTTTTATAACTGAACTTACTTAATTGTGAACTTACTGTGTAAGTTGTATCTTGGAAAGTAAATAGGTGTGAATATATATTTTTTTTTGGTTGACTATAACACTGCTAATTGCTTTGAATCTTGAAAGAGTATGTCAGTTTATCCAGCAGAGCTCTGATGATCAGTGAAAAAGAAATCAGAGGCTGCCTAGACTCAGTAAGTTATATTTTGACAAGATAGAAGGAAATTTGATAGAAGAAGTAATATTTCCATATGTTTCGAAGAAGAATTCACAGACAACTGGTTTTGGTTCTTAAAACTGTATGTTTCATATTACCTTATCTCCATCTCTCCCTTCAGAGAGTAATGAAGAGATGATAATTCTGCTATCTGTAAAGAAAGCAGCTTCTCTTTTTTCTTTTAAACAAGAAAATTGATCTAGCAGTGGCAGTGTAGACATACAAAGTATTGGATGTCTATCTTGATATTAACCTAAGTTGGAAACATAGGACTTCTTTAAATGATTAGATGTTGTGCAGGATATTATGATTTGCTTCTTTTCGTTAAGGTTAAAGAAATGAGGATAGGCTAAATATGGTAAAAAGATGATCTTTGATGTAAACATAGTTTGGCCTATTTGCGGTGGATCAGACTTTGTTCAGCAATGGAAAGATTTCCAAGTTTCTTGCCGAACCGGACCTTAAATAAGCAACCTATTACAAATTTTATATAAAAATCTATCCAGTTGTTTGAGTCTGAAAACAGACAAACAAAGAATAAAAATATTCAAATAGAATAGGAAGATTTGTCATATTCATTCAGTGATAGAACTTTAAAAAAAAAGAAAAAAAAACTTATGGTAGTTGGCCCAGAACTGAGAAAGATTCCTATTTCATGTGAGTTAGTACATGTCCTGGAAGTTATTTATTGCTCAACCATTACAAAAGACTTTTGACGGGAATTTATGTTCTCTGATAATCTACAGTCTTTATTGAACTAATAATTCTGATAGTATTGTGAAAGTTACATTTCTGAGGAAAACATTCTAATGATTAAATAAGTCATCCAAGTTAGATGGCCTCTGCTTAGCTGTTCATAATGCTAAGTCTCCTTTTAAAAGCTTATTGTTTATCTTTCAGAATATTATAGAAAATTAAAGAGATTCAGTTCTCATAAAACATTGATCATTAGCAGAATTTAATATCAATTATGTATGAAATTGTAGTTTATAACTATAGGAAAATTTGTAACCATTATTTTTCTCTAAATAAGTGTAAAAAAGGCTTCTGATAATAACTGGTGGATATAACTTAATTATTTTGAAATAACAGTGGTATTTAAATAACAATGATAGCTTCAGGTGGATATCTTGAAACATGCTATTAAAAAGTCAAGCTCTAATTAAAAAAAAAATGACATTTTATAGATAAATTGACATATTGGTGAGCAGGGCAAACAAATTAGATTGGGGGGGGGGGGAGATAAATTAGCTCTTAAACTATCATAACTGATTTGTATAAAATAATGATAATGATTTTGTTATCTGCTTGTACAGCAGTTTTATTTCATTGTATACTATTAAGATCATTGGCAGAAGAAAAGAATGTGTAAAAATGGATGGAAAAATTTTGAAGGATAAACAAAACAAGTTCCTTTATTTTACAAATTTTATAACCATTTTATAGTTATTTTACTTTTGTTTACCACTTAAATTTCATTTTTTTTAATGGTTTCAGAATTTCGGTTATTTATTTTATTTTGATCTATTTGGAATGAAGATCATAATATTTATATTGTTTGAATATCTATGTGTTTTTCTTTTGTTTTTTTGTTTTTTGATGACTTTTTTTCCCCATTGTTGTTATTTCTGATATCACAATGAGATATGTTTCTGAATCATTTTACAGGCTTGGCAGTTGTATCAGTGCCTAATAAACATTGATTTGCAAGGCCTCGTTTTAGCAGATGAACTAATAAAAATATTAGAAGAAGAAGTCTGCGTAGGACAAATTGGAACCAAAGGCAGCAGTAAAGCTACTAAAGTAAGTTTATATTTTCATTGAACAAAATTGTTTTGTTTGTTTTTTAATAATCAGAAGAGAAAAAAAATAGAATTCAGAAAAATCATATTTTTTTTTTTATTGGAAATTTGATTTACTGAAAAGATTTGCTAATAATGAATGTTCTTTAATTAATTTTATAAGTTTTATTATATAACAATAATTGTTTTTATTACTATTTTTATTTTCCCCCATAGTGGTATACTGTTTGTTTATCATTACCTCATAATACTTTGAAGACCTTCTGTTCAAGTCTAGTACAAGAATTGAAAAAGTTAAATCGGTATATACCAGCTTTAGCCATAGCTTCTGCTATCAGTGAAAGGTTAAACTTGCTTTTACCGAATAATCCTTCTGATGGAGGTTCAACTTCTGCAGCAACAGTTGATCGGTCCCTCATGTACAGTGAATCAGCTAGAAGAGAAACTTTTGGAAAATGGCCTCACATGAATTATAAGTAAGTACATTAGTTTTAGAATAATCATCTAATTCAGTTGACAGTAGTAATTGTCTAGTAATCTTAGATTATAATCTTATGAGAAAGTTCTCTTTGGAGTGTCTCCAGAGGTATCAGTGGACCCAATGTGTGCCAGGAAAACATCCCCCACACCATGACACTGCCCCCACTGCCCTTACCATTTGTGTGCACAGCAGGTGTGTACCTAATGAAGTGGCTGGACAGTGTATATATAGGTTTCGGGGCCAGTGCTCAATGGATTTCGATATATTTGATGTTGTTTTATTGCATTACATAAACATTCTTTTAAATGCTAGAAAATGCGGTAGTTCCGCATTTTATTGTTAATCAGCGATTGCTTAGATGATAATGCAACAGAGGTCTGTTCTGAAGGTACTAGGATCGAGTTCGCTGTGTGTTATTTCTTTTCTTTTTTTTTCTTCTTCTTTTTCTATCTTAGTTTCCTTTTTCTTTTTCTTTATATTAATATACATTTTTTTTATATTATTATTTTTGTTCTTTCTGGTTTACATTAGTAATGTGACTAGAAATTTTAAATCTTATCCCTTCTAATTACAAGATAAAGTAAAAATGTTGCTTTATTTTTATGACTATTATTCAAGTCGTATTACTTTTACTGATCAAATATCATTAAATTTCATCTTCTTTTTATTCTTTGTAGTTTTTCTTCATCCTTTTGTTATCATTTTTTATTATTATGTTAATATATTTTTATATGAAATGAATTGCGATTTTGAGTTAAGCTGAGACCCTGAGACAGCCGTTTCAAGCTTTTTGAGTTCTCTTCATCCAGGTGTCGTTATGTTTACCACATTACATTTTTTTATTACTTACATTATTTATATCCCAGAAATACGATTAGAATATCTAAATGATAATCCCTTTAATTTTTGTAATGGAAGTAACAAACAAAAATTCATTAACTTGATGAAAAAAGAAAACAAAGGATGAAAAAGAAAAAATGAAGATGAAAGCAAAAGAAGAAGAAAGTTTTGTTATTTATTTAAATAATAGTCATAAATATAAAGTAACATTTTACTTTATCTTCTAATTAAAGGAAACGATATTTAAAATTTCTAGTTGCAATACTAATGTAAACCAGAAAGAACAAAAAATATTTTTATTACGATGAAAAAAAAAATCAGCAATGAGAAAGGGGGGTGGAACTCACAGGAGATTCGATCCTAGTACCTTCAGTACAGAATTCCATCATTTTAGAAAGATGTTCTTTAAGCGATTTTTAAAAGTTTTTTAGAGAAGATTTTTCATGTGACTTGTTCGTCGGCGATTACGAACATTTCTTCATTTCATATCCGCACGTTAAAACTACATAGAATTCCATCATCTCAGCTATTTGCTGACACCGATAACAAAATATTTGGGAAATCATGTAACACCTTTGTTCGGTTTTACATTCCCTATTAAAAATGAATAATATGTAGCAGAGTTTGTATGGGTTATTCCAATCTAACGAACACACAGACACATTTAAGGACATTCAACAATTTATTGAAAAATGAATTTACTTCAAATACTCTGACTAATAACACTATTATTAATCTTCATTTCATTACTCAATAATACTTCTAGTATTCATAATGATTTAATATGTCTATAGGTTAATAATTCAATCAATAATTAGCAGTTCCATAGCAATGGTTATATGACACCGTATGTGATTATCCATGGTTAATTTCACCTTATGATCTATACATATTTATTGATGAATAATCAATAAACAACTTCTTAATAATAAAGTTAATTATAATTCAAACTTGATATTTCATCGATGCACTAGGTCTCAATGATATTTCATTAGTTATAATAGTCACTTTAGTAATATGGAACTTCACTTAAGAAATTCAATACTTTTCACAAATAGATGAATTGTTTAATTCTGAGTCACTAAATCAAATATCAATAAATGTTTATCTTGATGATTCGATTTATTTTTAGTTAAAGTTAATCACACTGTTGTCTTGAGAATAATAAATATTTATCCCTCCATCACTTCGTCGAATTTCGTCACATCAAGAACAATTAATTTCTCAGTTCAGCTTTCAGTAAAATAATCTTTTCCTCTTTAATAGTAACGTTCATTAATTATGGAATGACCGCTCTGATCATTGATTCTTCATTCACGAGAATAATAAGAAAAACTACTTACAAGTTCTTGATGATTTTCGAATTTCCGTAATGGCGGTTTACCCTATTCGAATTTCGCTCCATTGGAGAATCGGCATCCATTTGTCGAATTTAGCTTCAATGAAGAATTGACGTTCTTTGTAGCCTTCTTCCATGATGCACACTAACACTCATGGACTGGCAAGATGTACATTCGCTTAAGTCATCCTTAGTTTGTTGAAAAACTTATCAGGGAAGATACATGGTCGGTCACACCACTCGCTGCCATTTTTTTTATTCAAATACGCATATCACGTCACTGCGCATGTCACTTTTACTACATTCATGAATGACGTCATTATTTGTAAACAACCAAAGATTTCTCTTTTCTTAAATTTCTTCACCTCTAATTAACAATACAATATAATGTTCAAGCACTATTTTAATAATAATTCATATAATATTTTTTCCTTTACTTCAGATCCACACAAAACTATCTCATTTCTAGCATTTAAGCTATTACAGGAAATCCAATGAAAACAACAATCAATTGAGGGTTGGCCCCAAAACCTATACATTTTTTTAAAGTATTTTGTGTGTACTTCCATCTCCCAAAAGGGTATCAAAATCTGTGGTATACAGACCTTGTCGTCTCCTTGTTAATGTTTTGAAACTGATAGTTACAGTACCTTACTACTTCTATTTATTAATAAGCAATTGCGTTTTAAAACACTTCTTTCCTTTATTCATCAATATACGTTACATGTTCTCTTCTGATATATGCATTATGCTCAGAAGTTGTAAGCAACATATAAGTCTCGAAAAAATTAAAAACCCTTTAATGAGGATAAATGGAATTTACAGGGCAAGTTTGTGATAACCAAGTGCAGTAATGATTGATAGATGAGAGAATTCCATTGACAATGCCATGAAATATGCAATGTAAACTATTAATAGCTACAATTGGCATGGTAAAGTTAAATGACAACATTTTGTTAATAGGGTGCCTAATGTCCTCAGGCTGAAATATATATATACCCTGATGATTTATGGTGCCAATAAGATTTTGTGAAGTTTGGCAGGGTTAATCATTGTTATGAAAGAGTAGAGCTGAGCTAGAGTAGAGTATGATCGAGTTGCAGGCTCTCCATATTAATGCTACTTAGGAATCACTTTGCAGACTGAATCTCAGGACCCATCATTAAGCAACACATTGCCTCGTTCCCTTTGAGTCCACTGGTGATGTCTTTCAACTAATTTAATCAAACCCGAAAATGTTAAAGGGACGGAAACAGCTGATCTTCTTGCATAAGGATGACGCTGATGAAGCCTTCTAAACACAGTTTGTCCACAGCACTGGACTGCTTGTCCAGTGGATGCAGAGAGCTCTGCGACCAGATGCCGTGCTGTAGGTGTCTTATGACTATTTGTTATTTAAAGCATATAGCAGTCTTCCTTTGAGATACGGTCCTTATGCATTTTCAAGTTCAAAAGTGAAGACTGCTTTTATCCATTGCTTGCACAGCTATCGTATCAAAATAAGTAAAATTTACTGCTTCTGTACTAAATAGCAGTAAGCAAAAGGCAGACATAGACATCAATATTAAAGTCGTGATATCAATAGTAAAGTGACTAGTATACTAAGTATGGAAAGGTTTCGTGGAGAAGTATAAAACTATATAAATTAGATTGCCTATTGCTTCTGCGATTATTTCTAAAATACAGATGTTTAATTTTGCTTTGATTTTTATCGTGGAAGATAAAGTACCGTATATGCTCCAATAAACGCCGAGGCTGTTATTGTCGCCGGTCTCTAATAAGCGCCGGGCTGCAGAGGGGACACGGCCAAATAGTAGCCGGTCTCTAACAGTAGCCGGGTACTAGTGTAAGCGTCCGTATCTTTATAGTCGTGCCGACTATACCTTACGGTACACCTTACGGTACATTGCCTTACAAAATGCCAAAGCGGAAAGCGGAAAATAAAGTAACTGTTTGTAATATTAGCCGGTATTTATGTGTAAAAATATTGCGTTCTGAAGGTTTTTGTTAATAATGGCCGGCCTCTAATAGCAGCCGGTCTCTATTAAGCGCTGGGATCAGAGGCTAGTTTTGCAAATAAACGCCGGGGGCCTCTATTGGAGCATATACAGTATTCAATCTAACAGCATTTCATAGCCTTTTTCACTAGCATATTGCCAATGAGGATATCCAACCTTCCGTGTTTTATCATTCACAGATAAGCAGAGTAAAAACAGATGTTGCTTACAACATTGAACAGCTCTATATGTCCAGGAACAGGTCTTCGGGAGGCCTTATTGTCCGTTTCATACCAGCTTTAATGGCAGTTTATGATGCTAATATTCACATTTAGTCAACTTGCTATTTGTGATTAAGCTTGTCCAGTTTCAAGTTGTCCTATTGCTCTTCATCTTAGTTCTTCATATAAATGATTTCTCCTATTCATTTTTAAGAAAATTATAATCTTGACTTTAGTCAAACAAGACTCAAATTAAAATGGAAGCTGGTGCAGAAATGAACTAACTAATATTGAACAGTTATGTAAGTAGATATCTAAACCTAATTTTTCCATTTGTTGCGTAACTTTTCAGGCATCAGAGTATTAACAAATTTTCTCTCATTCCCAAGTGCTTGTTTTTTGTGTAGATTGATAATCGTTATTATAAATGATGATTTTGAACTTAAATATTGACTGAACAAGTTAATTCAAAGTTTTCTCCCTTAAGAGCTCACATTTGTAACTTCTGTTAACTTCATTGAAACAAATGTTCAGTAAAGAAAGAATCTGAATATAAAGTAGCTGGTAAAGAGTTTCAAGATAGTGTGTTCTCATTTCCTCAGAGGATTCCTTCTGGATGATGATAGAGATTGTAAATAGAAAAGGAGTGAAATGAATAAGAGGCCATTGTTGAGTAATTTTGTGAGAAGCAAAATTTCTTTTTAAAAGTGGTATTTTTATTAATTTATTTTAAAGTTATCCTAATTATACCCAAATAATAATAATTGTATGTCTTAATGAGATTACTTTTCGTAATTTTTTTATTCTATTTTACTTTTGTTATACATTTTAACAGTTTGAAATTCTAGCTAAATAACTTATTCAATTTTTAGGTGGGCTTTGCCAGATCAAATGGCTCAAGCAGGATTTTATCATCAACCAAATTCAACTGGAGATGATAGGGCTATGTGCTTCACCTGTAGCGTTTGTCTTGTGTGCTGGGAACCAACTGATGAGCCATGGTAATAATTTCTTACGAAGTCATTTCTTATGTTCTGTTTTGTTTTGTTTTTTATCTTTTCCGCTCCTATATAGAATTAAAACTTTGAAATTTAAGAAGAAAAAAAAATTAAAAAAATTCTTAAAGATTAAAGTTTTACTCGTAGATCTAAAAGTATTTGTATTTAATTAATAAGTATTAAATTATTTGTCTTTAGGTCAGAACATGAACGCCATTCTCCATCTTGTCCTTTTGTCAAGGGTGAATATACTCAGAATGTACCCTTATCTGGTAAGTAGTTTTTAGTTTCGTTGAGCTTAATGTCTATAGATTTCTGTGTCATCAGTTTTATCATGACACATAAGTCAAGTTTTAAAATAACAAACAATTTATAGATGTTGAATATCAAGCCATGGCACACATCCTGGACATTGTAACAAAATAACCAACAAAACAATACTCTTTTTATTTACTCTCTTATTCATTCTCGCATACAAGCTGCCCTGCAACATGAATGGGATGATCTTCATGGCAATAAACTTTGCCTTTGATAAATGAGTTTTATCGAGTAACTTTGAGTTATTCTGCCTTTGAATAATTAATAAGAAAAAAAATTGTGAGGACTTTCAAGCTGATGGCCATTCATTGTGGGCAAGAAAAATCGAACATTAAATTATAATTACAGAATTTGCATAAATATGTCATCTAGGATATTTTGCTGCAGAAGTAAGTCTGATATGTGTAATGAATCTGTCAGTAAATCAAACGAAATGAGAAATCTATGCAAATATATCATTAGGTTGAAGAACTAATGATATAGTGTTACAAAACAATATTCCTTTCATTTACTCTCTTATTCGTTCTCGCATATGAGCTGCCTGGCAACATGAATGGGATGATCTTCATGGCAATTAACTTCGTCTTGTCAGTCCTTTCTTATCCTCCCCTACAGATCGAATGTTTCAAACTCGACAGAAGGATGTTCTTCTGGTACATCTGAGGATCGGGCAAACGAGACTTACCCATCGATTTTTACTACGGAACGCTCCACCTCCTCTGTATGCTCAGATTCAATAAGCATTACTATTAATGCAAATTGTTTCCAAGTTTGTTAATACTGAATATTTCCCAAATTTCTATTGATATTTGACAGTAGCAAAGACAAAACACAGGCATAGCTTGACATGGGGTGCTAAATAATGACATGGGATGACATAAATCCTTGTAAAGGAGTATTGATATGAACGATTTCATTTGGGAATGCTGTAGGAAAATTGTTGTTATAAATAATGTCGGATGTCTTGACCTTTTACCATTTTACCAAGTTTTGTTGCAAAATGGGATGAATACAACTGCATCTTTTAAACAATGCATCTACTTTTGTGAAAAATAAATATATAAACATTATCAGTTTTAATTATTAGTTTTCAATAACTTGTATTGTTTGCATTTCGTGCTATGTGGTTTCTCCTATAGTTTTCTTAATAGATATAAGCTATTCCTTTGTTTAATTCTTTTGACTCCTCATTCCCCGATGATAATTCTTTTGTTTATATAGCTCACGTCGTCAATAAAATTTCTTCTATTTAACAAAACTAATCACCAATGAATTTCTGATATAAGTGAACTATTAATTGAATAAAACAAAGATTTTCAAAACGTATACTATAGAATATGTTGTTTTCCTTTATCTTCAGAGAGATTTGAGATCATTTAATGATAATTTTGAAATTTCGATTTACAGTGACATATGCAACAAATCCAGCTATACTGCATGGAGATAAACAGGAAGAAATCCATTGTGTTAGTCCAGCATCTAACTGTGATCTTATGGCAACCTCAACCAAAAGTGGTTGCATAGTTGTGTGGAATGTTTCCAAACAATTAAAGGTAAGCTTAAGTGTTAGTTTAAAAATTAAAACAAAGTTATTTTATACAATTTATGAAAACTGTTTTGATAAAACTAACAGCTTAATACATATCGGAATTTTTATGGAAATATTTACTATTTCCAGTCTTAAAAATCTTTACTTTTATTAATATTTAAATAAATTATCATGCAAATCATTTCATATAAAATTTAGTCTTCTGTTTCATAATTAGAGCAGCAGCTTTATATATGCTTATATGTCTTCTGTTAAGGATAGATTCATTGAAAATAAAGGGGTCTGCTGCTGCTATATAAAGCTTAGAATCAGTATAGGAAGATTTTCATCAAATAGTTTTAAAATCTCTCTTTATATTAGTATTAAATTACAACTATAGTTATTTTTTTTTTAATATTTTTTTTTATATTTATTTATATAAAACTTTTAAATTTTATGTATATTTATTCTTAAAATTTTGCTGATTATTGCTGAATGGTTATTGAGATACTTTTTTTCCTCCTAATATTAGAAAGAAGTTCAGTTTTGCATAGATCCTGGAGATCCTTTATTAATATCCAAAGACTTGCATCCTGTCCATAAAAAAGTTGGATTGCCTAAGCAAGCATGGGTGGAAGAAAAGAGGTAATCTATGTTTGTAATATCAAATTCTTAAAAAGTTTGCTTTTTTACATTTGTTATGCAGAAAAGTTAGTTTTGGGGAGCGAATAAACATGTAAAGTATAGGGGCCGAGTGCACCAAACCTCCGTTAACTTTGATCGCTGCTAAAGCATGATCAAGTGACATTTTCTGTGCACCAACGTTCGTGAGGGGTTTTAACAGCCGCTAACTCGCTGATCAGATGCCAAATTTTAGCAGCTTGGAAACTGGCGAGTTAAAATTGCGGCATCCAATAGAAAACTCCCATCATCCCCCCACGCCATTCAACATTTAAAGATGGCTGGCTTCGGCCTCAATTGAAACCGACTCCTGTGATTTTGACGATGAAGTAACTGTATTTATTCCTATTAAATATTCTGAAAATAATGTTAAATAAGTTTACTTGCTGTGAAGATTCTTATCGGGACATTTCGTATAGGCAATAAAAAAATTCTGTCCACGTGTATTTTTTCTACTCTGTGGAGGCTGCTATTTTTTTGTAACATACTGCACCTATGCACAGACATCTGGAAGTGAAGTTCATTGTTGTTAACCAATCGCAGCCACTTTTTTAAACACGTTAGATGTTCAGCGAACATCAGTAAATGATTGGCGATACATCGTTGGGCGCACAGCAATTCTTACTTTACGGCAGGTTATTCACTATTGCTTCCATAACTAATGATGAATTCGTTTGTTGGTTGGTGCACTCGGCCCTAAGTGATTTTATTTGACTAATTAGCTTGATTTTGATGTATAGTTTCTTACTGTTTAATAGCTCTTTTTTGTTATTAGTTTTTGTCAGACTGATGATTGAACATGTGATCCTCTTTGTACATATTCAATGACCAGGTGAAGTTGAGATAGAAATATCATGTCTGATTATTGGATGTGATATTTCTATCTCGACTTCAAATTGATCATAGGATATATACAAAGAGGAAGATGCAAATCCTTTTCAGACCCTTTGGAGAAACGTTATCGTCTTCTCTCTAGAAAATTAAGAAAATTGTCAGTTTGGAATGTGGGGAAAAAGTTTTGTAATGAATATAGTGATGGCAATTTGCCATTGCGATGTGAATGAACAGAAACTTAATTATAGGGAGAAACTGTTTAAAGTAATCTTTTATTAGTTGAAGAATTAAAGGTTTTGATAATAATGTTGACAGTAAAGTCAGTTTGCTTTGCATCAAAGATAGTGCGTCGTCATGCAATTTGTTAAACGTTGTCAGGCAAATAATAATTTGAAGACATCATTGGCAAGAAAAAAGGGGATGGGCATACACCTACATTGTTAATTCTGTGAAGTAGTTTTATTTGCCCCAATTTTATCAAAATTCAGCATAATTGATCAGTCTAAAGCCTGGCTTCCCAACCTGGGGGCCGCCACAGCTATTTTTAGTTGCAACTATTTTTATAGGAAAAGTCACCACAAAGGTTTTCAACAAGTTTTCAGTAAAATCTCTTTGTAATAAATATAAATGATAAGAAAAATTTAATTTTAATTTTAAAATACAGTTAAAAAATTATAAATAAATGCAATATTTTTTATTTTTTTTTTTATTTTTTTTTAATAACGTTGTGTTGGATGATTTATACCAATACCATTTCAAATTGGAAATTCAAATATTTCCAATGTTTTTCTTTTTACTATTTTTTTTTTTTTGAAGTCGTTTACTATCCTCATGCAAGAGGATTACTTAACTGCTTTAATTTTAAACTTTCCAAGTGAATTTTCCTTAATTTCTATTTTTACAGTATCATGCTGAATTACTTTGCTGATTATTAATCCTATCCATTTTTAATATTTTTCTAAAACAGAAATGAAATCTTATATTTTGACACATTGCTAAAAGTGGTCAAAAGATAATTGGCTTTTGTAAATACAATCAAAAAACATTACTTAATTTTTTTTCTGTGAAATTGACATTTATAATGAATTATAATTTACTAATTTTTAAGCGTTTCATTAAAATTGTTTAATTTAAATAAATGGCATTGTAAAACTTCAGATGTTTTAAAATTTGTTGTAAGTATTTATTTATATCTTAGTCTGAATTTTTTTTTTTTTTTTTTAACCATCTCAAAAAAAAAAAAAAATTGTTATTATTGTTTCTGTTTTCTTTGTCTGCAGTTTTTGCAACAACAATTTCAGCATTTGTTATGTATTAACAATTCCAAAGAGGAAGGAGGGATTTAAAAAATCCTCTTTGTAGAAAAGTGCGTAATTTAACATGGTTTTGAGAAGGACGTGCAATTGGCCAGTATTGCTGAACTGGACAACGTCGTTCTTCATAGTAAAAAAAAAAAAAAGCACTGAGGAATATTTATTTATTTTTTTCCTAATAGAAAGAATGTTGAGTATTTTAAATACTACAAAGTAAGGCTTTCATATTTTGTAGATTGAGATTTAAAAAAAAAAAGAAAGAAATATAGAACTATATAGAAAAAAAATAAATCATTTGGACTCGATTAACGCTTGTGAGATGCACAAATCCTACACAAAGATAATAAATTAATCAATAACTTTTGTTAAGTTACACACTCTGAATTCTCTAGTTTTATTGTTAATCAGCTGATAAGATTGACATTAGAACAAGTTACTTTTAAGAACTGTAGACCAAGAAAAATGAAGTAATATTTTTAAATTACTATAACTTAAAATAATTAGTCCTTTTCTTTTTTTTTTTTTCTTTTCAAATTCCAAATGTAGGGTAACAATTTATAGCAAATGTTAAGTATATAAATATTAAATACTGTACACAGCTATTTGTTTGAGATAAGCAAATGTAAAATCGTCACTTAATTAAATGTGAATTTAAAATTAATTTAAAAAAAAAAATAACAATGAATAAATTTAAAAGATAAAATTTGACTTTTTATTTTTTTATCCAAAAAAGTTAAACATCCTGTGACCAATAATATTATGTTAAGGGAAAAATTATTGTTTATAAAAACTTTTGAAATGCACAAGCAGACTTTGATCACCTCCTGCCTTTGGCAAGGTCAACACACCTCTGTATGTTGGCTGCAAATAACACAGCTTAAGCTGTGCAAGTCTTCAAGCTACACTTGTCTTTGAAGATGTGAGGCATGGCCTTCCCCATCAAACATGCACCCTTAATCAAGAATTTGTTTCTGTTGGTTTAGTATTCTTTAAATTTTAAAGTTGGATTAGCTTTTCTCCTTCATTAAAAAAGCTTTTATCAGGACCATCTAAATGTATTGAATTTGTTTTCTGTTACTTATTTATTTTAGTGAAACCGAAATTGAAACTACCCAAACGTCAACTAATAGTCATGACGAAGGTTCAGAAACACCTGTTTTTGATGCTATTGTTGAAATTCCTTTAGACGATTTATCAATAGGTAAGAAAGAGAAAAATCCTTTGTTTTATTTACTGATGTCATTTCTTATGCTTGCTTTGATAAATGCTTTTTGTTACTTTGAAATACGTCAATTTTGCAGAGTTTTCAGACAAAGGGGTTTAATTTACTTGGATGATCCCTTCAAATCATAAATGAAGTGTTTCAATAATTCCTTTTTTTTTACAATCCAGTGTTTTATTGTGACTATTACTTCATGGTGATTTTGTGAATCATATGTAATGCAGTGCAATTGAGGAAGTGTTATTGATTAAGGACTAGTCACTAGTCTATAATAACGTGTTTGGAATTTTTTATTATTATTATAGCTGCATTTGGAAATGAGATAATGTAAGGTCAAGGACGGTCCAACTCTATACTTAAATTATCAATGGATAATAATTTGTCTAAGCATAAAAGGGTTCAGAAATAAAAGATTTTTTTTTTTCAATTATATTATTTGCTAATTTAGTCGCTGATATGTTGTTTTTATTTTCACTTATTATCAACTGGCAGCTCCACAATTAATTTGCATAATTATTTGTGTATTAATATACAATTAATGTGTGTTTCCATATGTTGTTTATCTTTAGGACAAACAACATAATGAGGAAATACATTAATTAAAAATATTAAAATAAAAATTCTAGCAATTTTATTGAAAATTAATTCACTAATTAATATTTTAAAATTAACTTGCTTTCATTAACAAAACTTGTAAGATTTTTTTTTTTTTTTTATATTGTGTCATCTCATATTTCTTGATATATACTTTTTTTTTTTTTCATTACTTTGTAGAAGAAGTAACTCTAATTACAAAATGTTTTCTTTGTTTAAGATGATTTCTAATTGATGTATAGTTAGATTTAAAATATCTATAGAATTTATTAAACATGGCCATAAATTTTCATTTTACTAAAAATAATAAAACTTGACATTTTTAATATTTTATTAAATGAGGTTGGCGAATGTATGATATTCTCATTATTGTTAAAATTATATAATATTAGTGTTATAGTTAAATTAATAATTGATAATATTGTTGTTGTTTTTTTAGATGAGTTGTTGACTTCCACTCGACCAACAGATGACATCGAAATTTCAAGTATATGCATTGCCTCTCCTATAAAATCTTTTCAAGATGGCGGCACTGTTATTACTGAATCTTTGAATTCGAATAAACCATCATTGATTAGTGGAGTTCGGCTGCTTAGAAGAGATACTTCCAGTCCTAGAGCTGCTGTAAATTCTACTAGTCGAGGAATTAATTCTGACGATTCACCTCTGGTGCAGGCACTTAATGATGTGAATGAAGCTAGTAGTAGAGAAATGCCTTTAGATATTATGAGGGTTCAGGAAAACAGTTCTTCCACTGCCACCTTTGTTCCATGTATTCTAGTTTATGATTTTCACCTGCAGACATTAGGCCCCTATTTAGAGACTAAGCCCAGTGCATTAACAACAAATGTAAAAAAATTAAGTTCTGCTACCTCCTCAGGTACACAGCAAGAATGTAACAGCTTATATGGTGATTTTGGTGATCTACTTTCAGAAATATGTGATGATACATTAGATCCCATATGCGGTCTAAAATTTGTTGACACTGGACCTTTCTCTAGCATTTCAAATTCTTCGGGAATAAAATTTGGTGGGCCATCAGGTTCATCGTCAGATTATCCAAATACTGAAACTAATGTTACTCCAAACACAGCAACCCAAGTTGATATTCAGTTAAGCAGAATGGATTTGAGAGAAAAATTCCGCTCTGGATGCCTTATCCAATGTGTAGAGCTTCCTATTAATTTACAGAAGGAAAATTTTGTAATAAGCTTTTTAACTCCTACATTGGATGAAAAGTATTTGTTAGTGACTGTAAATTATAGGACAGATAGTACGAAAGATGAATCAGCAATTTTAACTGCAAGACAGGATAGTAAGACAAATTCTGCCAACAGCTTTAATAATGACTTATCACTTAGTTTTTCTAAAAATAATGAAGAAACAAAATTTATTAATACTAATACTGATAAACTTTCAGAAAAATGTAGTGGAGCCTTTCTTCTCTATAAATTAAATTTCACAACAGAAGCAGTTACCATAGAAGAAAAGCCCACAAAAATATTTTTATTTGAAAAAGTTGCAGAGTGTGTTAGAACTGTTTTGATGCTACCTCTTGAAGCTACAGATTTTCAAGAAGAGCAGTTAAACGCGCTTACTAATAGTAGTAATCCAGTTGGACACTTCGTTTCCGTTACGTATGAGGGCAGTATACGACTTCATGAACTAACTAGTCTTAAGGTTGTTGCAGAATTCTCATCTTCAGAAGAATTTATTTCAGTGACATATTGTTCAAGTAAGTAGCTATCTTGTTTATTTGTTTATTTTAAAATTATGCAGTTTCAAAATAATTTTTTGCCTTGCCACTTTTATTTTAATTCCAGTTTTACATATTGACTCACTTAACAAAACCTTTTCTTTGTTTACATTTCGTTATTTGTCTTCCTAACGCCTAACAATGAGGAAGAAATTCTTTGAAGAAAATATCCTTGGCTTTGCATTCTTTTTATATATATGTAATGGGAAAATTCCTAATTCCAGTGCAGGCATACCCCACTTACCCAAAAGGTTAGGTACCAGAGGTACCATCTATTAGTGAGTGTAGCCTTAATTTAGCTTACAAATGCATTTTGGCCAGTGAAAAACATAAAGTAATGCACTATATATAACTTGTAAATGCATGCAAAAGTTAACGCTGTGTGCATTATGCAGTGACACAGTGACCAATTTCATCACTACACTTGATAGTATAAGCTCAAATATAGTTACATTTTGTGAACAATTTCTGTAAACAGACTGAACAAATTAAGATGGTGTTAATTGAGGGAAGACGTGAGTGGCCACTTTGAAATCGATCAGTTAAGCAAAATGTCGATAACAGTGTATATCTGTATTGGAGTTTTTTGGCATTTAATATTTATGATATATGGAATATGAGCCTTTTAGAGTAGAATAAATATATATCAATGAAAATCATGTCTTGAATGCTTATTTCATGCAAGATTAACATGTTTAAATTGTCTAAGATTGCTTGTTATGACACGTAGTCTTTTAGAAATGAGTAAGGGATAATTCTAGCAGAGCGTCTTTTCCCTATGTGCTCTGTTGGCGTCCTTGTAAAGACTGAAACTATCTAAAATTACTTATACAAGAAAACCATGTTATATCGAAAATTACGCTTTTTGCTATCATGAACTTTGACACTATATCGAAAACCATACACTTGCTACCAAGTATTTCTGACACAACCCGCCGAAAACCACGGTATATCGAAAACCACACTCTTGCTACCAATTTCTTTGATTCGTAGTCTTTTCGAGATGAGTAAGGGTTAATCCTAGCAGAGCATCTTTTCCATACGTGCTCTGTTGATGCAAAGATTCAATAAATTCGCAAGTACAAAGAATGACTAAAAGTACACTTTCCCTAGTGGATCTTGTGAGGTGGACGCTGGGCCCATGGTTTCCGCTGGACATCGGGAAACACCTTTATCAATAAAAAACCTGCTGTAAATATGCGACAACAAAAATCAATAAGGTAAAAAAGAACACAGAAAATGGTTAATTGCAATGAAATAACCCTCCTTCCTATTACTCCCTGCTTAACGGTTGGCTGACTTCCCTTTCTCCCAAATTAGATCTAAGTATCATAGGTTGCTAACCTATATTTAGAAGCAAAGTGATGTTCAAACACATGTATAAATAAAACACAAGAATCAGAAAATTGTATTCAAAACACTTTAAGATTCTTTAGTTTAATACAATCGTCACTTCGGACGTATACTATGAGAAATAAAAGATTAAGTAAATTAACTGATTGGATTTTTCTGAGGTGTACACCTAAATAAAACTTAAATAACTAGACTAATGAAATAGATGACGTAAGGATGGTTGTTCTAATCATAGTTTTATACCCTGTATTTCAAATGGTTTGCATATCAAGTATTAACTTCTCAAGTAACAATATCACCCTCTACTTTAAATATAATCAATAATAGCAGTAACAAACTATCGTGTGTTGTTTTAGGGCGCTCGCCATCTAATGCATCCCTAAGCAAACCACGACTACGGGACAAGGGGGGGAGAAAGGTGTGTAAGTAGGGAATGAGGTGTTTGGACGGGAAAAGGGGAGGTGCCGTGGAAAGCCAGCCTAGCGACAGGGGATTTATCAGAAGGCCCGCGCCTTTCAATTGAAGAATAGGGCAAAAACTCAGATAAAGGGTTAAACAAAGGAAGATTTTATTATAGAGTAAACTGACAGAAAAGATACAAAATAAAGTAAAAGATAGGTCGCATATTCACTCTCGAAATGTCCGTTCGGATCAGTCCTGGGCTGATAAAGTTCTCGCTGGTCGCACTATGACGAGATCCTTCATTGACGGGGATGAACGGCCGGGACGGTCTCGACGGAATCCTTAGGGCACTACGGAGGCACACTTGCGAGCATCGAATTCGGTCTGCGTATCTCCGGAGATGTCGACAGCCAAAAGCGGGCAGGCGGCTGGGTTGGAGACTGGCGGAAGCGTATTTCTGAACGAGTCCGCGATGTCTTCTCTGGAAGCCGCCTTTCCGCATATGCACTGCCGTCGACCTTCTTTAAGGGGTGAGCTCCAAGTGAAAATGAAAGCGGGCAGGTTTTCTGCGACGACCGGTACCGCTCGCCGCGTGTACTCGGGTAGTCTTACCTGCGCCTCGCCTTCTGAAATGCTACTTGCCTCCGTCGTGGGTCCACTCCGAGCAGGGGAAAATGCGGGTGGGGTTCTTGGCGACTGGAGCCGCTGGCCGCGGACTGTGTCGCCTTCCCCAAACCTCGCTTCCTGCTCTTGGCCGCTGCTTGTCGGATTCTCCTCGGGTACTGCTCGGATACTGCGCTCTCTTCCTCTCGGGGCCCGCCATTATATTCTCGGGAGGGGTGGCGAGACATTTCTGTCCCCACAGTTGCTTCTGGCAGATCACTCGTTGTTGTGACATCAGGCCCTTTGTTTTCCCGGGTTCCCGATGCACATAACAAAAGGGAGAAAGTTGGGAGAAAGCTTTCTCGGGCCCTTCCCGAAGTCGTTAAACCATTGTTTTAAAGTTTCATGGTGCCGAGTTGACCGGGACTTTCAGTCTGACCGACGCCAGGACTGAGAAACGACGAGAGAGAAATATGGAAAGTTAGAAATGGAAAAGGAAAAAATGTTAGAAATATTAAAAATATTAAAAATATTAAAAGTATGTTAGGGAGAAGAGCGAAGCTCGGGGCACGAATAGTGTTCGTGACAAAACATAGGATATCTTGCAATACACTAAAATTTACAATACACAAAAATATGGTAACAAATCGAGTTTTGTTAAGCTTGCTTAAGGTTTTTTTTTTTTAGCTCGTTAAAAAGCTATGGTCACTCCAACTATAGTGCAAACGGAACTCAAGTTTTGTTAAAATAGTTTTTACTTGCTGCACTTGTATAATGGCTTCACCTGCGTGAACGATATTTATCGTCACTGAACCGATGTGCGGAACAAATACAACAGTCATTTCTATGCACTACAACACATTTTCACTATGATGGGGAATGATCAGATCGATCTTTCACTCTTTTTTATGGTTCATTTTCATCCTTTGATTAGGTGCCTTTGCCCCAATGTCAATGACATCACTTATTGAACCACGAAATATAAACAAGCCTGCTTGGCTGATGAGACTTACATGCATTGACGACAGTTCATACAAGAACAGACCTATAGATTACCAGTTTGGCATTTGATCCGAAGCACCGATGGCCTCCGTATTTTGTCTTTTGCTTTTGCACTGCGGCACAGTAAAGATGGCGCATGCCTTTCCCTATCTTCTGTTGAGATAGCTGCCTGTAAGCTATAATAGTTTGTTACTTATAAATACTCATCTCAGCCTTGCTTCCGATGTCCACAAGGTGTCCAAGATGGATCCGGGAGATGTGTCATCCCTCCTTGTCATTGTCTTGGGCGGCGAGACTGATGCAATGTCTGTCCTACATGGTGGTTCGATGTCGTCTCTCCAAATTCTCCGCTCCAATTAAAGTTGCCTTTTCTCATCATTTCTCGTCACAACAAAAAATTTCACTTTACATCATCCAATCGGCGGAGTCCAACATACACATGACTGGATTTCTCCCACCAAAAATCATAAAGTTTAACTTTGTTAAAGTCCAATTAGTGAAATCTATGACGATTGCAAGGTTTCACTTCTTGGCTTTTCACTCGGGAAATAACAGTTTGATCACGTGATCCTTCTCCACAGAAGAAAGAATTCCGTTTTTGGAGGTGTGACCTTTCCCTTTCAGTTTTGGTTGCAAGCTTAAACCACTGAATTAACACAGAAGAAGGAAACAATTAAAAAAAAAATTAATAAAGAGATTAACATAAAATAAGCAGAATGCGAGTACATGTTTACATTCAGTAAACAATTTATATATATTTCCTTAGAGACTGAGATCCTATTCGTGTCAAGCGATTAATTCAATCACGTGACAGTTAAAAAAAAAATGCATAAACAAATTGAATCATTTCTCGTTTACAAAATTGCAAATTATTGTGAAAAACTCGCGCGCGCGCTCTCTCTCTCTCTCTCTCTTCTCTCTCTCTTTCTCTGTTGAAATGAAAATACAGGGTTTATTCAAGGATATATGGGTATGCAAAAAAAAATCAAGAGTAGAAGAAACAAAAAATAATAATAGTGCATTAAATTTTTCTAAATTTCATTTTTATTAAGCCAGTTATAATCAAATTCGAAAAATCAGTTGTAAAACTAATTAAATAGCAAAAAATTCAATGAAATGGTCAAAATCCTTTTTATTTTATTTTTTAGTCCTTAAAACATCATGTGTATGTGTGTTTTTTTTTTTGCTCAATTATTTTGATTGAGCTTTGGCATGTTTATTTTATTCTGGAATTGGATATTTTTAACTTGTAGTTTTAATTGTTGTTCTTTTATTTTGTTTTGTGCTTTAAATGTTGTGGTGAAACAATTTATAAAACTAAATGTTATAAGATTTTTGTTAAATAAATATTAAATTTGTACAATTATATAATCATTAAACATTGAATATCAGTTCCCGGAGGCAGAATGTTTTTTATTTTTCTGCAACGATTGATGCTAAGACGAAAAACTTACTGCGGATGCGGGCGTTTTTTTCGTTTAGGTCCTGCAAAAAATGTTCATTCCAGGGGTGGGCAGACTTTTGTAAGGTAAGGGCTACCTTAAGTATACTCCAAGTGGTGAGGTCACCTTAAAACTAAAAAAAAAAAAATGAAATCTCCAAATCCACGACCGCAATTGACGTCTTGCCCACCCCATTCTATACGATATCTTTCTGCAGCCCCTCATTTCTGTTATGCGACAATGTCACGCCGTCGCTTGATATTTTGCTTCTGGTTATCAGTTTTTCAAAAATTCATCAGTGCAGATTGGGCAGAAGTCCTACAAAATAAACTTTTTAGGAAATGAGAAAATATTTTTTTTTTTTTTTTACATATATATATATATATATATATATATATGTTAATGACAAATGAATAGATAATGTATGTAAAACAATTTTCTTGACCTACAAGCATAAAATGAGCAGAAGATCATTGTCAAGTTTTATGTAATAAATTAAACAGCCAGTATCACCTTACTTGGTGCTGTAATATTAACACATTTACAATTAATGAGCCTTATCTTTTTGTATAAACGATTTCTTCAGTGAATTTTTGTGATGACATTCTATTTAAAAAAAATTGTTATCACAAATGTGCAAGAATAAAGAGTGCAAAGAGGAAAATAAACTTAAAATACCAAAATTAACAGCTATCTCATTTGTACTCAAATTCTTTTCAAGCTGAAATACAAGGTTTGCATGCAGCAACAGAAAAAAAAAATGATTTTCAGAATGTGTGTTCAGTTATTTGCTAGTACATTTCTTAAAGCAAATTAACTGTTTAAGGACCGGTATTTCAAGTGAGTATTTCTGCACTGGACAAAAAAAGAGGAAAAATAAAGAATTGTTAAAATGTAGTGTACATATCACACCCGTTGACTCCTCTCCAGTTGTGGAGTCACAGCCGTCCTTAAAGGCTTACAGTCACTATTTGAGAAATTTTTATTGCATCATCAGTTTAGATTTGCCGAATGCTTAATGGTTATGCTATATTTTGTTATATTTTGATTTAATTTGTTTGATATTTAATGCTATGAAGAAAAAAAATATACCATTTTGTATGGAAGTACTGTACCATAACTATCTTATCAAAACACAGAATAAGAGAGAGAGAGAGTGTATGTGTGTGTGTATGGCTCTTTTCAACACTACATTTATAATTTTAGCAGAATAGAACAGATTTCTTAGAGTTTATATATTAGTTGTTGGCTGTGATACTACATATTTTATTTTGTTTTCTGTTTATCAATTAATTTATTGTTCAGAATATTCTGAAATGTTTTGTATTGCAGTATGGCCCCCAAATTATATGAAATTTCAGCTGCTTTCGTATAAATTTTCTTCCCAAATTTCTCAAAATAAGTTGGGAAAAAAAAACAACTTCCTTAGACTATTTCTTTTTATGAAAAATATACAACAATTACGTTTTCCCTTAAATAAATTGCTTGATGTACAGATGTCTGTGGTAAATGACTCATTGCAAACAAGATTTGAAACCTTGACATGACATGTTATATGAGATAACACTAATTACTGCCCTTTCTGAAGATACCATTAGCACTGGACAACTTGTAGCAATCTTCCTGTCCGGTGGATTCGGGGCATGATGATTTCAAATACAAATTCTGGCAGCAACCAGCATTTACCAATATGTTCAGCTCTATCTTGCTACTGTGTCAACTATCTTTGCCATTCCTTCAGTTTCTTTCTCTCTTCTTGTCTCTGAGGTCTTCAACATAAACTATTGACTACATCTAGCAGTTGAATGCCACAATATAGTGTTCCTTTTCATTTTTATATTATTTTTTAAATAAATGTTTTAACATCTGTTTAAAATTTATCTGAAGTAATTTATAAAACTTCTTGAGTATTAAGGATGATTTCAGTTATTTAGTTGATAAAACAACAGTATTAAGAATTATTTACAGATCTTACAAAGTAATTTTTGAATGTGCTTTTAAAACTCCTGCAGATTTGGTATCTAATGGACTTTATTTGTTTTTCAGGTATTGAACGGGTGTGTGCATGTTCTGCAAATGGTAATTTGCATTTCTTACATTTGTGGCCATGCAGAAAACTCATTCAAGAAAATGAGAGTAACATCGAGGAAAGCACAAGCAATGGGCGAACAGTTCTTAGCTACAAAGATGGAAATATATCTGGTCAAGCAAATGCAGCAAAAGAACAAGAAGCTCAAGCAGATGGTAAGAAACAGTATAGAATAGGTACTTTAATTTTAACTGATTTTAAACGCAAGATGCAAAGGTAAATTTTTCTAGAAATATCTGATGCTGAGAATATTTGTCTGACCAACGTTTATGCAAATGAGGAAAATAATAACAGGGTGTCTACAGAATCAGGGAAATCAGGGAATTTTGTTATTCTGGAAAAAATCAGGGAATTATCAGGGAATTTTGCAATTATTACTTAAAATCAGGGAATTTTTTGGTTGAACAGATCGTTTTTGTTTTTTGTTTTTTTTGGTTGAACAGATTGGTTTTTTTTTGTTTTTGTTTTTTTTTGGTTGAACCAGATCAGGGAATTATCAGGGAATTTTAAAAGAAATTCAGGGGTGTTTGTGCTCCGGGGAAACCCCGGAATTCCGGGGATTTTGAACTTCGATACCCGGAAATTCCGGGGATCGTCGTTCAAAAGGAAGTAGGAATAATAATGATATTTACATAAAATGTAGTAGTTTATATGTTTGAAAATTTATGGTTATTAATTTTGCAAAAAAAGTAATTCATTGAACTGTTATAATTAGGTCATTCAATACTTCATAATTGTAATTTTTCATTTCTCTTCCCCCCCCCCCCCCTTCTCGAAACTCCAAAATGTCGGTAGTAAGTCCGTAAAAGTTTCAGGGGATTTTTTGGGGTCCCACAAACACCCCTGGAAATTGTTCATGAAATCAGGGAAAAATCAATGAATTTTTTTTTTCAGGTTTTGTAGACACCCTCAATAAGAAAAGGGACATCAGCCTGAATTTTGTGCAGTTATTGTATTAATATAAAATAATATTTAAAGAACATTTCTCTGCCCCCCCCCCCCCCAAATATCATCACCATTTAATCTGTACTATCAAATTGATGATATGCTGGACTCCAAGAAGATGTTTCTTTTTCATTAATGATTTGAATTGGAGAAATATTTTATCTGATTATGTTATCATAGTTTTGGATTTGATATATTTCAGGATGTTTCTGAAAGTGAAAGAAAATCTACATAAATAGGATGATGTAGATTTAAACGTTTTAATAAAAGGACAATAGCGTTGAACTTAATTTAAAACGTTCTTGGTAAATTGTTTTAGTAAACAAAATGTGTAAAAATGATGGCAAATTAGGCATTGCTGCAATGTTGATATAGGGCAATAGAAATGCAATCATAAGTTTGTAAGTGTAGAATTGTCTATGGTGCTTATTAATAAGTCGTGCTTTACAAAATCAATGTAATGTTAAAATCATTAGTAAAGGTACCCTTCCGCTCACTTGCTGCAGAGCAGCGACTGCAGCCCTGGGGCGGCAACCTTGACTGCCCCTCTGTTGTCCCTTCTATTTTCAATTCAAACCCTTCCGTTCACTGCTTGCTGCACGTGACGTCAGAGCAGCAGAAGGGCTGCAGTCGAAAAGGAAGGAAAAAATAGCAACCATCTTGGCTGCTGCATGCAGCAAGTGGTCAGAAGAAAGAGTTTATGGATGAAAACAAATGCATATTTAATATTTCAAAATTAAAAAAAATACGTTCAGTTAATGAATATGATATTTCTGTAATAATCTATATATTTATTTTTTTATTTCAATCGAGTATATTAAATAAAAATAACATTTAATTATTTATGTATTCACATAAAATTAGAAGATATGTGAAAAAACAAAGAAAAAACAAACTCACTAAAAAGATTTCTCCAAAAATAAAAACCGCCTAAAAATCAATACAAATGCATTTAAAACAGTACATTTAAAAATAAATGTTAAATGATGTATATGAGAAAATTTAATAAGGTTTTCACATATTGTCACCTTTTTTTTTAATGGATTATATTAAATCAAAATAACATTTTATTTATTTATTTATTTATTTATTTATTTTCAAAACATCCTTTCGAAAAAAATCATAAATAGTAAGCGGATTATCAACATTCCTCTGGATTTAGCTTTTTTCAACCCATTAGCAAATACTTGTTCCGAAATTATAGGGAAAAAAATAATCTTTTGTAAATAGCAAATGTAATATAAATCAAAATGTTGTTCTTTTTTTTTTTTTAATCTTTATACATGGAACTATAAACTTCAATCATCAGATTTCAAATTAAAATAACTTTATAGATACATCGGAAATTATTATTCTAAAGTAATATTGGTTTTTAATCATATTCCTAAAATTGCTACGTATTGTCTCTTGTCCAAGTTGACTGAATTGATCAGTTTTGCAACCCCTACTTGGTCGAAGAAGGGAGAAAATCCCCCCCAGCAGTGGGCGGCAGCCAGTTAACGGAATGGTAGCTGCTGCGCAGCGAATGACATCCCTTGCAGCAACACCTCCCCTACCTGCTGCTGCAGCAAGTGAGCGGAAGGGTACCTTAATGTCATACTTTACGTTTCTGATTCTGTAATTTAACTACTGCAAATAAATAGTGAAAAGTAGCACAAAACATGCCCTTTCTTGTAACTGTTATCAGATTACTATCTTCCAGTCATGCTTACTCTCTGTCTGTGTAAAAGCTGCTTGTATTTTATTCTTAAATTTTTTATTCCTCTGCGAGCTGTCAGTTCTTATTGCGTAACGAAAATATTTTTGTCACGCAATAAGAATTAAGTTTCATTCGACCAGTAATGACTAGAGCCATTACATTCTATCTATTATCATTTAAGCATACAGACATGAATGTTAACCTTATCAAAACACATTGTTTTACTTTCACTATTTTCAGATGGAATTGATCTTCTAGTAAAACAGCCATTAACACAGGAAGTACTTACATTTCTTCATGAATTGGTGCAGTTTGAAAGCTTAATTCCCAGATTTTCAGCGACTGTTCCGTCGTGTTGGACTGAAATTCAACAGGAACAAAAACAACGCCGGCATCCACAACATCTCCAACAGCAAGGAGAGGCAATGCAGCATACAAGAAGCTGGCGACTTCAACATGATTGGTAAATTAAATATAGTTCATGAATTATGATTTTCAAAAGTATAAGAGATAGCAATAGAAATCATATCTTATAATCATTTTTAAGTTTGCAAATAACATTTAATGATATATACTTCACTTCTGGCTTGAAGTGAAAAATACTAATTTTAGGAGGAAACTTTTTACAACAACCGATTTTATTTAATTTTTTTCCCCAACTATCTCATTTTTTAAAAAGAGTATCTTAGTTGAAGAACACAGTATCTTAGTTGAAGAACTCAAATACTAAAAACTGAGCATATAAAGAAAAAGGTAAGCCATAACTCGTAGCCATTAACAAATACAAAATAAAATTAAGAGATAGTTGCACAACTATATTAATGGATAAAGAAGGAAGTTACGTCAGTATGAAAGTATATTCATTGAACAAGAATCTAATGGTAGACCAATACTCTGGTTTCACGGAAGTAGTATTAACTAGGTTCGCCAATTACCTCGCATTTTTGTCTCCTTGTGACCACCCGGGGTTCAGGAAATCCCTACCTAAGGTCATTCACAACTCTGTGTTGAGACCCTAGTTCTGACAAGTCGATTTGGTCACAAACTTCGAGGTTTCAACATGGCATCCATCCGTCCATTATGTCCCATTGAAAGAACAATGCAGAAACATCGATTTTAATCGAAATTTGGAGAGACAATACAAAAGATTTGAAGATGACTAAAAAAAAGTTGGCACATTTACATAAAAACAAATTAATGTTCGTAAAATGGGGAAAACCTGCGACGAAATTAAAAACAAGATCAGCAATCTTCCGAGAAAAAAATTCAGATACAAATTTGTTTCAATATTAGAATATCTAAATTGAAGCTGTTTTATTAATATAAATATATCAATATATATATACAAATAAAGGCAGTGAATATCAGAACGTCTTCTCTTGAAAACTGATTTACTGAAACAATATATTTCTTTGCACAACTTCGGTGTTAGCACAATCCCAAAATGCATAGAAAAAAAAAAAAACTGGTTCTTCTCTCTCTCCTGTGAAATCGCTCCAGGTATGACAACTCATTCACAAAAATACTTCTCAGCACGGAACTAGTTATATACATCGACTTCTTCTCCCGAGAAACCAGGGTATAAGTAGTAAAAGAATGATAGATATCTGTATAAGTTTATACTTAGGCAGATTTAGAGAGGAAGCTAGAAAGAGAATAAAAAATTGATAGAATTCTCTTTCTGTAAAATAGCAAGATAATATCAGCAGAAGGTAAATAAATAAGGCTTTGAATTTGCATTCTAAAACAGTAATATCCTACAACCTGAAAAGTTAGAAAAGCTTGAAGAATGTCTATGAAGAGATGTCAATGAAATACCAACAGTGTTTACCCGAGCTGCATGTTTCAAGTCTGAAACATGCTTGGAATCTTGTGTAAAGCAAGGTGAGAGAAAGACCACCTATCCCATTGATCATTGCAGATGAGCTTATTGAAAAGGAGAGAACTGATTGAACAAGATGGTTGTATAACAGTGGGATACTATTGCAATTGAATGTGGAATAAGTAAGGGTATTGCACACAATATTGTTCATGTACACCTCGACGTGCAAAAAAATGTGCAATATGGATCCGACATCATCTCATTGATGGAAGAAAGCCTAATGACTGAAATGTGTCGAATGCATTTGGATATGTATGCCAGGAAAGGTGAATGTTTCCAAGAGATAATTATAATGAGTGATGAAATATGTTGTCACCATTTCAACCCAGAATCGAAATGGACTAGCATGCAGTGGGTGTCAAAAGGTTGAAACCCCACCAATGAAGTTTCTGCAAACAGCCGAGGGCAGGCAGGATCATGGACACAGTTTTCTTCAGCAGTAAAGGATTGTTGGATATTGACTTTCTGGAACACGGATCTAGTATGAAAACAAACTGTTACTGTAGCTGCATAGCCACCCTTTGTTCTTGCATTAAACAAAGACTTAACTCTCACATCAAATGTAATAGTCATCATTTTCTATCATTACAAAACGATAAATTTTTAGAGGTTTCAAGAGGAAATATAATATATTTCTATATTCTATCCTCTTAGTGCAATTCTAAGTGTGAGCTGTTGTTATTTATTGCTTATGAAACATCTTTTGACTTATTTAATGTCTGCTGTTATCACAGCTTTGAAGAATAAAATTTACAATAGTGTTGTAAAGCTTATCAAAACTCGTTTATCAGGAAAAATAACCATTAATTTGTTTTCATAAAGAAACAGGAAAAAAAGCAAGCAAACAAACCAAGATTGGAAAAGGTATCAGATAAGGAGCAGTATTTGAAAAGTTCTCATAAAAATGGAATGGAGAAAAGTATATTATTAATGACGAATAGAGCTGACCTTTTCCTTTTGCAGATACATTTAGTGATACAGGAAATTTGCCATTGAAATCTTGGAAGTTAGATTAATAATGAATTTAAAAGAAAACAAATACGTTCATGCATTCATTAATAATCTCAAAAGCAGTGGAGAAAGTCAGCAGATATATATTTTAGACAGCAAATTACTATGGATGGATGCATTATGATAGAAATTAATCATATAATGAAACTGAAGTGGGGACTATGTTGACAGAAATAATGCAATACAGAAAGAAGAAACACCTCTGTTTAAATGGGAAAATACTTAGCCAGTTTACGTTGCCAATCCTTATACACAGAGCAGAGACATGAACATTGAGCAAGAAAGTAATTTAGAAATTTCAACCTTCAGAAAGATTCTTGATGGCAATTACAAGACATGACTGTAAATGAAATATTTCAGTGAGAAAGAGAGAAAGAGCGCGAGACAAGAGTGGCTGAAATTGTGCTCATTAGGAAGAAACTCAAATGGAATTTAGTAGGACATGTAGCAAGATGAAATGGTTGTAGATGGGTGAAATAAATTTTAAATTGTATTCTGAAGAATGAGAAAAAGTCAAGAAAATATCCACTAGATGGGTGGATGAAGTTGAAAGATTTTATTGGAGTAATAATTGGGAAAGGAAAACTTTTGGCTGAAATGGAAAAAACTTGGAGAGACCTTCAGTGGATCAATAAAGTACCACCAGTTTTTCTGTAGTGGATTACAAAAATTTGCAAATGGTTGAAGAAGGTATTTATTCTTCAGCCACTCAAAATATGCATATCAGTTTTAATAATTATTATTAATAAATGTTATTTATTTTCCTTTATGTTTCTTTTAATATTAATTCAGTTGTTTTCAAAATATATATATATAAAAAAAATACTCTTTAATTTCATAAGATTAGAATGAGATTATTTTTTCTTTCAATTTAATATTGTTCTTTGTAAATATATGTAGCAACACATGGGATGAACATCTATTTGAAATTACTTTACCTAAATCTTGTTGCATTGGGCACATTGATTTCAAATTTAATCTCCATCCAGTCTGTACAACTCCACCAAACATTCAGGTAAGTTTTAAAAAAAAACACTATTTAATATCCTTCCCCCCTCCATTTTTGTACTGTGTATATATTTTTCCTATTAAATTTAATTCTTGTATATTGAAGAGAGATTAAGTAACAAATTTAAGCTTTGTTTACTCCCTAAGAAAATAACCTAACAGTAGTGACAGTTGTTGCAAAATTATCACAAAACGGTTTAGAAGCTTAGTTTTCTTATTGCAGTGTACTTAATGTGATTATGCATGAAAATACATTAATTACTATTGTTTGTTTCTTACTAAAGAGCAACTTGGGAATTATTCTTAAACTTGGGATTTTGAAACTATCAAAAATAATGAAAACAATTGAAATAAATGTAACATACTTTTTTTTTTCTTCCTATTTCAGATAACATTACTGAAGCAGAATACTGGTGGCATTGGTAGATTAGATAAGGATATTCCTAGTTCTGACAATGAAGTAGATGCTGGAATTGATTTCAATACTTTTGCTCAATCTGAATCAGATCCCACAAAGGAAAACCCATTATCTTCACAGGGAACTGATAATCCTGTTCTAACACCAGAATTTCTGATCGCACATAATGCAGAACTTCTTTGTGGACCTTTAGATATTTCTTCCTATGTTGACTTATCTGGTCAGAGTGGTATTGTAACCTTAACTAGTCCGGAGCTTTTTGGTGTCAAGACAAGAACGTTTTTGATCCATTTAAAAGCCTTCATAAATAAAAAAGATTTAGTTAATAAAACTGATGTAAGTAAATAGTGGTAGTTCTTTAAATTTTTCTTTCTTTTAAAAATAGCTTATGTAAATTCAAAATTATTCAATTTCCCCATTTTTCTATATTTTGTGTAATTAGATACAGTACTTGGTTTTATGTGGTTGTATGGTTTTCCAAAACAGCAGTTGGGTTTTTTGTTGAAGATATTATAAATTTGCTGCACCCACATGAATAAATAGCTGCTGTCAAATTACGTACAAGAAATCATAATTTACTCCAAATCTCATACCTATATTTCATCTTAACGTCCTCAAGGTTCTTATACAAAATACAAATGAAAAGAAGAAAAAAATATTCTTAACTAAATAAAACATATAACAACTGAACAACATCAAACCTTTGTGAATAAGAACCTTGAGAGGAAGTCTTGACATTAAGTTAAGACGAAATATCGGTATGAGATTTGGAGTAAATTATTATTTCTTGTATGTAATTTGATGTTAATGATACAGAAGTATTTGTATAAATAGCTGCTGTTTTTGTCTACAAGATTAAATGCTGTTTACACACAATGACTTGGCATACTTGACAACGTTACTGATACTTTAACAGTGAAGTTTAGATTTCCTTGTAATTCCAAACTGATCACGAGCATATTTGATTTCAGTGCTTTATTGGCTTTGTTGTTTATTACTGATATCATTCTTTCATATCTAAATGTAGAATTCCTCAGATCCTAAGAAACATGTTTGAGTTTATTTTGACAAGTCATTTACATTTTCTCTTTCTGTAATAAATTCTCTGAGAAATTGCAGGGTGACACAAATAAAACCGACCCCAAAAAGTTTTCAGGTGTAGTTTGGTTCTGAAAACGGGCACTATTGAACACTATCACTCTGTTATCTGTACATTATTGCTGGTTTTATTGTTATGTTCAGAGTAGATGTTGGAAGTGGTTGCCATCAACCTCAATGCATATCTCTGCCTGCCTTGTGGAATTGAATATGCTATTACCCACACTCAGGTCTGCCAACACTAAACAACATTCATCAGCGCATGCGCAACTGCGGCGATGAATATCCGTAGCAGATATCATCACATGTGCATGATCATTAGCGTTGAATATTGTCTATAGCAATCATTCAACATACAGCTTGAAGCCTTTTAGGGCCGTTTTATGTGTGCCACCCTGTATCATGAAAAATGGAAAAATGATGAAAATGCACAATTGTTTGCTTTCACGCCTTGAGCCATCATCGGCGGGAATCTGGGACAGCTGTTTCATCCTTATCAGGACTCATCAGCCAGATTTACGCTTGATGATCAAGCTCAGAATGTGTGAAAGCTTATGGATTCTTCTCCCGCTCTCGAAGTGGTATCCCACAAAAGCAAACAACAATATAAAAATCGCTCTGACTCATTACAGCGTAATTACCATAGCCCTCTAAGCACTGGACAGATAACAAATTTTTCGACTCCAGGTCCTGGTAGATTCAATACACAATTGTATCTGGACTCGAAGCGCTCTATTTATGCCACAAATTGGATTGTTTATTGGGTTCCCATATTCTTTCTCATTGTCACTAGTGGTTGGTTTTGTAGTATAAATTTAAATGTTATTCAAAAATCATTGTGTTGACAGCTTTGTATATATTCATGAATTTGCAGAATATAGGGTGCGGCAGGTATTTAAGAACAAAATAACATCCACAGTAAAAATTAACAGAGACTGAAGATAGAGCATTTAATGACCATTGAACGTTATGTACATGGGAAGACAGACCCAATGCAGGACATCACACAATGAAACCGCCATCTGCCACAATAACAGCCTCTTAATGCTGTCGAAACCGTCTGCAGGCATGAATGAGGTGGGTCCTGGGAATGTTTGTCATGGCATCCACAATAGCTGCCCTGAGAGCTTCACCGGTGTGGTGTAGATGTTTATTGGGGGCCCTCTCAATCACGCCCCAGACGTAATAGTCCAAAGGGTTAACATCAGGGGAGCTGGGGGCCACATGTTTGGAGTGACATGGTCGTGAAAATTGGTTGCCAATCATTCTTGTGTTGAATGGGCCGTATGGGCTGGAGCGGAGTCCTGCTGAAAAACCTACGGCCTGCCATGTGCTACAGCAGTAATCCAGGGTTGCACAACCGTCTTCAACACAGGTATAAGCAACTGCGTTGACTCTGGCACCTTGACGAAAGAAATGTGGAGGAATCATGACACCCAGAACCATCACGGAGGCGGGGAACTTGGCGTGCATGACAGTCGGAACCTCATGGGGTGTTTTACACAGCCACCGATCATTTCTGCGGCTCACCTTCTGGTCCTGGACAAAGTTATTATCATCTGAGAAGAACCACAGCATTCCTGGCTGCTCCGGATGTTTCATTTTGTTCAAGAGGCGCTTGGCTCAGGTCACTCTGTTCTTCCGGGTTCTCACGGACATGAACTGGCCTCTCTGCATCACGTACGACTTGTAACAGAGGTCTTCATGAACCACTCGTTGGATGGTGGCCTCGTCAACCTGCATCTCCCTGTCGAGTGCCCTCATGGACTTCCCTGGGTCAGCTTCGACAGCAGCTTGGAAGGAAGTGATGAATTCGGGCGTCCTGGTCCTGTCCGAGCGCCGACAATGTCGTTTCCTGTGGGAAACGGTTTTCACATCACCACTGGCGGCCTCCAGCTCTCTCCGAACGTTGAAGACGAATGACCGAGCGACTTTCAGGAAGGCAGCAATTTCGGAATCGGAGTGTCCTGCAGCCAAGGAGACGATGACTGCATGCCTCTTTATTTCCTGAGTTAGCCTAGGTTTTGCCGTGTTTACCTACAAAACAAAGGGAGGTGTTATGATGACGTTCAGGCAACTGTGTCACATAGAATGTGTGTTCTCAAAATATCTGCCGCACCCTGTATGATATAAATCATCAATCTGGTATATCAGAGAACTTCAATTTAATTTCATACCTTTACAAATGATGAATAACGAATCAGTAAAAATTGGTAATTATTTTTTTGCTATTTGGAAGGATCTGCAAACAATGTTTCATTAAGTAATTTTTTAATTTGCAAAACTGGCTGATTACTGAAAAGTGAGATGAGGAGGAGCCAATAGATAATGATACAGAAATAGATAACAAAGAAAGAGAGAGGGAAAAGATGGTCTGCTATTAAATAGTATAGATTGAAATCTAATTCCCTATACAACTTGGATTATATTTTTTTAAATATTAGAATGTTTTTAGTGTTCAGATTATTTTTATTATTAATATTATTATTCAATATTTTTTATTTTAATTAACAACAGAATTTATAAAATTTCTGAATTACGAAGTTGTGTTTACTTCATTCTAAATGATGCTATCTTGTGACTGTAACAGATTATTTAAAATAAGGAAAAAGGGAAGTAAATTAATATGATTAACAGTTGAATTTTTTTTCCAGCGTAATTATAAAATTTTAATTTATTATTTCAGGGGTTGTGCAATAGAAGATGTTCCAAACTTCCTACTGTGAAACCTAAACTCCCAGTCTTAGCAAATGCCAAAGCTCAGACAAACAAATCATCCCTTCGTCAGCAATATTTAGTGAAAGTTAAGGATAAGTTAGGTGGTGTTCCAAGCTTACAATCTTTGTTGGAATATTATGCACCTCCTGGTAGTGCAGTAGAAAGGTTAGCAGCAACAGCCCCTAATAAGAAAATTGACAACCTTAAAGGGTGTGACTGGTTCCATGAAATTTCAATAACTATTAGAAGAACTAAGCGAACTAATGTTCCTCATGAGAGGTTAGTATAATTAATAAAAATAATGTCACTGGAATTTGTAGTTTTTAATCGGGGGGGGGGGGGATAAGATACAATCTTTCAAGCATATTGATTCATTCCTAGAATGTAAGCAACCTTTCGTTAAATGCCACTTTGGTTTTTCTAATGAAAAAGATGCAATTAGATAAATTCTTGAGGTTTAAAAGAACAGTAAATCATCAAGCTAATCTTTAAAATCAGTTATTTTCAAGTTTGTCAAAAGTCAGGAAACTTTAAAAAAAAAGTTGAATATTGCAGTCCTTAAAGTAAATCCATAATTATACATCATATAAAATGTATAAGGCTTATAGGTTAAGTTGTTGTTCTTGTTTTATTTATTTATTTTAAATGTACTTGCACCTTTTTCATGTACAATTAAAAGAAAAGAATTTATATTTAATTTCTGGATCATAAAATTAATTTTAGTGTGTGGATTGAGACTACAAATTTCTTTGATTTTTTTTTTAAATAATGTAATTAATTATTAAAACATTATGGTTTGTTATTTTATATCTCAATCCAATTTTTTTACATATATTGGATTGTCATTCACATAATCATAATTTATTTCGATAATTTTTCAGTTTCAGAAACAGCTTCTTCAGACTGTACACAAAATAAATTTTCAAATTACAATACATAAGTAGATGCCAATACATAAGTTGAAATCATATCAGTAAAAACAAAACTGAGTTTAAGATATTAACTATTTAATAATGTGTGTACGTTTGTAGATTAAGGGGTCATTATTTTAATTGCTATATCCAATATCTGTGAAGTTAAGTTGATTCATTTATACCTATTGGTAATAATTTCACCTTTCTTCAATTTATTTTGGATTACTAGAGCTTCAAAAAATTTTCTTTTCATATCATTGTGTTCTTTGCATATAATGTCAACTTAGGATTTGGATCATGAATGTAAGACAAACTATGGAAAGCCCAATCAGAATTCTTAGTTAATCCTATTAACATGTTCACAGACCCGTTCGAATAAGGTTCTTCAAGTTTCTCAGTATATGACACCCATATTAAAGAATTTATTACTTACATCAGTACTTTGATATGAAAAGAAAAATTTTGGAAGCAAGAGTAATTCAAAATAAATTGAAGAAAGGTGAAATTATTCTGAATAGGGATAAAGGAATCGACTTAACTCCACTGATATTGGATATAGCGATTAAAATATTGCCCCAGTAGTCTACAACAATTATAAAAACATACATGCATTATTAAATAGTTAATGTTGTAAACTCAGTTTTGTTTTTATTATGTTTTCTATTTATGTATTAGAATACGAACTGTTTATTGTAATTTGAAAATTTATTTTGTGTACCACCTGAAGAAGCTGTTTCTGAAACAGCGAAAATTTACAAAATAAATTATGATTATGTGTTTGACAGTATAATTTGGATGTTCAGTTATGGAGTCTCAAAAGTTTCAGGTAGATTGATGTAGGTGGAGTCTCAGAGCTTCGGAAGTGAGTAGATTCATTGAGATTGATTTATGGAATCTGCCAGCTATCTAAATGTTAACCCTTAGAGGAATCATGGTGTCAAACATTTTAATGTTCAGTGAAATTGATATATCTGCTCTCTCGCATCAGACGAGGTAAAGAGATTAGATTCTTTCTTGGATAGAGCAATGGGGTTGAGCAGGCCACTCACATAAACAAAAGTTATGTTCCTGTAACCATTCTGTGATGATACAGCTTGGAAGTTCTATCCAATAAAGGCGTGGAAGGACAAAACAAGTCCGCAGCAGTATTCAAGTATTTGCTGTAACTGAGACTTCAGATCGAATGAAGGAAATATTTATTGTTTTGCCTGCTTTAGTTGTATGGTTGTAGTTTTTAAATTTTACATTATTTTTACTTATGTGGATGTATATTTATTCTTGCCCTTAACAAAGATAGCTAAATAAAATATCTGATAAACTTATTTCTTATTTATTTGTAGGATTCAGCGATGTGCAATGCTAGAATCGCAGTGTTTGCAAGAAAAATTAATCCAGGTCATTTGTGGAGAAGATAAACTGAATCAGACCATAAGTATAGAACAGCGACAACATCTTGCATTAGACATATTAATTTGGATTGCTGCAATTCAAATGAATAAAAAATCTTTAAGGTAATAATTTCAATGAATTTTGAATTACAGCCACGTAATTCAATATATTTTTATATATTTCTTCATATATTTCATTCTTACAATATGTTAACGTCTATTGTTAATACAGATTTTATCATTAATCTCTATTAATGAAATGTGTTCTTGATATAGCATTTTCTTACTGTTTGTTTCTAATGCATCTAAAAATAAATCCCATTTTTGAAGCAATTGCTATAAGCAGGAGCGGTTTTCAAAAGATTGCTTTTTTTTTTTTTGTAAGAAAGTAAACTTTTTATGTTGCCACGTTGTGTTTGAAATAAATTTGTATTATTTCCAGCATTTATATTGAAATAATTATTAATTCTTTGTGATTGGTCAGCAGCAGAATGCCTTAATATTATAAGAAAACCATATTATAATGTTATAAAGAAATGACAGAAAATAAAAAATATCTGAGCTTTCATCGGCGAGAGCCTGGGACGGCCGGTTTGTGCTTTTTATGGACTCGTCTGCCTGTCACATTCCCTGACAAAAACGTTCAGATAGTGTAATGGTGATAAGGGAAACTGCGCCCGCTCTTGGCTGTGGACCCCTTCCAAAAGAAAACACATTTAAGAAAGGAACCAAAACAGACATAATTTCAAATCCTGGCCTGTGGAACTGTCAGGCACAAAGGAATTTGAATACAAAAGAAAACAAGGCTGACAACCTGGTTAATTTAAACAAAAGGTTTAATGTGTCCCAAATTGATAGAAAACCATAAAGAAATGACACAAAAAATTAAAAATGAAAGAAAATCATCCTTTTTATGGACTTGTCAGCCAGGCCCACTACCAGATGAAATGCCGAGATGTTTTTTTTTTTATTATTTTCTGTGTCATTTCTTTATGGTTTTCTATTAATTTGTGGCACATTAAACCTTTTGTTTCCTTAATATTATCCTGCAAAAGCGGAGTGAAGTTGCCTTGATTTTTCTTCCCATCTCGGTCTCTATACTTAGAAGCAGGGCTGTGAAGTCAGCAAAAAAATGTTAAAAAAAATTAATACAATAATAAATAAAAGCTCTCGTCAAACATTTAACTACAAATATTCTATAGAATTTGAATGACGTTTTACAAATTAAAAAAAAAAAAAAAAGCATTGTTTGTTAGCTTAAAGATCATTTCTAATTGTTTACCTCGTAATTTAGTTATGTACATTATTAATTTATTCTTGATGCCTGGAAAATAATTATAATATTCTGAAGCTTATCAAATTTAGGATATGTTAAAATAATTAATTATTAGTCACTTTATTTCTACCTCCTGCTTACTTGTTTATTGAATAATACTTGTACTAAGGGAAAAGCAAGAAACAAACAAAACAATAAAAATCTGATAATATTGTGATTCCAAACAAAGTTATAATAATCAAAAATTGAGTTTTATTAAAGATTTCTTGACATCGAGGCTCGTACAAAAGTCAAATAAATTTTATGGCAGACACACACTAATTTGGTTTTTGTTAATGTATCGAAAAATGAAGAAGTCCCAGTTGTTCGACTGAGACATTGTTGCTGATGGTGATATGCAAATGTATTCATGACTTTAATATTCCATATTACTATAGATACAACATTTATTCTAAAACCATGAATAATTTGCAGTGACAACATTCAGATTTGGTTGAGTCAATATGGAATAACCGAATGTACAAAATTGTCGTAGGATTAAGAATAAGGATAACAGTCTTGTTCTCATTCTTATTGGATTCCCTTCCTTACAGCTTTTGTTAAAAAAATCTGGGCAGACTTTGACAACCTAATTGAAGATGTTACAGTTGGCCATTGAAAAAATATAATAATAAAGATTTAATTTTGTAATTGTTACACATTGTGATGAGGGGCTAGAAATAACAATTATAACAGCAACATAGCCGAAATCAGCAGTAATCCAGTATTTTGGATGTGAGCTAGAAATCTAATTCCCATCAAAAATAACAAGAACTCGTAAAGTGTTCATTTATGACCTATTAATATTAATAATAACTAGCACATGTACCCGGCTTCGCCTCAATATTAGATTTGAAAATCATTCTGTATTTAGCCCCATTGCAGACCCACCTTTTTTTTTTTTTTTCAGTCTGCTACGATGTTTGAAGATTTTGAGACTATGTTTATTGTTAATTTTAATTTTTTGATTTAAAAAAAAATATTATATTTATTTTTAACTTTATAGATTTTCTTGTAATTATAAATTGATATATCTTTTCTTAATTGTAACTCAATTTAAAAAAAGCTATTCTTAATTGAGTTACGTATTTAACAGAAATTGATTTTGTTAAGCAAAAAAAAAAAAGAAAAGAAAATTCCTAGCCAAGAAATTCCTTCTAAAAATAGATCTACATAGAAATACCTTTATCTATTCATATTAAATTTGTTGAATTGAACCTAAAGCTTGGAGTCTGTTAAGGCCTTACAACAAAGCAAATATTTTTTTTTTTTTATAGTTTAATATAATTTTTAGCATTAAACTATAAAATTTATATAAAATGAAATGTATTTCTTTTATCTAATCAGTTTTTATTAATTAATAAATACTTATTTTTTCTCTCTCTTTTTTTGCAGTGATGATAATCTTTGTTTGTTCAACATTCAAGCAAATCTAAGTCCATTGATTAGAAGTTGCTTCATTGATGGAACTCGCAGCATTGCACATAAATGTGCCAAATTAATAATTATATGCCTGGAGTAAGTTAAATTTTTATTTGAATTTTTGGTTTCTTTGACACCAGTAAGTTTCTGAACAGTCTTTGTCTATAGATTAATAAAATTTGTAACGAGTATTGATATTTATTTTAACTGGTGCATTTTCGAAGTGTAGCTGAATTTACCCTATCTGCCCAAGCTTGAAATACTATACCATATTTCATTTATTTAAAATCGCTTTTTCATATTTGTGGTTCTCTTTCTCCACTTTCTTGATGGTTAACTAGAATATTAGTAATTGTTCTGAATGTGTATGCATGAATGCTTACGTTACGATATATATTTTGATTTATTTATTTATTTATAATTTTTTAATTCTCAGTTATTTTGAATTCTTCCTTGATATTATTGTCTGATTTGTTTTCTTTCTCTTAAATCTAGGCATTCAAAAATCATGAAAGATCAAGATGTTTCTCCAGTGTTTAATTATCTTTTACTGCAAGGACTTTTAGAATGGTTACCTTCATTTCCTCAGTGCCAGTCTGCAGGTGCTTTGAGATGGCTCTGCTTGCTGTTAAATAGGGTTAAATGTCTTAATGTTGCTACAGTCGGCCAGAAATGTATGGAACTCTTAGTTGCGCTTTCCAAGCAATTGAATGAACGCACAAGTCCTCTCCATTCGTTACTAAGAGCCAGGTATTGAACATTATATTTATAGGGTCTTACACTTTAATTGTAATTAGTAATGTAGAATTACAGACTGATTACTGGATTTACTAGTTGTTTTTGTTTTGTTTTTTCCCCGTTTTCTTTTTGTAACCATAAAGGATCACATTAAATATAAAATATCTTTCATAAGTTAAATATGAAGATTGATATATTCTATGAGCAAATTGATATCTGCACTTTATTCTGTTCATGGATTAAAGTTAACAATCTCATGTTCAGCAACATGGAGCGATTTTTATTATCAATAAATCATCTTGAAGAACCTTTTTCTGCTAGCTTAAAAATATATTATTCTGCTATACAAAAATTTAGAGGTAAATTTTCCAATTTACAAGTATAATGTAAATATTAAACAAGTTGAAAATATAAAAGTTGGAGGATATGTGTCATCAAAGGAGAAAGACCAATACGGAAATAACTATAGTTTTAATAATATCATCATCACAGTATCTGATTTAGTGGTCTAACACTTCAAAGATAAAAATAATGAATTTGCCCTCTTCCCCCCCCCCCCCCCCCAAAAAATATCAGATACTGAAAATTTGAGAGACAAATTGCATTGCGTATTCTTTTCGAAATTATTCTACCTTTCTTTTGAAGAATCCTTTCCTGAACTCTTGTGCTTATTGTAGCCCTACAGTGCTTTTTAACTATGTCAGAGTATTTATTACTTGCAGTTGATATTAAGCCTGAATAAGTTACTTTCTTAAGCACATCACAAATTTTAAAGGAAACTTTTTAGGTATATACAAAATCAGTTTGAGATTACGAGAAAGAGCAGAGAAGAAACTCTTTTTCATAAATAATGTAATTATGTGAGATTTTCTTAAAGTTTTAAGTTATAGTTTTCCTCAAATAGCTTGAGTTTTGATTGACCTTAGTAAGTTTCTGTATTAAATTATTACTTGAAGAAGGTAATATTTTTTCAAGAAAATTAAGAAGCTTTAATTATCAAAATTCTATTGATGTAATGAGCAGTAAAGATTTTTGAAAGTAAATAACATACTAACTGAAATTAGAAATTGCCTAAAAAAATTTATTATAGATTATTAAAATTATTGTCAAGTACTATTGTTTTATTATTATTATTAAGTTACTGTTCGGCTCTGATAAGAAGGCAGATGACCTTGCTTGAGTCCACTTCTAACTGGGGTACGAAGCTCAGATTATTATACCCTCATCTGGTTGATGGGGTGTTTTTTAATCACGAAGCTGATTGTCGAAGCCCTTTCTTTCAAGTACATTTCAACCTGTCACGGAATTAACGAATGGACTTGTCCAGAACCATGTGACTCAACTGCCTTCTTACCAGACCCGGACAGTATTCTGTTTCATTGTTTATTTATTATCTGATAAGATCATCTCTCCATTTTGAATTAAACAGTTATTTTGTTCATTTGAAAATTCATTTTTTTCTCTCATCTTTTAATCTTTAATACTTTAACCTTTTTAATTATTTAATGCTTTTTTACAAAATATTATAAATAAATAATTTGTTAGTACTTGTAATATTATATTTGAAATATAATAATGCAAAAATTTAACATTACTAGCTAAAAAAAAATAAGCTTTTTTTACCTTCAATAACTGCTGTAATGTTTGTAATAATTATACTTTTCTTTTTCAAGGTTTGGATTATATGGAACTCCATTTGAACCTGAATTGTATGATATAGAACCACCACCACCCCTGAAACCAAGTTCAACTCCTCTGACATATGCCTGTGTTGTTGCTAGCAGCAATAATGCAAATAATAATGCCAGTCAAAATCAAAATACAGCCGTGTCAACTGAAGAACTGGATCTTCGGGGTTTATTAAATATAGGAAACTGTGATAATCTTTTTTTAAATCGCTATCTGTTTACTTTTCCTGGTCAACATTTGAAAGGATTATTAGAAGTAGAGCCATTACATTTTACTTGCCATGCTGCTAGTGATGGTACAAAGATGGAAAAAATTGAATTAGGTAAGCCAATTAATAAGTTTTGATTTGAAATTGTTTAATTGCATGTGCATTCTGACAACATGATTTGAAGATACGGAGTCATGTTAATTACTAAAATATATGGTTATAAATAATAATTCAGTTTGTATAAAATCATAGGATTGCGAAAAAAGTTACCTGAAAACAGAGAGACATCCATGTTATATGTGATCCTACGGTAACGTTCGCAATCCCGTCTGTGATTTAAAGGATGTAGGATTTTTCAAAGTTTAGTCCTAAAATACAACTGTTTAGCTTAAAAAAAAATAACAAATAAAGAAGATTGTTGATCTTTTTATCTGCAAGCCGAACTTTCAGTGCTAGATGGGAATTTTATTGGATATGAATTAGTACTATTAAAATCATTCATATTGGTAATTATAGTGACCTTCCTTCAAAAAGAAATTATTTCATGACATGAGAGTATTTGAAGAATAATCATTATAAATTGTTAGAGGTTCAGTAATATTCACATAGGTTCTGAAAAGATGAGCATAAAAATACATCAGAAACATTCATACATTATTGGTGAAAGATTCTTCCCTTCACTCTTTGCAAACTATTACCCTTGAATTGTAGTAAAAATAATCGGATTTTGAATTGTCGAGAAGGCCTGATATCGAAAGATAAGCAAGTTGTACAAGATCTTAAGACATGACTACCCTTATTTTATTAAGAGCCTACCTATCACAAACAAAAACAGTCTATTGATAAAGATCACTTTGCTGAGTAATGGTATTCCACAACGAGCACTTTGCTATTTCTAGTTATCTTGTTAGATTAAAATTAAAGGCTTTGCGTGAGAAACTTGAGAGGTCATATCACAGCTGCAGCTGTAATTGCTGATTTGGCAGAGATTGTTACTCATTTCAGTAAATAGATATGTAGTAAATAACATCATACATAAATCACATTATTTGTGTATGCTAAGTGGATCCTTTTCAAGCAGATTGTTTACAAAAATTGTAGTTCAGCCTGTGCAGAAGAACGTTTACATCAAAGACAACATCACATTGGTCCAGATTGAGAACTGATGTCTGTAATATATGAGGATTTTCTTTGCCCATAGTTCGAAAATTCCTTATATTCCGTTCTTTTAAAACCTTCTTTGTCAAAAAATTGTTTGTAAAAGAAATAAAATAATATCTAACTTACTGCTGTAAGACCAATTATTAAAATTGCTTTTTGATAACTTCATTGACTGAAAACCTAAAGCTGTGCCCTTCTAGGAAGGCTTAATGTTTAAGATAACAGTTTACGTACAGCTTCCGGACAGTTGCTTGTATGTCCCTGTCACCTGTTTTCCTGATGAAGTATCAGAATCATCTAATAATGTGCTAAAGAAATCTATTCCTTTGAGTTGTCTATTCCTTCTGTGTATATCAAACACATTATTTGATAAATATCAGTAAGCTTGAACTAACCCGTTTCTGACTTAAGATGTAGATGAGTATGTTAGATATAATTATAAAGGAAATGTTGAGCCAAAAGCTTTTCTTATTGCAACCTACTTGCCTTTGGATGCCTATCCATTTGCTATTCCAAACAGTAAATCTGTATTTTAACAAAGTCTTGTACGATTAATTCTGACTTATATGTCAAGAACATAATCACTAGAGCAATTATTTAATAATAGTGATTGTACTACATTCTTCTGCATTTATAAACGTTATATCTGCTATTTGTAGAAAACTGCCCAATCTTTCCAGTTTTATTCAAAGCAAGCAGAGCAAAGCAACATTTGAGCCGTGGGCAAGGCTTAGCAGACACACATACACTTCATACACTTTCATAAAAAAATTCAATATTTCTTTACATTTATTAGTTTGATTTTGACTGCTTTTTGCAAATGAAGTTTTTAATTAATTTTTGCAGTGTTTGTTCAATAGTCATTGTTTTCAGAAATCAGCATCCACGTTATAGGGAAAATTTCTGAAATTTTCCCTTATGTGAAGTTATTTTCCTACTTCTATTGAGGAAGCCTTGGATAGTCCTAATACAACTTCCAAATTAGAATTTTGATTCTGTATTTCCATTTACTAGTGGATACATCTTTAAAACTATATAAGAAATGGATAGGCAACTTCTTTCTCTAGGGAGAAAAAAAAAGAATAATTATAAATTTACTATTTTGACTTGTACAGGTAAACTCCTGAACTCTTGTGATCTCTTCCTGTGCTAGATTTGTTTGAGAATGTTCTATCTGGTAAATAAGTTTCTGATTTAGTGATATCAAGCTTTTCTTGGATATCCTATTATCTTATCATGAATATATGCTCTGTTCATGTCGCTGCCCTCAAGTAGTCTTAAAACATTTGTATTTTTATTTAAATTAATCTAGTTGCACTTTAATGCATTATTTGGCAACTTATATGTCTAGCTATATTTAATTTTATGAATAATCCTTTTAACTTAGTTGTTACATGAATTGGATTCCTTTACTGTTAAATTACGCAATTTGTTGTGATAGGCGAAAGGTTCCAGAGTTCTTCATAATCAATGAATTGACTCCAAGTTTGACATGTCTGCCAAATGGTAGATATGGTAACCATTTATTGAGGAATACTGACTATATTGTTGGTTTCAGCATTGTTCAAATGGCAGCTTGTCATCTTTTAGGAAGTTAATAATCCAATCAATCTTTCAAGAAAATCGCTGATTCTTGGAGAACAGGAATATATTCTTCAGCTATTCAAGATTGGAACAAATTCCCTATGAATTTACATGATCAGCCTTCTGATTATGTTGGGTGATTCAAAACTACTTGCATTCACGCTTTATTTTTTCCCTTTGGATGCCACAACATTTTTTTTAATATATATTTTCTGTTATGTCAAAGATTTCAATGGTTTCAGTGATACAAGTACATTAAATGATGACTAGTTGTACTCATAAACTATTAAAGAAATCAAGAAAAAGAAAGGCTTGTTGTGTTAATAATTGATGAATAATATAAATTTATTTTTATAACAGAAGCATCATTTTTATTTTATTTTACCTTAGGTCCAGGCTCTGGGAGCAGTGGAACTGGTACATTGCCGTTATCTTCCAATGTATTTGAACAGCTACCTCAGTATCTGCCACCTCCAAGTGGATTCACATCATGGACCGGATCACTTTCATCTTTGTTTTCAACATTGAAAAAAAAACAAGAGGTTTGTGTTAACATCATTAATAACACT
>JAFIDM010014012.1:23875147-23913525 GCA_023159025.1 Thereuonema tuberculata
AATTAAATGAAATTTTATTGTTGTAATTGTTTTGCTTTTCTAAATTAATTATAAGCTTATTTTAATTTATGAATTATTTTTTGTGTCTAATTTTGTTTCTGTTAATAGCAAATAGACAATTCTCTTGACACATTTTATGAATTTAGTTTTAACTGAAAATATAAAGTATATGCTTGCTGTATCACTTTGGTCAAACTTTAAGCTTTATACCAATTTTGAAACTTCATTATTTATTAAATAACATTGAAGATTTTGTTAATTTGTAATCAAACAAAACAAAACAAATTTGAAAATGTTGGTTATTTGTTCTTAATGTATTTTTATTAATTTTTCATAAGATCTGATGTAAAATTTGTCTTGGTGCCACAGTGAATGGCAGTTTAGATAAATTATACTTGTTGATGACTGCAGCATATGATTCTGCTACTACACCTAGTTATACTTCACATTGTTTGTTGAAAAAAAAAAAAAAGAAAAGCTGAATCAAGAATTGACAGCATGCTGTAACTTGGTCTTCTTTTGATGCTCCTTTGTTATCATCACAGCTTTGTTGTGCTTTTGTTTTCCATGGAACAAAATTGTTCATATTCTGTGTGCAATCACAAATTAAGTGTAACTTTGTTTGTTACTTTTGTCCTAAATGAATACCGATTAAGGAGAAAATTTCAACCGTCCGCATATTTATAAAGCTTTATATTATAAAGATTTCTCTGATAGTTGCTTAGCCCAGTTGCCAACTATACCTATAGATTTTCTTCAATTGCTTTCCATGTTTTGGTTCTTAACACCAAATGCTGAACTCATAGCGTAGTTCTTCTGAGGGGATGTCAACAGTAGTCCTCAGTTTGAATGAATATTACTCGTTTGCTGCTTGTGGGAAATAACTAACCTACAAAAAGAAAACATGATGTAGATATTTTCTGTGAAAAAAAAAAAAAAAATCAGTGGAACAAAATCTTTCAAAAAAGAAGTAAAAAACATGGCATTACTTTTTAAGTGATCTTCATATATGCACTGTATATACAGCTAAAAGCTTCTTTGGTTTTCGGGAGTGAAATATTGAAACTTTATTTTGTGTTGAACTAGTTTCACTAATAAAAAGCGCTCCGTTTTACAATAAAAAAATAAATGCAGTTTTTTTTTATACCGCAGATCACAGTTCATGCAAATATTTTTAAATTTATAGCTATATTGAAATGGACTCTTGTAATTTTCAGAATTGACATATTTCTGTTTAGAAGTTCACTAGGGTTGGTTGAGGGGTAAAACTGATAACTATTTAGAGCAACTTAACATCAGGAAAAAATATATAATATTTACTAAATTAATTTAGTTATGATAGTTATAATAACATTTAGTTATGATAGAAATGGCATCTTGTCATGTAAAAAATAATGTCTTGTCTTGAACATTTAAGGTTTAGACATGTTTGTCTGTTCCTAAACTCTGAAGATGATTTTGGTCTCTCCATCTTGTTCTTGGACGACCTCGGTCTCTTTTTTGTAAAAAATAATGAAGTAATTAAAATTTTCTGTTTAGGAAAGAAATTTTGGGATGGTTTTGCAATTTTAGTAAAGGCAGGTTTTTGTAAATTTCAAAGCCACCAAATGTTTTCACAACTGACATTCTCAGATTTTTTTAAAAAGATAAATTCTTCATCCACTCAAAAAACAAACAAAATCACAAGTGCACAGGGAATTCTTCTAAATTGTTCTGTTTCTTTTTGTTTAATAATTGCAGTGGAAGCAACACCACCATATTATTTTTGTATCTATTTTGCATACTAAAAAACTTGAGGGTCTATGCTTTAAATAACTGATTAACTTATTTAGCCGTTTAGTTAGGTTAGTACCTCTCTTTAAGGCTTATCAACTATTCAAAAAGCCTGATACAGATATTTACGACCTACTATTATTAATAGGGAACTCTCTAAAATCCCGATTATTGCTTATATAAACATGTTACTTAAGACACAAATAGATGTCATCTGGCAGTAGATAAAGAAACTTTTCAAATTTGCAGTTTAGGGTTGCTAGTTCTCTAATGTTCCCTATTAAAATTCAGCCTTAATTAAACCATTACAACTGTTTTGTTACATATTGTTCTGCGATTATATGAAACATTTCTTTTTTTAATTTACATAAAGTATTGCATCATATGCTTTTAAAAAATAATTCATTATTCATTTCTTCAAATAATAGTTTCATAAAATTTCAAATTATTTGTTCATCCTTTAATATGATTCAACAGTTATTCAATCCTTTAATACTTTTGGCTTCTTCAAGATCCTGATTTCTGTTTTGTCTCATAATCATGGATGCATACTTTTCAAAGGATGTTACCTTTTTTTTAGGTACTCCTACGACGTTACTTCAACAGTTGTTTTTAAGCTCTTCAAGATTTGAAAATAGATCGGGCTTCACTTAAATTCTGTACACACTGCTCCTCTTTAAGTCCATTTACTATCATTTAATCTCGACACTTATTGTTAGGTTACCTCCCTCCCCCCTTTTTTTTTTTCCCTCCCCTTTAAAAATAAAGGTGTCATGAAAGATTTTCACGAGCTTAAGAATGAAATTTGAAATGTAACCATCTTAGTTTCTGCTTTATTGTATTAAGATTTCTTTGGTTTCATTTGGAATTACATTTATTCAATTTTGGATTAAATTTGTGCTGTGCTGTTTCTTATTGTTTACTAGCCTGGTACTGTCGCTTCGCTCCGGAACCCTTGCATATATAGCATTAAAAACAAAATCTTTATTTATTTAGCAAATTAACATCGAGATCGGAGAATATACGACTTCCCAACCCGTTGAAGCTTCTCCGCTTAACTCAGGTGTATTGTGGGTTGGCGTCAAACACCTGGGTTGTCAAAAAAAAAAAAAGCATATTTTACCTGTCACAGGTTTGGCATCTATATAATAGCTTTATAAAAACGCGCGCATATTCGAATGCAACGTTGTGTCAAAATTTCAAAGCAATCGGTGAAGAACTTTCGGAGATTTAAGATTTTGAACAAACGAACATTTACATTTTTATTTATATAGATTGTAATAGCTTCTCTCCCTGAACAGTGCTCAGTAGCAGAAATGTTAAGTTTTTTTTTTTTTTTTTTAATATAAATATTTTTATTTGTCAATTAATGCACCACAGTTTATTTCTCTTCCTTTCTCAAAGTTCTATTACTTTTCTGAAACTGTCGTTTTTATCCTGATTTTTTAGGGTAATACACAAAACTGCTGAATTACACATGATAGGGATAGGAATCATTGTTGTATATAAGATTCTGATTCTTCTGATCACTTATTCTTCAAGAGAAAAACTGTTCCTAGAATTTGTAACTGATTATAAAATAGAAATTTTATTTGGCATTTAAAATTATTTTTTTTTTTTTATATGTCGCACCTTTTATTGTTTTTATAAGAAATGAAAGGCGATAGGAAATACATTGGCCAGCAGGTTATTTGTTTTGTTTTGTAGTGTGCGTGTTAATGTGTGTGTGTGGTTTAGTGATTGATAATTGAATATAATAGTTCAGTATTTAGAGAAAACTTTTCTCTCTCTCTCTTCTGATAATTTATATTTGTGTATTTTGTTTTAATTATAAGTATTTTAAAAAGGATATTATTTGTTTAGATGTTATTACAGTAATTGTTTATTTGTTTTTTGTTTGTTTTTTGTTTTTTTTTGGTAATTTGGCAAAATTAAATTCCCTTAGATTTAATTATCAAGAGAATGGATTTTAAGAAAACAAGAAAAAACAAAAAAGTTGAGTCTCGTGAATTAAAAAAAAAAAAAAATGGAAGTTTACATTTAGAATATATTTATCATTGCTTATTAGTAAAAGAATTTGGCTAATCAATTCATTGTTCTGCTGTTTTAACCTGTTTATATTTGAAAATAAGTTTTGAATAATGCTGTTGATTACAGTTTAATATCTTTATGAAAAGTAAGGTCATTTTTGTAACTTTCTGCAGTTTACTTTTGTTACAGTTAGATTTAATTTTAGGATAACAGTTGCAAAAGAGGTAACATTACCTTAGAAATAAATTTCTTCCAAGTAATGGGAAGGGCTGTATTTATTTAATTATTAATAATGCACTTTTTTTCATTCTGCAACTGTTATTTTAAAAAAAAATAAAGTATCCTAGTTATTATGTCGACTTTCATAATAAACTATTAATTGTATAGTTTTTGATATGAAAAAAGTTGGTTTATAGCAATTAAAATCAGTTTAAATGCATTTCAATTTCAGGAATTTCTGAAACTTCAACAACAGCATAAGAAGCTGGAGCAAAAATTGGCTGAAACAGTATTTCCTAATCAAGCAAACCTGATTCCTTTTAGTACAAAGAAAAGCAAAATATCTTCACTAGCAGTTCAATCAAACCCTTATCCAGGCACTATAATGGTCCCATCAACTTCCATTCCCGGCAGTAGTGCTTTCACTTTTCACATACCAACTTCTATTAAAAGCTCTCCCCATATCATTGCTGGCAGTACAATGAATTCTGACGAAAGCACTTATATTGGATTAGGTGAAAATGAAGAAAAGGCTCATGTTAAATTTGCTTCTAAAACTACAAAAGAGACAAAGAAGGTGATAATTTAATTGGTTTATTGTCATGGGAAAAAATAAATAAATAAAGTTTAATATTTAGATACATTGGCAAATATGATGTGCACTTTTTAAATTAAAATTTAAGGATATCATATATGATCAAAATTTCCTTTAAAAATGATTTAGCCATTTTGGCAGTTATACTTGATTAAAGCTTAAGGTTTACTGAATTATAAAGTAAATATTGAATAATATTTGTAAACATTGATTGTGATAGCAATATGATTTCTGTTACAGCCTGCTAACTTACTCAACTGAGCCTTTGTTTGTAGCATTAGTGAGGCAGTATCCATCTGTTTTCTCCAACATATTTTTATTCTTTATTTCACCTGTTAAGACAATTCAGGTTTGCCCCAATTCAGTGACTTCTCATCTCCCATTGGTTGATCCCTACAAGTTTATAAGATCAACAATGCAGTCATGGTTTTTTTGTAAGAAAGTTTCAAGAATTTTTAAAAATATTCAGCATTTTGAGTTTGAACAGCAGCTTGGCAGAGTAATTTGAGGAATTTACAATAAGTAAGAGCTAGCTTAAAGAACGACATTTTTAGTCGTGTGCCGTTCTGGCATAGTTGAGTGGTCAAGGTAACGACCAACTGATACCCCCAAACCTGGGTTCGAATCCTGGCATGGGCTTTGATATGTCCTTCTTTCTTCTGATTTTTTTTTTCAGGGACTTTATTCTTAATTTCATACCTTATTCCTGCGCAGTTTACCTTTGGTGGCTCTTGCACCAATAAAAAATTTAAAAAATGCAAACTGAAATGTGTGTTCAAAGAAAGAAGAACTTGGTCTTCAAAATTTTTATGACCATATAATGTTAAATTGGACAGGCCTGGTAGCCATGTGAGTAAGGGCGCTTGCTGCGGGTTGGAGGTGGTGGATTCGATCCCTGTCCTTGGCGAAGGGCGAGTACTTTTCCATGCTCCATTCTCCTCCAAATGGGTCCTAGGGTCTACCCAGCTCTCTATTAAATGGGTACCAGGTTTCTTTTCCAGGGGGTAAAGGCGGACGGGCGTCGGGCTGACCACCCGGCCTCAACTTAGTCCTGTTAGTCACGGAATGTCTGGTCCTTACCTCACGCGATCCCAAGGTCCACACAGGCCTGTAGTGGGACACTTTAACTTGAAGTTAAATTGAAGGACTTTTAAGATTTCAAAATTTGAAGTACTCCAAATTCTCTTTCCTCACTTCTCAGTTGGTCTCAAGCTTTCTCCTTCCTAGATATTTTATTGATTTTTTTTTTGCTATGAAGAGGCATGATGTGTTTATCGAGCCTTTTTTCAGTTCTGTATAATTTATTGATTTACTACCATTTCTAGTAATGCAATTGATTGAATTGTATCCTTCTACTTCAGAGATAATCACTTATTGCTTTTCATTCCGCTGCTGGTTATGACACCCCCTTCCCCATGTTCACCCTGAAGTATACAAAGTATAGTGTAAGCATTAGTGGAAGTAAGTGTCTATTGAAAATTAACCATGCTAGTCCTTCTAAGGTATATTTTAATTCTGGATCTATAAAACTGTTTACATCTAATTGTTAAATAATTGTGTTCTCCAGATATCTGAAGACAGTCTTAGATCTATAAAAATGGCAGTTTTGATAAAGAAATTCTAGCATCTTTTTTGAAGATTGTCTACCTTTTTGAAATCTTAAATATTCCTTTGAACTTTGTCTAAATTATGTTTAGTGCAACTTCTCTCTTATGGGCATTTCTCAGTTATTTTTATAACTTAATCAGGCTAAAGAATTTACTATTATTTGAAAGTATAGTCGTATCTGTTTCTTGTGAAATAATTTTATCATTTGCAAGTTATGAAGTTATTCCTTTTTTTGTAAATTTATACGGTAGATTGATTTCTGAAAGACCTAGAAGGACCCTAAAATTACCACACGTGCAGCTTACTAATGTAAAACACAGAATTTCCTATACTTCTGTGGATTATTTAAATTTGATGATAGGAACATCAAGGATTTTATTTTAAGGATTTTCTCTAATTTAAGCTTTGCTTAATGCATTCAAAGTCTCCTCCCAGTTCTCAGAAATGTTCATTTTTGTTTTTGTTGCCAGTGGGATTTGATTTTGTGGAACTGATATTTGATCTTCAAAAAAATGACTTTGTTTGAAACCACCAAGTTCATAAATTCTTCCATCTCAGTGTTTTAAGTCAATTTAACTATCTTTGGAGAAACCTAAAATATTATTAAAAACTGCATTACGAACATAACATAAATTGTTCTTTGTTGATGATTTATCTCCAATTTCAGATGTTTCTTTCCCATGGAGCAAATTACAACACTTCAATCGCACAACTTAGATCTGAAGTAGGAATAGATCATATTAATTAAATATTCAGAGAACGTAAGCTTGCACGAAGGACTTTTCTAGTTTGAGTGAAATTTGTTCAGTATTTCAACTCAATACCGTGAACCTTTGTCTAGAAAGAGTTTGAGAATTTAAAAATCTGTACCGTTATTTTGTTGGTGTCAGTGTTTTGGAGCTGATGATGGCAGAAGCCGTTCTGTTGGAGACATCGCAAAGACTCTTAGACTAATGTGACAGAGGAACAGAGAAGAACTCAAGCAGGATAGGCTCTTTGGGAGATATTTCCTTAGGAGAGATGGAGGTGTCAAATTAAAATCTGAGAGGAGACAAATGAATTGATGAGCAGGTTTAAAATTCAAAGAAAACAAAGAACTGAAAGTAAGAAAAAAAGAAGTCAGAATTCAAAATCAGTGGGAAGGTAGGGGAAAAAAAGGAATGGGAAGATGAAATAACTGAATATGAAAAAAGTAATAAATATGTAAATAAATCAGTAGATAAACTAGCAGATATATATATACATTGTGACCTAATAAAAAATTGAAGCACCATACAGGAAGCATCCAATTTGAATGAAACTTTGTAAGTGCCATTTGAATGAAGACAATTGGAATTGATTCAAATTTTACAGGGAAAAAAAAAATAATGAACAACAGCAGCATTGTTATTATATTATTACTACTGTTTCGCTGCCTCTGGTTGCTATATATGTTGGTATGGCATTGTCATGGAGTGCAACATAGTCCTGATGCTGTGGCAGATCATGTCAAGCTTGTTACAGCTGCTGATCCAATTGTCTGATGTTTGATGATGGATGCAGCTGAAGTCTTAGCATGTCCGAGGCTTGCTTGATTAGGGGACAAGTTTTGGGGACCTGGCTGGCCAAGGAAGGGTTTGAATTGCTTGGAAATGCTTGCAGCGTGTGGGCATACAATATACTGTTGGAAAATTGTTCCTGCTAGGCATGACACGAAAGGTAAAACAGTGGGTTCCAGGATCTCCTGCAAATATCACTCTACATATGAAGTTCCTCAACTCACTGTAAGAGGAGAACTGCTGTCTTAAGAAATGGCTCCCCACACTATTACACCAGTTGTAATGGCTGTGCTTCTCAACAATATTGCCAGGATTTGAGTGCTATCCAGCTGTATACACTGATGCATTGATCATCTGCTGTAATGAAAAAGTGGGACTCATTAATAAACACAAGACAAGACCAGACCATATCTCATGGGCACAGCACCACTCTTAACAGATCCTCGTAAAGTAGACCTCATAAGGGGCGACAGGAATGAAGCCCAGTGTCTGCTGTTTGTCAACCACTGGTGCAGATAGATATCACTTGCAGTGTACAGAATGCCACATCCCTCTAGATTGTGGAGAGGGAAGGTATTGGAGCAGTTAGGGCTTGCCTCACAGCAAACTGATTGTCTCTAGCAGTGGAACAGCCAGGACCAACATGTCTTGATAACATGAATTAGTGTTCTCTTGCAACCATTGATTTCAACATCTTCCACAGAAGCATCTTTATGACCCAGATGGCAGGCGATTTGTCTGCATGACCAACTGTCTTATTTTGAAGTTCTGCAATTGCATGTAGGGTCTTTGAGCACATCATTGAGGCATTACTAATGATGGGAATGCAACAGTTTCATGAAGTAGAATGTGTCAAGTAAGATTTTGAGGACCATTATATGGACCTCAAGATGGACTTCCTATGATCCAAGGAGTGATGGTCACATTTCTTGATAACTAAACTTAATCATTTGCATATCTAATAAGAAGGTGCCTCTAAAGTATCATTCAAATTGCAGACTTCCTTGATGGTGCTTATATTTTACGTATGTGTGTGTGTGTGTACATCAGCATTTCTCAATAGAGATGCTTTGCGAGAAAAAGCATTGAGTGGGTTGAATGATTCTGACCAATGCAAACACACCAATAATAAATAAATTCATTTTCCCCCTCTCACTTTTTAACTTGCTCATCACCCTACACAATTAAAATTATCTCTTGAAAGGTAATCCTGTTTTTATTCTTCCCTTGGCATATTAGACCTCGGTGTCTTTATAATATCTCCAATAAAAGGATCATCGCCTGTTCTAATACATTGACATCAACAAAATAAAGGCACAGACATTTTAATGTAATTCTCAAGGTTCAAGATAACAAGCTGAAATATTGAACAAATCTCATCCAGAGTTGAGTAGGAAAAAAAAAAAACCTTTCATCCAAGCTTATATTATTTGTAAATTTGATTACACTTCTATCTTCCAAGCTCATTCTGAAAATATATTTTCAGCCTACCGAATTGTCCGGCGTATAAGACGACCCCCAATTTTTCCAATTAAAATATAGAGTTTGGCATATACTCGTCGTGTAAGACTACCCCCTCTTCCAACGCACAGCAAATAAAAATTTAAAAAACATCAGATTTGATTTCAATATGGTAATTTTAATTCAATTGCTTATGACACGCAGATAATTAGCAGGAAAACTGTCACTTATAAATATAATGCTGTTTGTCATCAAACATGTAAACATAAAACAATGCAAGTGGATTAAACTTTCCTTTAAAAGCGATGTACTTTACTGGTGATTGGCTGGTTGTTGTATACAATGTCTCCTTGGATTGGTCAGTTCTCCCTGTCTCCAAGTAACTGTAGCTTTGTTTATTCTGGTGCATTATTTTAATGCTACATTTTTTTAGAATTTCACTAAAATCATAGTATTTCTTAACTGTAGCCTTGTTTATTCTGTCCCCGCTCTATCTCCTTTTTCCGTACCCCGGGCGTCCCGGACGCCTGCAGCTTGCTCCGCCCTTCACTTACACCTTCCCGGTGATACGCCCCTCACCTCGTCATTGGGACCGCGAATCCTGGTGAGTGGATTTTCTTCTACCGTACTTGTTCAGCGCCGTCCTTGCTGCTATCATACGGTTGCCGCATACGACGGGGATGCGGCCGCGGCCCTTTTTGAGCTCCCCCCACCATTTGCGGCAACCGCAGATTCTCCATCCCGGCTCGAAAGTTTCAGCACCCGGCGTATAAGACGACCCCCGACTTTTGAGAAGATTTTCCTGGTTTAAAAAGTCGTCTTATACGCCAGACAATACGGTAATTTTCTAATTTCCAGAGGAAAAATGTAAATAAAGAAAGGCTAGTGTTGACTGAGTTAGCTGTTAAATAATAGAAAATGTTTTAATTTGTGTGTGTAAAGGGGTGGGGGTGCAATTAGTTATATAAATTTTTTTCTAAAGAAATTTTATCAGAAACATAGATTTAAACAAACTTGATGTTAAATATTTTTAAGTGTTTTTGTAGTAATAAATCTAATTCTGCTGTTTATTTGGTATGCTGGTTTTTTTTTTTTTCGTAAGTTATTATAAACAGTTGAGGATTTTTTAATCTTTTAATAAAATTTATATATATATATATATATATATTTTTTTTTTTTTTTTGAGGTGACCAATGTTAAAAAAAAAATTGTCGAAATCTAAGGGCAAAGTTATAGCATTTTATTTTATTATAGCATTTGAGTACTAAAAAAAAAGATGTTTATTATAGGATAGCATTAGCATTATATTTTCACTGAATTTCATGTTTCATTTGTTTTCTTTGGTGTTTTGGTATAAAGACATGCCTATTTAAGCTTCAGAGTGATGCAGTTGCTGTTGTTTTTTTCTCCATTACTGCCAACAATTTTTCACAAAAGTGTCTTGAGATATAAGTTAGCTAACATTCAGAAGATGATATTAACTAATCAAATGAATTTAAAAATAAAGGCTTTGTGGTTTAGTCAAAGAATAATGCCCAAACTTTTGTCACAAGGTGATTTGAGAATTTAAGTTCTAAAATTATGCTTGCCTTTTTATTACTTCAGTGGTGTTTATTCTCTTGTTTGCTTAAAGATATGCTCAATTAAATTGCTTGGAAGTTTTGTTTTTTTTAACAGCTTCTGTATATATTTAGCATTGCTTTTAAAATTATTTTCATTTATTTTAAATGGAAGTTGTTAATTCAGTTACTTATGTAGTGAAAGAATCAGTTGTACGTTGTTAATGTGAGGATCTTGCTTTCTTTGTAGAATTGTTTGTAGCATGATTGCTGTATCTGCAACAGTTTGTCTTCTTATGTTTGTATTTATGCAGGGAAAAACAAGGGGGGGAAAAGTAGTATTTATGATGTAGACTCAATATTTTCCTTGCTTTCAAATTGTTTATTTATTTATTTATTTATTTATTTTGGTTGGTTGATTGGTTACTTATTTATTTTTGTTAATTTGATTGATTTCTTCCATTTGCTTTTATTTCGATGTTATTTTCTATTAAACTTAAACTACACTCCCGTGCAACTAAATCGACTCACTCCTTCAGAGCGCACAAAAAGGCGTATGTTTTTTAAATGGCTTAACCGATTTTCAAAAAAAAATTTTTTTTTGAAAGCCTAATGTTTTTACTTTACAATGACACCATTATCATTAAAATCTGTACAATATTTTCCAAATGAATGTGATCTGAATGTAAGCGTAGCAAAATGCAGTCTGAACGGAAACCATGAGTTGCGCGCCGCACTCCCCTATAAAATCCCACGTGGACCGATATTTCTTATCAATCGCTTATCAGACGTTCATCTGTACACATCTCTGCAAGTTTAATTCATTGTTTTCACAAACCCATGGATACTACGCCAGAAGACGCCGCACAAGTTGCTTTGTTGCAAGCAGGCCACAGTCAACGAGAAGTCGCTCGTCAACTAAACTTGAGCCAATCTGCTGTCTCAAGACTATTCAGAAGGTTTCAGGAAACTGGTACCTTCACTCGGAGACCACATACTGGACAGCGCCGATGCACATCTGAGAGGGACGATCGCTTTATCGTTTCAACTTCACTGCGAAATCGCCATCTCACAGGCGTCGATCTGCAACAGGAGCTGACACAAGTTCGTGAGTAGCTGTTAGTCAATGGACAGTCAGAAGACGCTTGAAGGAAGCCAACCTCACTCCAAGACGGCCCGCTAGAGGCCCAAAATTGACCGTAAGTCACTGCACAGCACGACTCTAATTTGCTCGGGAACATGTCAATTGGAGCATCGAGCAATAGCGGTCCGTCCTATTCACTGATGAGAGCAGAATGTGTCTCCATGGTAATGATAGGAGAGGCCGGGTCTACCGGCGTCCAGGAGAGCGATTTTCACAGTGCTGTTTTGCTGAAACAGTCTCGTACGGCGGCGGTTCCTGCATGATGTGTGCTGGCATATCCCTTGAGGGAAAATACCTGTTTTCATACCTGGTGGAGGCCGGAGGGGGGAGTCTGACTGCTCGATGATACATTGAGGAGATTCTCCTGGATCATGTTGTGCCCTACGCAGGATGTATCGGGGAAGGCTTCATGTTGGTGCATGACAATGCCCGGTGTCATTCAGCACGTACCACTCGGCAATTCATGGAGGAGGTTGGTCTCGAGACGATGGAGTGGCCAGCCCTCAGTCCCGACATGAATCCGATTGAGCATTTGTGGGACGAGCTCAAACGGAGGGTCCGAGCCAGAAATCCGGCACTGTCTAATATCAACGAGCTCCAGATTGCGCTGGAGAAGGAGTGGAAAGGGATCCCCCAAGCCTTTGTCAAAACCTTAATAGCGTCTATGAGGAACCGCAAGCAAACAGTCGTATAGGCAAGGGGAGGCAATACCAAGTATTGATTAATAAAAGTTTCCTTATTTTGCTTCAATTTTTTGTTGTATTTTTATTTTAAGTATCTACAATTTTTTTTCCTTAAGCATGTATTTTGCTTGCGTTTTCATTCAAAATGCATTATAAAACAAAATATTGTACAGATTTTAATGATATTGGTGTCATTGTAAAGTAATAACATTAGGCTTTCAAAAAAAATGTTTTTTGAAAATCGGATAAGCCATTCAAAAAACATACGTCTTTTTGTGCTCTCTGAAGGAGTGAGTCGATTTAGTTGCACGGGAGTGTACATACATTAAACTCACTTTAAAGTTATCTTCTATTGTAAGAAAAAAAAGAAACCTAGTTGGCTACATTTAACTGTTTTGTTTTCACTAAAATGCATTCTAACTGAAATAAAGAAGAGTGAAAATACACTTACAAGATAAATGCCCTGAGTGTTATGCATACTTTACCATCAGAAACTGGGAAGAGATTACGTGGAAGAAATCATTACAGATACATAGGAAGGATTGGGATATCTAGCTGTAATGGCGAGCAACTAACATCTTATTATTTCCCAAGTTTGTATTGTTTTTGTTTTTTTTTACGTTTGTAGTATTCTCCAATTCCTGATGATAAAATATGCAAAGTACTTTAAAAATGTCGATCTATTTCGCTTCTCTCCATTACTGTAAATGTTTTTCATTCTTTGTCATTTTAAATGACACTATTTTTTTTATAATCATGAAAATTGTTTATGATATGTAGTTCTTAGGAGATATTTATTAGTGTTATTTAGTTTTAGATGTTGTGAAATCCTATTTTCTTACTTTAAGAAGAATGTAAGAAATATGTTGCCATTTCTATTTTTATTAACTGATTGGTTGTTTTTATTTCCTTCTTTTGTTTTATCTTGTCATTTTGGTTTTTTTTTTGCCACGTTAATGACTGATGAAGTTCCTACATAGTTTTCTAAAAAGAAATTAACTATAAAGTTATCATTTTACGTTGTTTTGCTTTCATGTAAAGCCTTAGCTTAAGATGTGCATTCAGTGGTTAAAGTTGTGGCCTAAAAATTGTAAGTTAAAACTGTTACATCAACAGGCCAGCAGGTCCCACGATGCGTGCTTGAAAAGTTTAGGCTCTCAGCAATTCTCGACCATAACGAAATGTAAGAATTATAGAAAATATATCTTCAGTGAACACCTGATAAATTTTATGTTTAGATATCTTTGGATCTGTGGATGTGAAATCTCTTGATTGATCAGTGGTTTTGAATGCTGCCTTTCCTTTCCATTAAGAGTACAGGGTGGCCAGGAAGTTCCCATACCCCCTATTATATTATTATATTAAGGGGTGCAGGAACTTCCCGGTCACTCTGCTTCTACAAATACTATCAATAAGTAACTGTTGATAGTAAATCTCTTAAAACTCCTTTATTCTCATCACAAACAACATTTAGATGGAGACTAAAACAGAATCCAGTTGAAAACAGATGAATTTATTTCTTGCTGAGTCAAGATGAACTTTCGGATGGTGATAGCCTATGTTACAAATGTTTTAAGAATGTGACGATAAGCTTTTTATCTTTAAAGACAAATCTTTATGGAATTAAAAACTTTTAAGATTAAGTAAAGAAACTATAGGAAGCGATTTCTTGGAAGAAAAAGGGGTTCGTATATGTATTGGATGCACCCTTTCAAGAGTCAAACTTTCCCATTCAGATATATTCAAGTGATATACAGGTCATTTACTCTATAAGAGAAGCATCATAATCTAAATATGTACATTCCCGTACCCCTTAATATAATAAGATATGGGGTACGGGAACTTCCTAGCCACCCTGTATATTCTAATAAAAATGTTTTGACTCAGCCTGACACAGACTTTCTTTATATAATTCTTTGGCCATCAGTGTTCCTCGACTTGAGTCTTTTCAGTCGTAGTCATCCCATATTGACACTGGGGATATATATAAAAGAATATTCTAGATATTAACAACTATCTCACTATTGTGGTTCCTAAGTGACTTCAATCTTTATATAACTCCATTCATAGATCCCATCATATAGATACTTCTTGAATCTTGAGGAATGCCTCCTTATACATCAAATTTGAGCATATCAGAGATTACTGATAATTTGCCAGATCCATTTTGTTGGATCATAATATAACATATCTTTTTCTACTGCAGTATGTTCACATTTATCATAGGTTACACTTTACAGATTGTCCTATTTCATAGCCAGATTTAAATGTAATTTGCAGCAGGAATTCCCTATTTACAAAAAAACAAAACAAAGCTAATACTATAATTATTCTTGAAAATGTTCAGTGTCAATATTGAAAGTGGTCTGGGATTGTTAATAATCTATAAGTTGAAGTGGTTTCTCATTGTGGATGCAACAACTTCATTCTCTGTTTTCATTTCATTCCAAAATGAACAAATCTAGGAAAATTTCATTCTTCTAAAAGAGAGCAGTTTTGTAGAGAAGTTATTACTACTGAAGTTTTTCCCCACTCTGGGCTTTTTTTAATGATTCTGCCTTGTTCCAAAAAGAAAAAGAAAATGCAGCTGATCTATATTTAGTAATTTATTTCCTCTTGGCTATTTTATATACAATTTCCTAATTTACACAATTTAGCTGTCAGTTTATTTCGTTCTTTACTTTGTTTCCATTGCCATTGAGTATGCGGATTCAGGTTTCTCATATCAGCCCCTCTATTCATAATGGATGCTTTCAAGAGAAATCCTTTGATATTTCGTGATGTTCTATTTCTATTCCATCTTATTATTTAGACTGTTGCATATTACTTAGTATAATGGACTTGAATTTACTTTCACCTCTGTTGATTGTTTCATCTCAATTTTTATCATATGCTGCTGCTGCTTCATTTCTACATTGAGATATTGCTATTCCATGCCTTTTGCATCTTTCTTCATGATTTTCAAGATAGAAAAGGACTTTTTTTTTTAACCTTGGACTATACCAACATTAGAAAAAACTTTTGCAGCCAGACTTGGAAGTTCCCCACACCTTCTAGTCATTAAAATAAGTGTCCTTTTCTATCTGACTTTTATCATACCAGCAGTTGTTACCTTTGCATGTTTTCTTTCAGCTTCCTAACCTATTTGCAATTGGAGAAATCACATTTAAAGATGGAATATTTCCATCACTTACTGTGCTAACTTTAAATTAGTTATATTACAGGATGGCCAAAACATACAGTAATGAAACATGAATGTCATGGTTTCAGTTCTGCCGGTGAAGTTACAGAGTTAGACGTCTGCAAATGGCATGTTCCAAATGGACTTCTCTCGAACAACACAAAGTTCGTAGCGGCTCACTAATTTTGTAGCATATCCCGAAATAGTGGCTGCTACATTTCGCGGAAGATACGAAGAATCTCCTCTGTGAGTTCGGCAATATCGGTGGGATGTGCACGGAAGACATGTTCCTTAAGCATTCCCCAAATGTACGCATTGAGAGGAGTAAGGTCTGGAAAGTACGTGAACCGACAGATGACATTTCCATGAAAGGTGTTGATGAGAAAGTCTCTGCACATTCGTGTTGTGTGGCAGGTTGCGCTGTCTTGTTGGAACCATTGATCTGCAAAGCGAATATCCTCGGCAGAAGGCACGAAAGTCATTGACGAATATGAGAATGTGTGTGTTCATGTAGCGATGTTGATTTTGTTTTATCAGAACCCCATCTTCCTCAATGAAGTAGGGACCCAAAGACACCGTAACCTGATACCACACACCAAATAGTTATTTTCTCCGAATGCAGGGGACATTCCTGCACGCTATCGGAACAGGAAAAGCCTATAAACTGGTTCGATCATTGATTAATGTAACCTGTAACATGAATATGCGTCGAATCGGAGAACCAAATGTTTTTCATGAACTCCGGGATTTCTTAGGTCATGGCCAGAACACAAGCACAGTACAGTTTCCGGGCCTCCTTATCACCTCCCTGAGCTAATGTGCAGTCTAGATGGTGCAGGAGAACACTCTAAGACCCTTCAGGTTTCTTTGTAAGAATGTTCATGACATGCCAAGCTTCAAGGCTGTTTTTCGTTGACTACGCTGTGGCGACTGCAACACTTGATCCAGTACTCGCCCTTGATTGTCATTGGTTGTTACAGTTCTGGGATGCTCTGTATATCCTTGGCACTGCATCAATTGGTTCGTCTAAACTTTGTTAATCACTGCTAGGATGCAGATTTGCAGAACTACTGCGCAAACAACACCTTCACTCTCTGTATACTAGGACCATTATTATGGCCTAATCCGTATGAGCGATTATATTGCTCCACAATAAACACCTTCTCCTCTGTTGTCAGCACCATTATCACATGTCCAGTAACAGTCACGGCAATGGAATGCTCTACAGTACATTATGTTCACACGGACTCATAGTTCTGTTGCATTCTGCTTGAGGGTTGTGGCACCATGTTTCAATACTGTTTGTTTTGAACCATTCTGTAGTTGTTCTTCAACTTCAATCTAGAAGTGTTTCCATTAATTTCAAGCCTATTCTTCTCTTTTCTCAAATAAGAATTGGGATCTGAAATAATTTGGAATTTATCTACTGTTGGTTTTTAGAAAGATTGCTGGAGATTTAAGTGTTTGGAACTGGATCGCCAATTGAATAAGCAGGCACAAATAGAATCTTGAACAATGCTATGTAACTGATAAAAATTAATGATTTTATTTTGATACCCCAGTACATATTCCTGGAATCATTTTGTGTGGAAATCTTCATATCTTTTTTTAATTCTGTTTTATTTCCAGGATACCGCCTCATTACCTACAACAATGATGCTTTCACCATGGCAGCAGCTCTTACAGCCTCCTCCACAACAAGCGTTGGTCATTGAGAGGATGCATTCAGGTAAGCATTTTAATGTAACCTCTTTATAGTAAATACTAAACCTGTTAAATATGGCATAAAACAAGAGAAACACTTTTCGGACTATTCAAGTCAAATCGTTTAATTAAAAACAAACAATTGAATACAGTGATTGTCTGATTTTTTTTTTGATTTTTTTTTATTATTGCTGAGGGATTTTTATTATTTTATTTTTCTTATCAAGGACAAAATGTTGTCTAAAGACATTCTGCTTTCTTAATTTATGAACATTTATGCATTATTATTTGTAAACATAGTATAAATCAGTAATTCTCAGTGTGGGTGCTACTTCTCCAAGGGTGGGAGTGTGTTTTGAGGTGTTCAAAGAGGCATTATGTGCCGAAAGAGCTACAGGAGGGGCATTAGATTTAATGGAGCAGCAATCAGCGTTTTGAATATATGACATTAAATTTTCTTTTATATGGTTAAATACAGAATTATATTGTTATAATTGAATCTCGGTGAATTTTCAAACAATCTGACAACTATTTGATAAGCTTGAAGTTCGTTGGCTATCAAAGGGTAAGTGCTTGAAACGATTTTATGAACTCCTTGATACCGTTGTGGGGTTTATGAAAATATGCAGGATGATCTCAGTAATAGTTTTCAAAAATTAAAGCTGATATTGCATACTTACCAGATTTATTTACTAAATTCAACGAGATGAATTTATAATTACAAGGACAAACGTAACTCTTTATTAAAGCGAAATCTCAAATTTCAACATTTATGTCGAACTTAATACTTTTTAAATGCAGCATAGGATGACGGAAATTATGTTAGTTTCTAAATTTGTTGGAAATAGAAAAACAGAGTGAATGCATTACTGATTTTGGGGAATCATTTACAAAAGCTACATGAAAATATAGTGGAAAGGTTTAAGACCTTCTCAATTTGGAAGTTCCAGATTAGGTAATATATCCATATATAAATATTGAAAATGTTAGTCACTGTTTTGTAGTGAAAAAACCTATTGAAGCCAAATTTTAATAATTTTTATAAAGGGTTTTCTTTTTTCTTTTTAGTTACAAAAGAAAATTTCAGAACTTCATCCTACATTGTGAGCTTATATTAAAAAATTTCTATTTTTTCCAACATCATATTTAGTTAAACGGGGTTTTAGTGTTGTATCACAAATTTTAACCAAATCCTATGCAAATTGTTGAGTGTGGATATTTACTATTTTACTACTAGCTGAGGGGCATTAGATCTTATAAAATGGCAATAGTATATCAAGCTAAAATCATTACCACAGAACAATGTGTTGTGTTCTCAAGTTGCATTCTTTTAAATTTAAATTTTTTTATAGTATTCAATTCATTTATATATTTACTAAAATTATTTCAAGTGTTATTTAGATATGTTAGATTTCTATTCCTTTGTGTTTTGTTCGTATTTCAACTTTCCATATAGTTTATTATTATGTACTTATTTGTAGAGGGATTTTTTTGTGTGTTCAAAATGTGAAAAGTACCAGCAAAGATGGATGTATAGTTTTTCGATAATTTTTTGCACTAAATTATTTCTTATCCTATGTTTCGATTTCCTTTTAAGTCTTATATTTAAATAAGCTTTTGTTGTTGATTAAGAACTGAGTTGGTTTTTTTTTTTCTAAATTCAGTTATAAATATTTTTTAATCTTTAAAAAAAATACCAATTTTTAGCAAAAAAAAAAATCGCTTATCCTGTCAAATTTTAGCATATCCTGTCAAATGGATTGAAAGGGTAATGCATGAAGAATGGGGGTATTGAGATAAAACTTTTGGATAAAAAGGGGACGGTGACCTGTAAAAGGTTCAGAATCACTGGTATAGATCATAACATTTTACAAAAAAATAGATGCGACTGAACATTGCAAAATTCAGATAATTATTCTCAACTGGTTATTGCCTATTATTGTATTTGTTTTTGCTTTTTTTCCATTATATATATTTTTTCAAGTTTCACTTTCCTTTTTATAAACTATTAAGACACTATTTGCTGCTGTTTATGGTTAGAAATGACTGCAAGAAAGGATTTAAATTATCTCATTTTCAGAATTAATTTCAAAAAACATACTGGGAACTATGTTGTAATTTATTACATCATGCTAGTAGATTTTTACAGATAATATCATCTTTTAAGTAAAAAAAAATCATGAATTTAATTTCTTGTTTAAATCTGTCTGTCTGTAACATGTTATTGTAGTACAAATATTAAATATCGCAGAGGCTAGAAGACTTCCTAAAACATTTTTTCCCCCTCCATATTTAATAATTTTTCTCCAACAGGGTCAATATTTGATACAGGTAAAAAAAAAATCAAATTAAGTTGTTCTGGCCTCTTTGTTACCACTTTCTTAAAATGTTTTGATTAATTTAAGAGAATTTAATTTCGAAGCTTAACAGGTTTGGCTTCATACATAAATTTATATTTCAACAAGTACTATATTTTTTTTATAGGTGCTCGAAGATTTGTGGTGCTAGATTTTGGAAAACAAATATTGCTGACAGATCTGATGATACCATCTTGCTCAGATCTTGTTTCCCTTTCGATTGATATATGGACTCAAGCAGAAGAAATTGATGGCCAAAGATTAGTTGTAACTACAGACATTGGCATAAGATCCTTGGTAATGAGTGATCTTCAGCCTCCTCCAGTTTGTAGATTTTTAAAGGTAATTTTAAAAAAATGCTTTTTTAAAAAAAAAAAAAATCAATGGTTTATGGTAACATTTTGGTGGTTTAATTCCTTCAAAGTTGTCGAATCTCTATATATATATATATATATATATATATATATGTGTGTGTGTGTGTGTGTGTGTATAATATTATGTCATATATATGTATCTGTAAATTAGGTATATGTATAAACTCAGAAACTGTTATTATGATTTAATCATAATATGAGCATGATATAATCATACTATAAAGTGGTCAATAATAGGCATTGGAGTTTGCTCTTTAATGCAATTTTTGTATTAAAATTGCTACAGAAAATTGCCTGGCTGTGTCCAGGCACAGTAGTTGATAGCTTGGTAATTTGGGAATGTATTTCACAAATTTGGGTTTAAATAGGATTAGGTACTACTTTCGAAAATCTATCCATCTGAATTGTCTGAAGGGATCTTCTCCAATGCTTTATCCCAGTTTCTGTGACTTCTGAGTATTGACTTGCACATGGTGTAGTGAAACCTCAATTATTCTTTCACCACAACCATTAACCTTAGAGCCATTTCAACATCTTAGTAATGAACACCAAAATTCAATCCTGTGAATAAAGGACAGATCTACTGAAGGAAAAGAAAGTTTAGAAAACACACTTATTTGCTGATATAATATCAGTAGAGGTGTATTGTTCAATAATGTCCAGAGATTGTGTTCCATCTTCAGGGGACTGTGCAAATATAAAGCACAACACTAGTAAATGTGTTACAGCAAAGGAAGAACTAACAGTTGTAGCAAGTTTTCTGCCCTCCAGTTATAAGATTATAGGCTCTTTGAGTCAGAAAAAAAAAGAGCATTTTCAGTATCACAAGAGAAACCTGCCTTTATCTATTGCTTGCTAACTGCGAACAATAAATGTGTATGGCTGGGTATGGTCATTGGCTAAATGGCAGAAAAATAAGCTGCGATTTGCTTTAGCCAGAATACTTTACCTTCCACAATAAAAATAAAAGCAAAAATGAAATATCTATTTTTGAAAAAAAGTACAGAAGAATAATGTAACAATATGGAATATAAAAATAGGGAAAGGGATGGAAAAAAAAGAGAAGGAGAGGGGAAAAAAATAAATTGGTTTATTAGGACGCTGCATTGTGGAGTTCGACAGCAGGCGGCTTGTTCCGGTCTGTGTGTTACTAAATTTGATGCTAGATGGAGGTCCATTTATTATTTCATTGTAGTCACAATAACGAATCCAACAGAGGGGGATTAGACTTGGGAACGGGGGAGCACATTTGAAAAAGAGATTCAAATCTCTTTAAGATTTGAATCTTAAAATCTGTGCAATAAGAAGGGGACTTGAAACGTTTATACGTTGTGATTTATAGTGTGATCTATTTTTTATACTATTTTAATTTTTATAGATTGAACTTCTCAGCATGTTTTCATTAATGCAGCTTTATACCATGTTAAAATATTTGTTATTTTTATAATATTTAAATTTATTACTTCCATTTTAATTACAAGATGTTTGGTTATCATCAGCCAATTTAAAACGACTGGTTCTTCAATATGCATAGTATCATCATAAAAGTATAAAGATTAGTGAGAAAATATTGATTATTATTGCACTTCCTAGATATATTAATGACAAGCAGAATGGCAGAGTGAAGGGAGTTATATTCTTAGTTTTTATTTATATGACAGTTTGTTCTTTTCTGAAATTTTGGATTCATTTCTCCAAAAGGAAAAATGCTGAATGAGTATTCTTTCTTTGATTTTAGATTACAACAATTGGCCGATATGGAATGAACAGCACTCGTTGTCGAATCCCTATAGGTACTTTTTATGGCCATACTTTCATCCTTCCTTGGGAATTAATAAGTGGTACACCAGTATCTTCCAGTAAAGTAGATGATGTCAGTGAAGGTAAACCCTTCAGTTTCGATATGGTTGAAAATCAGATTCAGGTAAGTTTTGTTTGGACCTTTCCAAAGAATATTGCATCCATCATTTCTCTCTTTCTAAATTTAATACTGAATTTTTTGCAAATGCTATCTTATCACATACTTTTAAGGTGCAGGGGGAACCAATACGCATTCAGTGGTATCATTCAGTCGATTCCACTCCACAGTGCCATTATAAATTTGGATCCGATTTAAAATCTTTATTATACATAAACTGTTGAAAGAGCTTATAGTTATGACCCACTTTAGCAGATTGGCTGTACTAAATTGTGTGACTCGGTTAATAAGAAATGCTTCCTTTGTACAGGCAAGTGGCTCTGGACCAACTTAAACTGAATTATTGTTTCTGTGGTAACTAAACATAAACAAGATAGTTACGATATGAGTAATCTGCTGTGATGTTAATTCATTGGTGAGATTTATAATATAAAATTATAAAGATAGGGTTAATGCGAGGGTCAACTTTAAATTCTGTTTAACAAAGATTGCTTTAGATCAGTATGTAGTAGTATATATACTTGTGAATCTTTTCATTATTTTCTTTTGTGATCATTTTCATTCCAAAAAGTTTATTTAAAAATAATTTAATTGCTGCAAGTTACTTATGATTCTATGAGCAAGACATTCAGAAATCTTTAGATGAAACTCTGTGCATATTTATAATTTTTCTATTCTGAATTTGATTCCCTGCTTTTGTAGAATAAACTGCTCTTAGTTATTTTTGGCTTATCCCTTTCATAATAATAGCTTACCTTCTAAGCTATAATTTTGCATATTTTTTAATAGTTTGCAGACATAATAAACATTAAATTAAATTTAAAATATACATTTTACTTCATCTTTAATTCTTTCAGTTCCAACCCACTCATATTGATGGACTTCTTTGTAATTTTTATAGCCTTGGCAATCTTCTTTAATCTTTTAAGGAAAATTAAGTGTAAAATGAATTAAGACTACTAATAGCAATATACACTCATTGCCAAAAAAATTAGCTTACCCAGAAGCAGTAGTCAAATGGAATGGAACTTTGCATATCCAATGAGAATGATGATGCAAATAACTGATTACAATGCAAATGGGCTTTTATTTTGGCAAAACACTAGAAGTCAATAGTCCCTGTAGTATTGCATCATACATCATATGGCTTGGTATGGAGTGATAATAGACATCTAATGCTATCCTGCTGAAGATCCTCCCATAGCTGTTACAAATGCTGCTCCAGATCCCTCTTACCAATTGATGGCCGAAGCTGCCATCCCAGCTTTCAAAGGGCAACAAGTATGGAGATCTGGCGGGCCAAGGAAGGGTATTGATAGCACAGAGGCAGTCCAGGTAACCCGTGCTGAATGTGGGCTGGCATTATTCTTTTTGGAAAATGGATTGCTGTAGTTGCTCCATGAAGGAAAGCACATGAAGCAGCAAAATTTCCTGAACTTACTTCTGTGCCTTCAATGTTTCCCTGTTGACTAGCAGTGAAGACTGAGAATAATATGGAATGGCTCTCCGCATCAAGATTTCACCAATCCTGGCTGTGTGTCGCTCAACGATAAAGTCAAGATTTGTTCGCTGCCCATTGCTTCTTCATACTCAAATACAGTGGTGATTCGTATCCAGACAAAACTGGATTCGTCATTAAACACGATTCGTTGCCAATCCACACCACTGCAAAATGAAGCTGCCAATGGTGTGGTGTTAATGGCAGACAGCAAGTAGAATGCAAGTCTTATTTTACAACTTGCGGGTAGACACAGGGGTTTCTAGTTACGTCACTGCTACATGTCATTGGATGATGGTCAGGGAAAACCTTGAATTAGTTCATGCCTGAGAACTCTTGAGAGACCTGCATTCCACAACCACACTGATTTAGCACACAGCAATCATATAAGGGCCGTTCAAATGACAACAGCCATAGTGTTACAAACCCCTCTGATGGCAGTTCTCATTTGGCCATTGTAGTCCAACTGCAATCATTGGCACAACTACCTGTGACAATGCCATATACAAAGTTTTTTTGTCATACCCGGATCATTCGGTTTGTTATTTTTATTTTGGCAATGAGTATATATTATATCCAAAGCATTATTGTTGTTGTTTTAAATATTTTGAAAATGTTTGATTATTTATATTTTTCTTTTTTCTTTTTTTTTTAGTCTCAACTTAACATATTGTCATCATTATTGGAAGATATACACTGTCGCTATAGTTTGGCCTGTGATAAACTTTTTAATCTTTTAAGTCCCCTCCTACCAACTGAACAAAATAATGCTAATCATACAAACATATATCTTCAGCGTGAGAAAGATAAGTTGTCAGAAGAGGATCAGCACATTGTTTCTGCCTATCAAGATTGTCTTCAGTTGCAGCAACAACTCAATCTGGTGACCAACACTATTTCACGATTGGAACGTGCTCAAGGTTCAGAATTAGCCTCAGTGAAACAAACAACTTCACCTTCTACTTCATCATTCTTGAAAACCGTTTGCACTGATAAATTGCGAGTATTAAGTGAATGCTTATTGGATGTATTGCTTGGACTTACTTATCCCACACCCTCTATTCCACAGTTGCCACCTTCATTGTATATGGCATTTGATCAGAAAAACTGTGAAACATTGTTTCGTTTTTTGTGTGTAAATGGAACACGTCGAATGCAACTCAATGCTAGTACTTTACTAGTGAGAATGTGTGGTTTGCAACCTTGGTGGGGTAGCTTTGTGGCTCGGATGTTAGTAAACTTATATAATTCAGAGCAGACACTCACATTTCCACAGGACAGGTAAGATTGCGATTTCATTAAATATAGTCTGCTAATAAATAGATATTTTAATTTTAAAAAGTTATTAAATCTTAAACTTTTTTATTGAAAATTTCAATAAAAAGTAAAATTTCTTTTTTATTATATTTTTATGACTCCTGCAAAATCCATGGCATTCATAAAAACACCAAATGATATACTTTTCAATTCTTTTGTGAATCATCATCATTTGTTTGTGATGTTAACAATTAATCTCATAAATAAGTGAATTTTTGAGGTTTATTTTTTCTGATATTGTATATTAAACTAGAAAATAGAAATGTGCTATACAGATGAAGTTTTTTTTTTTCCTTGAATTGTTTAACCACATGATTCTGTACTGCTTTATTTTTCTATTTTTATTTTCTGGTTTAACGGGGCAGCAAAAGAAATCATGACAATTTATGAAGTATTTTCTTCTTTTTATAATACTTAGTTGTAAATCTACCTATACAAGTCTATATATTTTAAAAAAAAGTTCTAGAACATATAAGTTTTGTATGTGGGGAAGGGGCAAGAATCTTTGTTGAAATTAATCAAAACATACTTTTAAGTAGTAAACTTTTCTGTTCTTTATAAAATAAAATGCTCATTAGGACATATCTAGGCAGTTCAGGGAAAAATATATCCCTCTTCCTCCAGAATTCGTATTACATTAAGAATTTCAATTTAAATAATAAACGGTGACAAGTCTTCTGTGAAAACAATAATTAGATCGTGAATACATTTTTATAATAAACTGTTACTGTTTATTATTTAAATTGAAATTCTTAATGTAATACGAATTCTGGAGGAAGAGGGATATATTTTTCATGCCCTCATTCGTCTGATGAAGTCTTCTTGCACAAAGAAGACGAAATATTACGATTAAATTGTTGTAAAGGAGTTTAGCAGAATGTGTCATTTCTTTGATATGAAGATTATTGAGTAATTCAGGGAATTTACCACTCCCATGTAATGCAAATACAACTCAAATTACAATGCACTGAACATTGCCCATCCCTTTCTTTAGTTTTTGCTTTTTCATAAAGTATAATCAACAAACTAATTCAAAGACAATGGTATAAATAATTGAGTGATATTATTATATAATAAATTTCACTGTTTATTATTTTTCTTGGGAAGTAACTGCAACTGTACTTTAATTAATTTTTAAAGTAACTTTCACATTTCCTCTCAAATGTTCATTCTTCACACACACACACACACCATTATATAAGGGCATTCCTACTTGCAAACTACCATATAAGTTTAAATATAATATAGCAACCAATCCTTTTGATTTCATATTGATAAAGGTGATTTGTGTTTACTTTTCCATTCACTCAAATTTTAGAAAAGTGTTCGAGAGACAACCCACTAGTCTTCTTACATTTAAATGTATTAATTGTAGAAATAAAAATTGTATTACCTTACAAATTCTAAGAAATGATGCAGATTATGTCATAATTTAATATAAGGATGATGTTTTGTGTTAAAAATTAATGATTTTTTTTCTCCTTTTAACTGAACAGAGTCTTTATCCTTCTCACATATTTGGGTCAGAAGTCACTTACCTGCAGTGCAACCCCTACAGTTTTAGAAAGTGTTATAAATTTATTAGAGCAACTTCTTACTCCCCTTATAGACAGAAATATCAACTTTGTAAGAGGTAAGTTTTCTTCTGTGTGTATTTATTTTTTTTAATATGGTAATATTTAAACAAATCCTTTTTATATCTAAATTGCATTCATGCAGAGTTAATATTGAAAATAGTTTAGAATTATAGAATTCAGTGGTAAATAGAAGTACTCTCATTCTTACTAAGAAAAGTTAACAATTATTAATAGCGGAGATAATAGTATGAGAAAAGATAAATTCTGTTACCTTTTAGTAATGCGCTTGATTAAGTAGGTTTTTGAAGGAGAAAAAGAAAGTTAAAAAAACTTAACAGCTGTTAATTTTCTTTAGACTTTTTTTCCCCCCCCCCCCTTTATTTTCTCTTGTTTGCATTTTAATTTTAGCCATTTAGTTAATTATGATAGAAAATCTTGATTATTCCCAAAATCCAATTTTATAAATAAGTCCTACAGCATTAAGATTTTGGAAAATCTTTTAAACGTGACATTGAAATATTCTTTATGATATCAGTTTTTCTTTCTTTATTTTTATTTCACCCTGATATTTTTAGATGAATATGATAAAGTAGATCTGAATTTGTGTTCAGTTTGATTTCACATTATATTAAAATTAACTTTCACAAAAACATATCTATAAAAATCAGATTTTCTTAAAAATATTATATATTAAAACCAATAAAGAAAGAAAACAACTCTGGAATTTAACCTCAAGAGGAGATGAAAATTTTAAATTACTACAAATGATAGTAAAGTATTATCATTATTTTATTTGTATATTTTTTTTAAGTGTCAATCTATATAAATAAAAATATAAATATTTCGTTTGTTCAAAATCTTAAATCTCCGAAAGTTCTTCACCGATTGCTTTGAAATTTTGACACAACGTTGCATTCGAATACGCACATGTTTTTATATACCTATTATAGAGATGTCACACCTGTGACAGGTAAAAACATGCTTTTTTTGACAATCCCTGGTGTATGGCACCAACCCGCAATACATCTGAGTTAAGCAGAGAAGACTACAACGGGCTGGGAAGTCGTATATTCTCCGATCTCGATATTAAATTGCTAAATAAATAAAGTTTTTGTTTTAATGCTATATATGTAAGGGTTCCGGAGCGAAGCGACAGTATCCGGCTAGTAATTAATATATTTATTATTTTCTTGAGTCATCTGACTGAGAAGTAAGGCACAGGGAAGGGATGCCAAATGTTTCAGCAAATGCTTTTATTAAAAACAAATTTTTAATAAATTAACAGAAAAATTATGTTTACTCATATTTTTTTGTGGCACTTTCTTTATAATAAAAAAAAGCCACTTGTACCCTGAGGTTTGATGGCCATTGTTAGAAATCTTGACTTACAGGCAATTTCTTTGTCTTGTTTGTTTTATGTTGGAACCCAGTGCCATGAGCAGTTGTGGATTCCGTAACCTTTCATGCTTCTGATTTTGTCATTTGGGGGTAAATCCTGGCTGAAGATCCGTAAGAATGATGAAGCAGCTGTTCCAGATTTCCCCCGGCAGTGACAAATTAGAGCGCGATAAAAGGTTTTGTTTATATTAGTGCATGATGAGAATTTCCCAATTTTTTTCCCAGCTTTTTTTAAACTTAAATATTTCAATATTAGTCATGGAATGTGAAGAGGGTAACGAGTGAGAGTTAATGAACAAAAATAAAAAAATAAAATAATAATAAACAAGTAGGTAACAGTAATAGTCATTTTAAGTGAGGATTATGACTATTACTATAATTGTGATCGAGTGAAGATCAACATTAAATGACCGACAAGATGTGTAAATAAAGAGAGTTTCAGAAGTTAATAAAATTGTCTTCACTTAGTGAATGTGTACAATTCCATCCTCGATTATAATATTCTAAATAGAGAAAACTGAAGCCACTAATAATTATGAAGTTTATAACTACTTCCAAATAACCATTTTAATTCTGTTTTTATTATTTCCTAGGTATCCTGGATATTCCTTTAATAGGCTGGGTTTTATTATTTTTATCTGTCTGTTTGGATAACATTGGAAATGGAAATCAGTCTTCTGGTGATGACGGAGACATGAAATCTTGCCCTAAGGATAAAGATGCAGGTATTAAATTATATTTCATAGAGTATATTTGTGTCCATTATTTTTATGTCTTCAGATTACTGAATTTTCAATAGTGTTCTATATCTTTTTTTCATTTTGCTAAGCCTTGTCCTTAATTTTATATTGATGGTTATATCCTGGTTGTTTAGCTAAAGAGCATGTAGTTCTTCTGTTTATATTTCTACATTAAGTGTCTTACTAAACATTAAAGAGATTAACTCTTGGATTATTTGAAAAAAATATTTAATTTCCTCTAATGATTGAAAAGCAGCATTAACACAGTACTAAATGTTGTGAATATAATTCTTAATTCTGTATTAATTCTAATTTACAATTTTTATGTAGTTGTTGGTGTTTTGCATTATACAAATATTATCAATTAAAAAAAAAAAAAGCCTTCACAAAATAAATTAATCATTTGGCTTTATATAATGCCGAATAATTTGGCATAATTTTAAGATAAAATAAATATCAATTTCTGTTAAATATATTTGATTTCTCATTAAATTGCTATTAAAGCAAACAACTGAATACAAAATCCTAATCCATGGGAATTAAAAATATTTATATTCACTTCGTTGAAGTAACAGATTGTAGTATTTCACAGGTAGATAATTACAACGAAATGGATAAGAAATAAATATCAAAATTATAATGACGGTAGTCTTTAGATGGTATTAATGAGAAAGAAAATTCTAGTGGAAAATAGAGAACATGGTTTCGATTCAAAGAATGAGAAATTAATTTGGAACATTGACAACCATCATAGTACATGTGCAATTGAGAAAGTTTGAAATTAATATAACAGTGGACAATGTTGATTTGTTGACCTGAGAATTCATTTAATTATGAAAGAATTATAGACTTTCCAAGTCTGCCTGTAAAGCAACAGTCCCTATTATTTATTTATTTTTTTGTTTATTTATTTAAGGTTCAGTTTCCAATAGATGGGATTTTATTCAAGGAGAGGTAGCTATGCTTAAAAACAAAGCTAGCACAATGAAGTCATCATCAGTTTCTGTTAGCTCACGTCTTTATCGTCGGAAATTACAGAAACGTCTGATGCATCATAAACAACAGGTAAGTTAAGATTGAAGCTTTTAAAGATATTATTATTGTTGTTGTTGTTGTTGTTTTGTTTTTGTTTTTTAAATTGATAATAATATTGATTTTATTAACAATTTGTTAGAACATATTACTTCTAGTTATAGTTCTGGATTCCTATGTGCTATTTTTCTCACATTACAAGATCAAACTTAAGATATAGCTATGGTGCTTTCAATGAAATATATTGCTATCTCATTGTTACTTAGCTGCTCTTTATTTGGCACAATACAAAAAAAAAATACATCTTCATATTAAAATGGAATATTTGCCAATGAAAACACTTAGTTATTAATTATAGAAATACATACAGGGAGTAGCAGAAATAATGAAGCTGCTTTGAAATGAAAAATTTCCTTAATATACCCAAATTACTTCAATTGTAAATGTGTGTGTTGTTTCAGTCAATAATATTATTTATTTATTTACAAACTGAATGTTGCAGTTAATAATTTATTACCATTATGTTGATGGCAAGAATTATTAACAGCTTAAAAAGAAGATTGAATGAGCTGGTTTTCTGTGCAAGTTTCTTGGTTTAGATTGTGAGTGATTCCAGAGCATTAAAAAAGTAAATGTATTGAAGTAAAATGATGCAACCACTTACAGTGAGACTTATTGTGGATGTGGTTTTAGCATGGTTTCCACTTCCTGATTATGGAGATGCTTCTTGTATACGAGAGCTTTCTCTTTCAGATTGTTAATTTCTTGATTACTTAAAAACAAATTGTATGGTAGCTGAATACAATCTTGGATAAATGAAACCAAGATGAAATCTGCAGCTTTAGAGAGAACGAGTTTACGTTATCGTACCTCGTCTTCAAAAAACTGAGCGATGATGTGAGCGCTCAATCTTGCCAGAAATCCATATTGAGCAGAAATGAACCATTGCTTGTAGCGTATTCCTAGCGAGCTGAGCGAAAAATTTCACAGCTCCCAATGCTAGCAAGCAGCAAGGAAAATTGAGGTCACAGATAGCAAAAATAAACTTATATTCATAGTTAAGTAGACAGCATAAAAGGATAGAGAGGTGTCAAGACATGAAAGCTTTATCAACTGAAACAAATGACCCTTCTGGCTATTTTTCTGAAATATGGAAGTTTATTTTGCTTTTTATTTATATCTTTGAAGTTAATACAGTTGATAAATTGTGAATTGCAGTCATATGTGCCCCCTCCAATTCCCAGTTTCGATCATGCTCAATGTCTCTTGAGCAATCTTTGTTCATGGTACTCCCACTTTTTGAAGATGGCCATAATAAACATAATCTGCACTACTGCTTTCAGCACGAGCTGCTTATTTAACAGCTCATAAGATAAGTTTTTAAGATCACCGGATTCATACAAGAAATTAATTAGGAATATCATAATTTGGTTTTTAAAGATTATTTGGTTTTAAAGTGACTTGTTATTTCTGCTAGTAATTTTTTATAAGGCTGTGGCTACTATGATTAGCTTTACATTCAAGATGATATTTAGGCCTTTTAAGTCATTATTGTCCTCAAAATGAAAGATGACCGGCGGAAGTTTGAACTGTGCAGCCCTTCCGGTAGCTGATCAATTATGTTTTCCTGTCACAATGGATGACGTAGTCTGTTTTCACTGAGAAAGACATGTTGATAACGCCAAATTAAAACTTCTCTCGACTATTTAGCGTTATTTCAATACCAGTTGCTAACAATAAGTATTTATATAAATAAATAAATAAATAAATAAATATATATTATTTATAAATACAATGCTCTTTTGCAAAGTAACAAGCGATTAGCACAATGGCGGCGTCCTTTCATAAAATCAGACGGACATGCCTGACCAGACTAATAGATGATACATGCGCAGATCTCACAAAAACAGGACGGCCATCATTCATTGGGAGGACAATAGATAATATTAAAAGAAAGTCTGATGAAATAGAAAGTGTATATTTTTTTAATGAAGTATAGATGGAATACAAATTTTAAGTAAAAAAAGAAGAGGAATATAATTATTTCATAAAGTATCTATATGAATAGTTTCCAAAGAAGTGCTTAATAAGATATAGAAACTACAACATCATTTAGTGTTTCTACTTAAATGCTGTTAATGCAGTCATTCTGAAATTAACAATTCATTCTAAATATTTCTATCAACTCCTACATTATATGCATAATCCTGTTAAACAGTCCCGGTCTCTCTCCACTCTTACAGTCTCTTTTTGGATGAATCTCACAACTTGTCCACTTGATTTCAGGTCTTTTCTACTTTTTTACCTTAAGTTTCAAAATGATTGTCTCTTATCTGTTCCATTCTCTCTTTTGCCCTCTGATCTATTTGATTTGTTATTCAATATTTCCATCAATTTGTACTGTTTTTCTGTGCTGCTGTTCCTCATTGTTCTTCCTAGTTGCTCTAGCTGTCAGATTTTTTTTTTTTTTATTATTGTATTTTATTGGTAAAACAAATATTAAAAGACTTACTCCCATTGCTGATAGTTGCCATTGTAGATTTTTATTTGTTCTGTAATGCTCTGATTACTGTTTCATGTATCATAGCCTTCTATCCATCATCGCCATATCTGTTGCAGACTTCTGCTGCTTCTACAATTTGCTATCTCACACCACAATCTTATTAGGTATCTTTGTTACTTCCATTTATATGGTAGTATGACTAATGCCAACAAATAGATTTATACTCCCATCGTTTATCTGTTTTAATTTCCCAGACTATTTAGTATATCAGACCATTAAAAGCCAATTTTGATTATCTGATAGTCAAGCTTGTCATGTGCAATCAATCTTTGGAAATATGATATCATTTTTTACTTTGGACTTTTTGCTGTTTCTTCCCTGGTTCTTCCTAAGTTGATTATTACCAACATAGTCACAGATGAAACGTGGATCTTCTAAGCTAATTTCAGCTGACAAAGAAGTGATGCTGTCCTAGGATTCTTATAAGATCTGAAGCTTTTTGTCCTTATGCAATAAGAAATGCAAAAAATTCTCAATTTGCCAGTATAATTTAGTATAGGAATTTCAGGAGAAAAATTGACAATTGTATTTATTTTGGCAGTTTGTATCTTCATCTCTTCTTCACACAGCATTTTCTGACTTCACTGTGTAACCTACCTTTGTGATGCTGCCACCATTTCCATCTATTTTGAATTGTCTTCTGTCAAAACTGAAGCCATTTCCTATCAGATTGCATATTGCATTAATTATGAATAGCTGTAAGTAATAATAATTACTGATAGTATGACATTTTGTTTTGTAAGGTTTCTGGTGTCTGGTGCCCACTAGATAGTTTACATAGTGCAATCCATATAGTAAAGTTTTACTTCATGAATAAGAGCATTGTATATTTTTACTATATTTCCCACACTTTGTTCATCTGCTATTTCATGGCCAGATTTTCATTCATAATGTGACCCACTTTCAACTATTTGCTTCTTGCTGCAGCCTATCTTGTTGCTAGGGGTTGTCCATTAATTACGTGAAGTCAAAAGGGGGGGGGTCCGGCAAAATCTCACCAAGGGGGAGGGAAGGGTCAACAAAAATCTCACATTAACTTTTTCATTCAGGGAATATACGTATTATAATAGATTGCAACATTTTGTAATATTGGCTTTTTGAACTTTTTTGATTTTTTGACTTTTTGAAATCTCCCGTGAGGGAGGGGGGGTTTCACCAAATCTCCCCAGGGGGGAGGCTCCAAATTTTTTAAAAAACACCTTGTAATTAATGGACGGCCCCCTACCACAATTTTCTGTTATCTGCTGCTGCTTTTTTGTTTGAAATAATGTTCTCTTGTCTCTGAAGAGTGTGCACTAATTTATTTTTCTGTTTGACCCCATTAAGTAGCTTCTCATGCTTTTGCATGTGCAACCTATTATATAATCCCCTACCTTTTTTACAAATGTCCATCTTCCAAATCTGGTCAGTCATTTCAGATTATGGTTTAAGCATCTCAGTCCATTTGGCACCTATGCCTCCACTGATAATATTGTTGGCGTTTTTCCCTCTTCTCTATCATTCACATATTTCTGACCTGGATCAATGTATCTTTTTTGTGTTTATGCATTCCTTTTTAATTATTTGTTATAGTTTGATTTGGATTTTATTCTGTTTTGATTTTATATCCATATCGGTGTTTTTTTTTATATATTATGCTTTTCTGCTTTGCTCTGTTGTCATTTATTCTGTGTAAAGTTTTACTTTGCACTTTTCAGAATTTACTGCATTAGTTTTCTGAATTTTTATTCTTTGTATTACTTTTAATTCTTATATTTTAGCTGTGCTGATGCAGCATTGCCACTATTGTTCTTCCACTGGAAAACTAAACTAGGCCAACCGGCGTTGGGATTATGGCCTATGGTTATTCTATGTGTGATATACTGAATTTCTCAGTATGTTCAGTTTAGCTGTCAGTCATGAATCAGTTTTTATTAAGAACCGAGTTACACCAGGTTTCTTACCTTTCAGATAGTATAGATGGTTTATATGATCATATCCTCTTTCAGTTATCTTCTTCAATTCCTTATGCTTGTGAAATATTAGGTGTTTTTCATTGTATCAGTTTGATAGATAAGCATTTGCTTCAGAATTGATTTACCACATTGCTTTGATTTCATTGATCATATCCAGAATCTTATTACAGTTTTCTGGAATTCTTGTAAATTAAAATTTGCTTCATGGAACTGGTAATTATCAAAAGTATTTATTGAGATAAGATTTTTTATTTGCTTGCTATAGAGACAGTATCAGATTTGGATGTAGTTATTTAAATAAGGAGTCTGAAATCAAATTATGAGATTTGATTGTACCAAGCATTGTATTTCAATCTCTCATATGTACTTTTTTTAAGGTTTTTAGTTTACACGTTATTAGCATCTATACTTTCCAAATCTTGTATTCATCTGATTTTGTTCAGCCTAATTTTCCTACTAGAGGGCATTAATGCGGCATTAAGGGATACTGAAACTATTTTGTTGAACTAACATTTCCATTTAGACATTCTTTTTCTCTTCCTTGAAGCTTTAAACAAAGCATTTTCAGTTTCAAGGCGATAAATAATTAGTTTCTCTTTCTTTGTAGTATGAATTTCTTAAGAAGACTTTTTTTATACTCAGTTCTTTGACTCTCAAAATTTCATTTTTATGCTTACAAAAATATCAGATATGTTATCAGAAATGTTGTTATAGTACCTATGGATTATGTACCTATGTTAATGCATATTCAGAAGGTACGTCCGTTTTATCCAGTGCTGATGGTTCTATCTATAGTTGATAAGGTTTTGAAGGCCACTAGAGACTTATTTGTTTGACTCGTATTGTTCTATTTGTTTTTGTAATTAAACGTACATAGTAGACCTTCACAATGCTAACTGGTATTGCTTAATCTGATCGTAAATATATGCGGAGTCCTGTTTCTCAAAGAGGTCAATTATTTAAATCCATCATTAGTTCCATGAATATTTTTCATATATTTATTGTACATATTTATCTCCAACTTTAGTTTGCCTTCATTTGATGCAGGCCTGTGAATTTAGCTTTAGTAAAACTGATACATCTATTATTCAGAGATCTATAAATTGGATATTTTCATTATTGTTAGTATTATTTGCAATGCGTTTTACCTACATTGTTCTAAAAATGGGATATTTGAAGACTTATCAGTGGAATACAGTTATTCTTCAAAGAAATGAGCTGTTCATCCATCTCCAAAATGAATGACAACAGATTCTGATAGAATTGATTTATAAAAGGAATGCACATTACTTACTAGTTACGTTCACCTGTGGTCTCTCCTTGAGACTTCTAGTTCTAACTACATTGTTGCACAGTTAATTAAAAGTATCTCTGAATATGTGATATTTATGGAAAATCTTCTCTTTTAATTATTATTTTAATTGCTAAGAAATATATAAGACTGACAAAAGGCCAATATTGAATGAGTCTAGGTAAGTAATAGGAATTTCTTTTTATGTCTAAAATGACATTTGCATAACAAAATAATAATAATAATAAATAATAATGAGACAAGCTGCTGAGATGATGATAATTTATTAAATGTTAGAATCTGTACATCCTTTATGGCATTCTCTCTGGAGATTAATCTATTGCCTGAAGCCTTGTTTATGGAATTTGGCGTACTTACTACAAAAATATGCCAAATGACTTATATTAAAAAAGTAGAACATCCTATTGATTAAAATGTTCAATTTTAGATTAGCATTGAATTAGGAATGAAAATGTATGATAGCTAGAGGAAAAGATACCATTATATATAACAGAAAACCATATACAAATATTCTTTCAGTATCTGGACCTTGTCAGAAAAACGATCTCTTCTTGAAAAATGAACTCGATCATAAATAAATCTTTTTTTTTTTTTTTTTTTTTTTTTTTCACTCATGACAGTTGCTGAAAACTTTCTCACACACTTATGGATTGTGGATTATATTCTTTTGTCTTCCAATAAGAAGCAAAATCAAATCATGAAATGCGCCTGCAACTATCTTTCTCGTTGCATTGTACTTTAAAGACACACTGATGTAATGAAATATCTCTCAATATCTTAAAATCACTTCTTTGCACTTCAAATATATAATTCATTTCATTTATCTGTCCAATAATCTAAATATATATTTATATTACCAGAATAAGAACAGGAAAATTTCATTCAAATGTACCACAAATATGACTTAGTATTAATGCCGAGTGGCTTTTTTTTTATTTTTCCTATTTTAAAATATCGGTATATACTAAAATATATAATATCCAATAAGACATATCAGTAATTGTTTGGATGGACAAACGACGATCTTTTTATGCAGTTTGTTATTGCACAATGAGTTTTCAGAAGATTCTAAAATTTCAAGATTGTATTTTCAAGATTGTGAAAATTTTGATATCTAATGCACACAAAACTCACAGTTCATTGAAGTCTCAGAACTGTATCAATGCAAGCCAGTAAACACCAAATATTACATCAGATAGCCTTTGAGCTTGCAATTGGATTTCATAATTAGCTACTATGCTAGCTGATGGGTGACAAGCAAACATTATATAGCCATTACAGTAAAGTCAAATAAATGTAAGAGTAAAGACTTGGCACCAGTAACAATCTATTTGTGCCCTTCAGAACCAAGTGTCTTTACAGTATTTGCCATTTGAGTTCTAGCAAAATGTAATTGGGATAAGTTAACACTAAACTTAGTAGCCAGCAAGTTAATGGAGGTTACAGAATGCATGCACCACTCATTGATTAACGTCAGTAATATCGATATTGATGGAAGTTATAATTTTTAAAAGGCTGTAAAAAATTAATCAGCAAAAAAAAAAAAAAAAAAAAAAAAAATTCAAAATTGCACAGGAATGTTTTTCAATCAGATTTCTTGAGGTTAAAGGTAAAGCCTCGTTTTTCAGATTAATTAACTCCTAGAATATTAATATTCCTTAGCTGCAGGTTTTTTAAACATTAGAGAGAATAGCCTTTTTTCTTTTCTTTTCTTTCTTTTTTTTTTTTTTTTGTAGCGCTTATATTAATTATTACTTTAAAAAATTTAACCCTACTATTATTTTTTTAAAATTATACACTCTTACTGTATTAAATTTATTAATTTATAATGATGTGAAAATAACAGTTAAAAATTTTTACATATTTAAAAAAATATAAAGAATTATATTTTTCAGTTAGAAGATTTAGAACAGGCGAAAAAAGCTTTCTTGGCATCGACACAAGCTATGTCAGCCTTGCATAGTCATCTTAGCAGTAAAGGTGGTTCCACTTCGACCTACAAAGAATTAGAAGCAGCTGTCAAACAACAAGAGCAGATATTTAAAATGGCTTTGAAGCAGCATTCTGCAAAGGTATTCACACTTCCTCTTTCAGTTTTTGTTTTTGGTTCTGAGATTTAAGTTACTAGTTTGAACTTGGCTTACTTCTTTACTGATTTTTTTTTTTTTTTTAAGGGTAGTCAGTAATTCATTGCTTTATTACTTTCCGACTTCAGCTTCCACTTTTCCTCTTATCTTCATTTCACTTGGGTGTCTGCTAAATGAACTACCAAAGCTTTCTGATTGGCTTCCTTTGAGGGCATAGATTTCTTTCATCCTTGATACATAGGGACCCTATTTTGTGGTAATAATGATATCCGCAAAATTTTTATTAAAGGTTGTAATTTTGCTTTTCATGGAGCAAATTGCATAAATCGGTAATTTTTAAGGCTTTTTTAATCGCGAAATGCCACGAAATGAGATTATTAGTACGAAATCACGAAAAAAAAACAAAATAACAGTGGAACCATTAAAAACACGCGAAATAAAAGCTAAATGAATGTGAAAATCGTCAAAAAACGCTAAAAGGATAAATAAAATAAAAACACTTTCGTTCGTTTGTTTGCCATGAACGCAGATTCAGAGTTGTATTCCTCGTAGCTACAGTAGTGGCGCTACGAAGTTTTATGTAGCGGGAATGTAGTACAGGATATGACGTCACTGTAGTGGCGTAGTCTATAGCTACGAGGAAAACAGTTTATATGTGCTTCGAAGTTCACTGACAAATGTGTGTTTCGGTTTAAATATTGAATTTTCTTCTCAGCAATTACAAAATAAGCAGAATTAATAAATTTGTATTATC
>JAFIDM010014012.1:23923525-23938393 GCA_023159025.1 Thereuonema tuberculata
TTTATTTATTTATTTATTTTTAATTCAGGATCACATAAAATTGCTATTTATTTTCTTTCTTCTATCCCATTGTTGCACAATCCGCCTGTGGCTGCTGGTTTGTTTACTGCAGCCGGGTAGTGTCAAACTTAAAATTAAATTTGAGCCTTTACATTGCTGCCAACAGATACATTGAAAAATGTCGTAACTTGCAATAGCAACTGTCTCAGACTTTACTATTGGAATGTTGGAAACACAACAACTGCATTATTTGATTATTTGAAGTTTATGTAAATTACATTTATTATTTATTATTGTTATTATAAATAGCACTGTGAAATCATTAATTCGTATGATATAGTAGGGGTTGGAGGATGCATACCCTCCAACTTCTACGGAGTATCCGTAGTTTGTACGGAAAATAAGTAAGTACTACAAAACTACGCGAGAATGGGGAAAAGCTACGGAATTCAGAAATTTTCATCCTTAATTTTTTTTTCCTCAAAAAAAAAAAAAAAAAATGTGCCGATCAATTACGCTTTCCTGTCAAAATGGACGCCACCGTCTGTTCTCGCCAAGAAATTATAGTTAACTTATAGTAGGCTAACGTTTAATTATCGGAGAAGTTCTAATTTATAAAAATACTTGTTTATTTATAGACTTTCATTTACAAATTATGTCTGTTAGATTTCAGGATTTATAAATACAATTCGCTTTTGTTAAGTAACCAGTGATTAGCGCACTCTTTGTCAGAAGATCAGACGGAAGTGCTTGACCAGAATAATCGATGCTACATGCGCAGATCTCACAAAAACCGGGCGGCTAACTCTCATTCGGTTCGTAAATTTGATGAAAGCTGCATACGCTTATATCATGGATCGGTTTTTAAAACGCAGTAATAAGGATGTAGATCCGCCTAGAAAGAAAAAAAAACAATCAAAAATTTCGAGAGAAAAGATCCGTTGCCCGTGGCGGTCGAGACGACTGTAGACGTCTAGTGGTGCCACATAGTAATGCTGCAACAGAGAGACTAAAAAAAAATCAAACTATGGGGAGATCAACAATGAACATAAAAACGTTAGAAACTCTTTTAATTACAAAGTCAAATATAGACTGTTGTTATAACAAAAATTTTAATGCTGATGAATTAAAAAGAGCAAAAAGTGCATGTTATAAATTGTTACATAAAACCAGTAATTTAGATGTTGATGAAGAATAATACAGTAAAATTAAATGTGGTAAGTATAAAATGTTTTTTTTTTTTTTTTGGTTGTTGAACTGGAGTTTTCGTTTTTTTTTTTTTTTTTTTTTCCCCCCCCCCCCCCCTGCCGGCCACTACCGATAGGAGGATGACCAATGTTGGAGGGTATGAGGATGGGATGCTGTGGCCCTCCATCAGAAGTTTTGTAAAAAAAATTGGCCCTCTGACTTCCTAAGGTTGTGCACCCCTGTTCTATCTTGTTTTTTGCTTTATCATCTTTTAACATTATTTATATTTCAGATTAATCTGCCTCTAATCTAATTTCAGTAATGATCAAGACATATTTTCTAAATTTTGAAATTCTTTCAAAGCGTCGCACTAACTGATAGTTGATGTAGTAATTGATTGTATATAACCAACTTGCTGAAATAATTATATTTTATGTTCTATGCTGTTTTAAGAACCTACAAAGCATACATTTTGCTTTTATTAGGTTGGTCCAAGTGTTACACAAGCATTACATGATTTCATTATTCGACTTCAACTTCGTTGTGATGTGATTACGCCTGGAAGTAAACTGGGCTGCCATTTAAAAGAACTGCTTTTAAAGTTAATACATCTTTTAATTTCTAACAGGTTTGTTGTTGGTGCTAAAGTACTTTATTTAATTAAAAAATTTTTTCGATGTGTCTTAATTAACTTAAAAAAATAATCCTTTAACAGAAAAAGGAAATTAGTCTTAATTATCCACTTCATTTATCAAAATTAGTATTAAATTAATTTGAGTTAATTAAAAATCATTAAACAGTGTTTAAAACTTGTAAAAATGTTAGGTGGACAGTTTATACCTTCATTGTAGAAAACTTCTATTTGGAATTTGCAATGTAAACTATTAATTAAAAATCCAAATTATAAAAACTTTATGCATATTTATAATACTAGATTTTTCATTGTTATTTTTCAGTGGTGCAATTCAGAATTTTCATGGTCCACTTGATGCACAATGCAAATTTATTGACCTTTTGCAGAATCTTCGGTTTGATAACTTAGACATCACCATAGCCATGAATGTAATTACAGCAACTGTAACTTTAGTGCATAATTATATTGTAAGTACAGAACGTGTTATTTGTCGCAGTTCTATTGAAACTGGTGTTAATCCATCATCTTGTTTTGGTGGATTATTTGCCCCTGTTTTAAGGGGTGACGGAAAATGTAATTCTGTCACTGGAAATCGAGATATGTTAGTATGCTCATTGTTAAAGCTAGTCAATCGCCTTATTCAGGCTCCTTTACTTGAACCAAGAATCGCCAGCAATGTCAGAACTCCGCTTTCTAGTAGCTCTGAGTCCGATTCTTTGGACAAAACTGGAATGAGTCCAGAATTACTTACAGATTCGACAAAGATTCAACAGGCAGGATCCTGTTCTTCGAATATTATTGTTACAGAGGCACAGACTGATGAACATAAGACAGCTGCTGCGTCCAATTCTCATGGAACTGCTGCTCGCTGCAACCATTCTATTGCATCGAATTCTATCAGAACAGTATATGTTGCAGATTCAGGTAAAGAATTACATACATATAATAATAGAAATTCAATAATACTTTTGATTTTTAGTTTAGTTACATGTGGCTTCAGTGTTGTTAATGCCATAAGGCTTTTTGTAGACCAAAAAAAAAACAACTTTAAATTCAGTTATATATATATATTATATTATAAATCCAAAACACAAAACTTGAAGCTGGTGGTCTTCAAATTTCGTAAAGCAAAGATTTCAATCAATCATTTGCAATTTAGAATTCAGAAAGTATAGAATATAAGAATAAAAATTAACTTACATTACTAAACCTATAAAAGAGCCGGACAGTGATTTGTGATTTGAAAATTCCAATATTATATTATTATGTATGTATTACTGCTATATGTTTTGTCCCAGTTTTGAGCATGAATTTATTTACCTTAAACTTCGTTTGTACATTTGATATTTGAGGATTTATTTTACACTCAAAAGTTAATGTTTAAAACAGTTATAAACATATATTTATTTATTTATTTATCTTTTTAAATTGATATGTCAGGTATTTATTTGGTAAAAAGGAGAGATTAGTCATATCATTCTAAGTAGAGATCCCAAACATACTTGGATTTTGAGAATTGAATACAAGTCCAGATGGATCAGTCGATTGGTAGGCCACCACCTTCCCTAAAAGACTGTTATAGGAATGTCAGTTTGTAACAGAGCAAATTGAAAAGTGGATGATTGATTTACAGATAAACCTTTGGCAAATGACCTAATAGTTGAAAGATTCTGTAGTAAGATAATCTGACAGATACGTCTAAATAAAACTACAAGAGCACTTTTAAAGAGGTAAGTGAAAAGATGAAGGCTAGCTTTTAGAGATAAGATGGTGTACATAGGTATCCAACGACACTTTTATTTTGGAAAATGGATGCTTATGTTATAGCTAAAAAAAAAACTCAACTGGATGAAAAAGTTTATTGTGAGAAGATAGCGGTAAAATGTTCTTTTGTTTGAAGGTTATTCAGGGCCAGGCATATTATCCTTGATAACCCGGAAACAGTTAGCATTTGAGGAATGCACAGGTAATATAGGGAAATAAGCCACTCTTTGAGAGTGGGGAAAGAAGAGCATTGCTCAATCCTGTATGAAGGGATAATAAAACAAATAATTGCTAATAATACATTTAAGGAAAAATCTTCAAGAATGAAGTACTAATAGTTAAGTTGATGGTCAGTCTATTGTCAATGAATGCATAGTTTGTGTGCCAAAATGGCGGATTACTAGTAAAGCAAAACTGTTGTGAAAAATTTCATTATGCTAACAGATAATTTCCAAGCGATAATGAAAAGAAGTGGTGGGAAACAGTTGTTTTACTAATTGCGGCCAAGGTAAAAAATATAGAATTTATGAAATCATCTGGTAAAAAAATTAAGGCAGAGCAAAAGGAGGAGCAGGTTTTATAGAAGGTGCTCTAAAAGTGCTGTCAGTATAGTCCTTTCACAATACCGGACCAAAAAAAAAAAAGGTTTCCTATTACCATAGCCATAGACTGGTCCAAAAACCACAATACTAAGAATGTAGCAGATAGGTTTAAACCTCAAATTGTTAAGCAAATGACAGTAAACTATTGAAAATAAATAAAATTCTTGGAATCTGTTAATATTCAAAACGACCTCAGAGTTATAAGACATTACATTTAACTATCCAGAAGTTGCTCTGAAATGGGAAATGCTGCATCAGTGGCAAGAACTAATCATTTGAGTGTACGGAAGAATTAAGAGATCAGCAGAAGTATCTTAAAATGAACCATATTGGAAATATAAGACTTAGCTTTTGGATTGGTTAGCTTTTAATTCATTGGTGGTCTCAATGAAGTGTGATGTAAAACATTGGTGTGGCAGATTTGCAAGACTGCTGAGAATGAATCTTAATCAGTAGAAGGTTGATCAAGACATGATGTGCAAGGGAATTATCAGTAAATCTAAACTGTGAAAAATTAAGCTATTAGATATCGAAGAAGAGCAGTAAAACAAATCGAGTTGCTAGTAGATGTAGTTGGGCACTGAAAGAATGCAGACAAGCATAGGGCTTGCTACACAGTAAGATGATATAAGTAAGCTGACAGACTTATGTTAAAATTATTAAATTGGTCAACTTAAACCACACTGGTTGATTGAATTATATCACTTGCTTGATTGAAAGATTGCAACGAATCTGGCAGTGGAATTAAGAAATAACTTCAGGACTTCAGTCTGTCTGGAGGCTTAAGGACTGTGGGTCATCTGATGGTGATGTAAATTAGGCTTCAATGTCATATACACTCTTGAATGATTGTTAAAATGACCTGAAATGTGCTTCTAAAGATGGCAACTCATACTGGGAGTGGAAAACTTTACAGAATAGGAAAAAAGGTAACAGAATGACTGATAATGCATGTAGAAATAGCAGTTTGAAAAGTTTAGTTTCATCCATACGTTACTATACATGTTCTTGGTTCAAATGGAACACAGGAAGAGAGGTTCAGCAGTGAGAACGTTTCAGCTATATTTGGACTAAGGATAGGCAGGCATTTTTTGGTAAATAAAGTAAATACAGTCGGACCTCTATTTAACGAAGTCGCTAAATCCCGAAAAAAAGTTCGTTATATGGAAATTTCGTTAAATAGAGATTCACTTTTAAAATTACTTTAAACTGCATAAAACAGATTTAAAATACACAAAAAATAAAATTATTAAAAAAGTAATAATTTTAAATAATTTTTAATTACTTAAAGTAATAATTTTATGCTTAAATAATGTAAGCATACGTTACCACATGCTTACTTAAATCTTACTAATAAGTCTGTTAATTTTATCTGAGTTTTTTTTTTTTTTTTTTGAAAAAGTGTTTTCGCTCGTAGTACGTCTCGCATCTTGCAATGCACCAAAAACCCCTTCAGGCGTATTTTCTTCAAATTGTAATCCGCGTCGAATTTTTTAAAATGATTTTAGCGTTTCATCACACGAAGATTTTTTTGATTTCTTCATCATGACCATTTCCATTTTCATCATCTTTATCTTCATCGCAATTCATAGCTGTATTGTTTTTATTTTTCACACTGTCCAAAATATTCGATTCGGTTAGTGTTTCCGAGGTCTCTACTTCAAAATCAAGTGAAAGATAATCATCAATCAGCACATCATCGTTAATTTCTTCTTTTTCCCTCAGCTGTATCTTCGAAAAAGTTCGTTAAATAGAAAATGCACTTCGCTATTTGGAGGTTATTTTACGAAGAAATTAGCAAAATGTTCTTGGTTCCAAAGAAAAGTTCGCAAAATAGAGGTTCGTTAAAAAGAGGTTCGACTGTATTATGAATTGATTATATCTTACTATTCCTTAAATAGGTATTCAATTTTGAATGAATTGAAGTATCACTAAGACATAACTTAAAAGTTTGGTACAGTTTTTTTTTTTTTTTTGCAATGGTTGATTGCATTGGAAAATTTCCTAACAACAATTCTAAAACTATTGTTTTTGCAATAATGCTAATTCTATATTATTAATTTTACTGGGCCTATTCTATTCTAGCAAAAAAGAGAGGGGGAGGGAAGAATATATTTAAATTAAGATTTTAAATTCCTGGATTCAACATATTCCACTGAGAAGGAAATTATATTCTTCATTATATTTTTCATCTTCTCTTTATAATAATATTTCGATCATCTTCAGGTATCATTTTTAGGGATAAATCCCTTCTACTAAATTCATAAAGATTTAAAGCTAATAGTTTGTGACATAACAACCAATACTCAATAATATCTTCGTATTCGAAGCAGTAAAAGATATACTATTATTTTTGAGGATATCACTTCAAAAATAATGTAACTAACAAACCTTTTGAGATATTTCCCCAAACCTTTTTACTGCTTAGAATTCAAAGATATTTATTGAATATTGATTGTTACGTCGTAAACTATTGGCTTTTTAAATCTTTACGAATTTAGTAGAAGGGATTTATCGCTAAAATGATACCTGAAGATGATCAGTAAAGAATTAGTACCTGATCGAAATATTATTATAAAAAGAAGATGGAGAATATAATGAAAAATATCATATATTAATAGAGGTGTATTGTATATATTTAATTTACGAGAAGTAAATTATTCATACTTGAAAAATGTCGTTTTTTTTTTTGTTTGTTTTTTTTGTTTTCTTTTTAAAAAAAGTCACAAATAAAATGTTATTTTTATACATTTTTATTTGGGTATTTAAATAAGATTTGAGTAGTAATTTTATTTGTAATTATTGATGTTAACCTTCTTAAAATCTTCATAAATATATACATAATAATAATCATTTTCTTTTTCAGTCTTGCAGCATCAACCTACAATGCTAAGACTTCTGAGTGCATTAGCTAGTTGCACAGGAAGTACAATGGCCATGTTATTAGGATCAAGTGGTATTAACTCAACCACTTCTGCAGATTCCGGTGACAGATTTGTACTTGGAGAGCCAGTATCTGTTGGAGATAGTGTTTTTCATCTTTTATGTACAATGAATCGAAAAGCTTCATGTATAAACCTTATTTTGCAGCCCATCTTTAACTATATGAGCTCTAGTAAGTAAAATTTTGATTCTCATTATTTTTTTTTAAGGAAATGTATTATTTATTAAGAAAAATAAGAAGTCATTGCATTTCTCAAAGTGCAGCAATATTGGTAACCCTTTTATATATTTCTCTTCTGGTTGGAATGTATCCTTTTTCTTTGCTTGTTGTTAATTTTTATTGATTCACCATTAGCTTACTAAGTAACAAACTGAAATGTTGATTTGTTTCCAGAGACTTCTGTTCCCAAAGACTCTTGAATGATTAATTCATTTGAATGACACTAAATGTATTGAAAGAAAACTTTCGATGCTTAAATAAAAGCAATCTGCGGACATGGGAGCAGAGGACTGATACTCGAAAGAGATGGACAAAAGATAGAAGTGTTTAGCGAAATGCTTGTGCTGCCTCCAACCAGTCTCTGGGCTGAAGGACTAAATGATGATGAAATAAAGCACACATATTTGAAGATCTTTAAAAATATTAAATCATATTTAGTGTAATATTACTTAATCAGTGTTTAGCAGCAATTTTTTTTTAAAAACACATCTCTTGCTTTGTACAACAGCTCTGCCTCATCAAGGCTGGTGGAAGAGTTTGAGTAAGAGAGGAGGTGAATGATCTTGGTAGCTGATGGAATACTTTATAGATAATTAGAGCTCATCTTACAATACCATTTCATCTTTCTCATTCCTTATGGAACCTTTGATTTAATCATTTAATTTGTTTGACTTAATTTGTCCAGTTGATAGTAATTTATTATTTTTAGTTAGAAAAATAAGAGAGGGGAAGTGGATTTTTTTTTCCCTGTAAATCAAGGAATCTTAGATATGATATAGACTATTTTTTGTGTTGTTGATGTATAATATAAAATATTATAATAACTTTCTTCTTCCTCTTCGTCTTTCCAACATGAAAATGATGTTTCTAATAAAACACACACTATATCTTAAACAAGATTCATATTTAAAACAGCATAGGACTGCGAAACAAGAGCACTCCGAAAGAATTTCACTTTGGAAGAACAGAACATATTTCTCAGTTGTAACTTCACCTATACAGCGGGTGACGTCATGGTTGTCATAGCAACCATCGCTTCTGTTATCCAGCTAGGCTCCGCCCCTGTGGTTGAGAAACTTTCTATAAAAGTCTACTTCACTTGGCTCGGTGCCAGAACAGTCCCGCAGCAACGGCGCGGGACTTACAAAATACAAAAATACGTTTCTATTAAAACCAACATACGTGATAAGGAAAATAAATTTTTCCTTATAATAATTGCTATATTATAAATAAATAATATTGTTTTATAAATAATTGGTGAAGTGCCACTTCACCTACTTCCCCTGAATAGCCGCCACTGTTGATGATTTCTCTCTATTGAAAACAATTCCTGAATAAAATAAAACATCCTTTATTTTTAATGATTATTTATCCCTTTTTTATTTTTTTAAGAATTTAAATATATTGACAGGTTCTAACGAGAAGGATGAATATGCATTTCTTCAAATCCTGAAGAATAAATTTGGATGGTGTATAGCACAATGAAAACAAATTCTTACAGATTTTTTTTCAATTTGAAGATTTGATTAAATCTCTACAAATTGAACATTGTAGTGACGGCCTTCACATTTTAACGCTGTATTCTTTGGAAAAATGAGGCTTAAATAGCCTACATGAACAGAGTACCTATTCTGTCCTCGAGTTCTAGACCAAAGATATGAAATTTTTCATATCTGAATTCGGTATTAATTCATCTTGAAGCTGAGCAAAATAGAAGCTATGGATTAATTTATATTGGATTGTTTGTTTATAATTTTGGGATTATTTCACTGCCTTTCAAAACAAATGTCATCTTATTATTTTTGTTATATTAAAAAAAAAAATCGTCTTTTTAATATACTGTATTCTTTCCAAACTTTTGTACTTATTCAAATATGAAGATTTCTGATATGAAGTACCGTGTATGCTCCAATAAACGCCGAGGCTCTTATTGTCGCCGGTCTCTAATAAGCGTCGGGCTGCAGAGGGGATACGGCCAAATAGTAGCCGGTTTCTAACAGTAGCCGGGTCTTTGATATTTGCCTACCGGTACTAGTGTAAGTCGTGCGTAATACCTTACGGTACATTGCCTTATAAAATGCCGCCGAAACGGTCATTTGACATTGCCTTTAAGATTCGCGCGGTGGAATACGCGAAAGAAACTTCCGGTGAGATGGCCGCCGTCATTGCGGATTCGACGACGAATAGCAGCGAAAGATACAGAAAGACATTGCCATTTATCTTTAACAGTCTTATGTAGCATGTGAAATTCAAATAAAGTAGCTGTTTGTAATATTAGCCGGTATTTATGTGTAAAAAATATTGCGTTCTGAAGGTTTTTGTTAATAATGGCCGGCCTCTAATAGCAGCCAGTCTCTATTAAGCAAAGGGAGTCGAGGCTGGTTTTGCAAATAAACGCCGGGGGCCTCTATTGGAGCATATACGGTATATCAGATTCCAGTGAAAAATTACTGAAACTTTTGTTTGTTTGATTTCCATAGTTTACCGAAATGTCTTTTGCTGCACACATATTTGTTTACTAATGTATTGCATTTGTTTATGTTTCAGATCCATTTGAAGAATTGCCTTCTTCAGGATTAATTGTTGTTCCTCGTCTTTCAGAACCTTTGTTATGGTTTATATTAAAAGTATTAGACTGTGAATCAGCTTTATCAGAATTTCTTAATATGGGTATGAAAATCTTATATGTAATAGTAAAGTTTTATGTGTGATAAAGTACAGTTGAACCGTTTGAGGAAGGCAGTCCTCTCAGGCGTTGGGATTGAGAACTTTAAAAAATAGGGGAGAAAGGGTATAAGGTAAGTAGGGGTAGGGAGGAAAGATTACAACAGTGTTTGCAGAGCTTGACCTCGTTATTATCGGCTTCAAGTAACTATATTTCCGAAGAGCTGAATTCTCAAAATACTAAAAAAAGGCCTTTTTTAAAATTCCGTAACAATACCCTGATACCCTTTCACCCCTATTTTTTCAAGTTCTCAGTCCCAACGCCTGAGGGGACTGCCTTCCTCAAATGGATTAACTGTAAGAAGTTTGTTTTTTCTCTAGTTATCTTTCATAGTTTGAATATTTTAATAATTGTTCTGTGGATAATTTTAGCATAAACCTTACTTCATTCAAATTACAGTGATATGTTTTTTTTTTTTGTCAAACTAGCCTCATTATTTAATAATTATACAGTTAGATTCGTGTAATTTATAAAAATCCCATAGGTAAAAAAAAGTAAAATATTTTTCACACTTTGCAAAATATCAGGGTTAATTTATGGTAATGTGTAGAATAAGAACTATTCTTTAGTAGGGAAAAAGTACAATTTATCAGGTCGGTAGTACAACATTGTCAAGTGGTGGTAAATAAATTTTGTGATATTATCAACAGTAAATTGTTAACAATTAATTGCTAGGAACTTAACATCAAAATTCTTTTAATTTTTTTCTGTAATTTTGTGTATGAAGGAGCCAAAAATTCTGCTGGTGTAGATTATGTGTTATAACAGACAAATTAAAAATGAATGTATACAAGCTCAGTGGATAAGATAAATACTGAATTTGAAGTTTCAGATTTTGTATTCAACAAATTTAGAATAAATTACATTTTTTTTTTTAAATCCTGTTAAACTGTATGTTTCAAAAAAGACTTAAATTCTTAAACCATAGATAGGTAAATAAGAAGTTCTTTCCGTGTACATTTTTAGGCTACTTAAAATTAGTGCCCATCAAAAACACTTTTTATGTATTTCACTTTAATTTGCTGATCAGTAATCTTGTTACGAAACTATTGTTAACTAACTATTAAATCTACGGAAATTACTTTGCAGGTGGTATTCAAGTTATTTGCCAAAATCTTGTCCATAGCAATCACCAGCTTATTAATTCTCATCCCAGTTTTGTTTCTGCTGTAATGCAGTATTTGAGTAATAGTCGTTCTGTTGGACAGAACACCAAACATCAAGGTACAGATTTGGAAACTGTGGATGGATTAATCAACTTTGCACCCTTGGGTAATTTCTAATTAATAGTATATTTTATTATTCAAAGTATCTCCTTTTTTTTCTCTTCAATTTTAATCTGTAATTTTGCATTAAAAAAATAATACTTATAAAATATAAAAATCAATTATAAAGTTTTGAGTAATTGTAACAAAACAATAATTAATTTTTGATAAACAATCTAAGTTGTTTTTGGTAAGAAAAAAATAGTAAGAACATGGTACTAATAGAATTGCTTGGGAAGGTGGTATATTAAATAAGTGACCAGTGTTTATTGTTTTGTTTTTTTTTTCTCTTTTCTCAATAATTTAGGAGCCATTAGTTCAAGCAATCCCACAGCTCAGCCTGCTGATGTTCTAATTCAGGCAGCACCACCTCACCGAAGAGCTCGGACTCCTGCATGGTCATATCACTTTTATCCTGAAGAATCCTGGATAGATTTGACTGTGACCCTTCCTTGTGCTGTTCTTTTGAAGGAGATTCACATTCAACCTCATCTGACATCACTTGCAAGTAAGTACTCTGTTTTGACTGCTTTCTTTTCCTTAAGTTTCCTGTATTTATTGTGCTGGTGGACTTAGCTTTGAATAATTCACTTAGATTCTCTTTTTTTTCTTTTTATATATATATATCAATATATTAATAATTATAATTTCTCCTGAGACTCAATATATCCAGACTTACATTGGAATTTCATCGCTTTTAACTATTGGTCCAGCTGTGGTTCTTGATCTCCCTTTTTCAAACTCTCAGTAATTCCTAACAATTTTAAGGAAATGTTTAAAGTACACTTTTTTTAAAGATATATTAAAAATGGCACATCACCCATTAACAATGACCTTCTTTGTTGAATCAAAAGGAAAAGCAAAGCAAGCTATAAATTGTTTACCAATTTTTGCTTTGGTTTTGTTCCTGCTTTTTATTCCCATATGGTAAGCATAACTAAAAAGAGGTGTTATAGATGTGATCTAATCTATATAATATTCATCGGAGAGCAAGGAGTGTTCCTACAAAAAAAATTCAGGATGCAATTTTGTCCATAAAGATAAAAGATAACTATAAAAAGCAATTGATCAAGGTTCTGAAGCTTCAGGATCCTGTTAGTTTGATGCATATTGGACCTTGTAAGTAAGAAGTTAAAGACAAACAGACCAAAATGATGCCTTTTAAAGCACGATAGCTGAAAAAAATGTTCATCTTAGATTGCTGAATTTAATTGGTGAAAGACTTCATGCATGTGATCTCCGTATAGATTTTGGTTCATATTCGGCTCCTACTTGAGAGGGAGTATTACGACAAAAAAAAAAAACCCACACCCAATGCACAAATCTCAAAAGCACTGTTATTATCAGAGCTGCGGATTGGAGCGTAAACATTTGGGTTTTTTCTCCAACACGACAGACCTGATTATCTTATTCAAATACATAGCTTTAGATAACTGGCAAGTTATGTGCATATTAATTCTATCTTGAAACAGCAGGTTTAACGGGTATCATTTGTTTGCATTCTTTTAATGGAATCCAGAATATTGAGATTGCTCACAGTTTTCTCCCTTCCTTCCTGAAATTTTTCTGTTATTTTTCTTATATATGTTGTCTAAAACTGGCATTTTGCCTGTGTTGTCAAGTGACATTCTGTTTGGTGATAAGAATCCAAAATCATTTTCTCTTTTGCTTTTGCTTTGCACTGCATCCATTGCTCCATTTTTGAATTTTCAACTTTACAGTTCTATGCAATTATGTGTCTTTTCATAAAGGAAATGTCAATTACTTGCCTTTCATCAGATTTCACACTTGCCTTTCACCACTGCCTTACTTTGCCTTTCTATTCAGCTAAGTCATTGAATCCTTGAAAAGACAGTAATTCGGAACTGTTTCTGATGATTATTTCTCACAAATATAAATGCTGTTGTGTTAATGAACCATGTGATAAGGATCTTGATGATAATCTAGGACTGTATTTTGCCACTCTCTTGGCTTTCTGAATCCACAGCATGGTTCATTGTCTTCATTGTAGTTACATTTGTGGTGGACTCTTTACACCACAAAACAAAATTGAAGTTTTTAATAAACGAAAAATTAGTTCAATTCTAACTTGAAGCTCTTGTTTACTGCTGAACGACTGCATGGCCCTGGATGTCGATGAGTCTGAGCCTAAATGTTGACTGCAGTGGGTGTCGGTTGAATTGGCCCTAGCTTGAGCGTGGTGTTGTTGACTGTATTTCGTCTGTTTGCTTGCTTGTGCTCGAATTGCTGCTGTCTGCTTTGAGCTCCATCTGCTGCTGTGTCCCCCTACTGCAGATGGCACCAGATTATATAGGGATCCTGATGCCGAAATGGCTTGCGATTGGTTGTTGCCATCTCTGCACTTCAGAAGGGTGATTTCAGTGTGATGCTGGGGATATAGGAAAGCACTATGGGGGTGGCCCACACCTTCTCTTAGATTTTCTTTCTACTTTGAAAAATATTAGAAATGCTAATATTATGAATTTGAATGTAAGTCGTATTGTTTAGGCTTTATTGTAGCAGTTAACCAATTTGAAATTGAAATTTTAATTTGTTCATTGATTATTGCAGCATTATGATCTTCTCAATGTTATATCATATGTTGATATTGTTTACCACAAATAACATTTAATTAAGAACTGTCTCAGCTGTACCTAAACTTAGATATTCAAAGGTGGGCATAGAACATACATATTCACATTCAAAATGGATCCAGGGGAATCACAGTTATTTGGTTGAAAAGTCAACTCGTCAGAAAGATAACTGAGTAACAATGTCATTGACCACTTGTAATTTCATTCTTACCACTATATAAACCAGTCTGCTTTTATTGTAATCCCCTTCCACACATTGAATGATTTCTTGTACAAAGCATTCATTCAAGATATAAGGTTTCCTCTATAATCACCAAGTATTAATTAGAAGCAAGATGATTGGATGTTCTTTGCAAAAAATTGTTATCTTGAGCCATTAATATATTTTAATTGTAAAAGTATTTTTTTAAATAATTTTTTATTTTCTAGAATATATGATGCATTTAAAAAAAAAAATCCAGATTTGATATTTGGACTTGTTAATACTTACATTGAATTTGAAAGCTTGAAGATTTTATATGCAATTTACAAAAGTATGGAATACTAGTAAACAAATTGAATTAATTGTAAATTATTACTTTGTAGCCTGTCCTTCTGCAGTGTCAGTGGAAGTTTCACGTGATGGTTATACAGGTTCTACCCCATTATGTCCACCACAACCAACCAATGGATTGACTTTCATTCGATTGCAGTTGACACGTCCAGAAATAATAACATCTGTAACTTTGCGTCTGCATAAGCCAAGAGACTCTTCCAATATTGGTCTTTCTCAAGTGTTGCTATTAGGATCAACTACTTTTGGTGAAGCTGTGGCAAAATCAAGAACGGCCACAATGCCTTCAGAAGATAATGTCACAAGATCAAGGTAATTAGCCAAGAAAATAAAATTATATATATTTTTAATCATCTAAGCTTTCATTGAAAATAATATTA
>JAFIDM010014012.1:23949625-23979461 GCA_023159025.1 Thereuonema tuberculata
TCTGAAAAATTTAATTATCTTGATCTGATATTGGCTTAAAATTCTTAATGAAGAAAAGAATTTAACTAATTTTTTTTTATTACTATTTTGCAGGTTATTGTTTGATTGGTCAATGACTCTTTCTGCAAGATCAGCATTGAAAAGGGCTGTTGACCTGGTCTTGTGCAGTTTATGCTACATCTGCCCAGAATATTTCAATAAGCTGTTGCTGTGGATGGGAATCTTAGTTCCATCATCTTCAGTAATTTCTTCCTCTGATGCAGCCATTTCAGATGATCGAAAGAATCCAATATCCTTAACTGATGATTCCAAAGAAGCGGGTGCTGATAATGAATTAGTGCTTCAAGATATCTGTGGTATAAATATTGAAGAAACTCATCTTATGACTCTGGCAACTGTATCCCAATCTCCCGTTGCTATTCGTCAACTGTTAGATTCTGGATTTCTTTCTTTGTTAGCCCAAAGCATTCTTGGTAAGTTTTCCTTAAAATTTAAAATAACATGAAAATTTTGATGTATACATTTATTAGGTAAAGATGTACAAAAATCAAGGAATTTTCTTTAGATTTTTAAGTTAACAGCCATCCACATTCTAGAAATCGTCTTCAAATCTAGGCCGTGTGGTTGGCGTTTTCCTAAGACACTGGCCTCTCACCTCTTGAGTCCCGGGTTCGGTTCTCATGTGGGTTTCGTGATGGTGGACGATCCGTGCTGGGCAGGTTTTCTCGGGGTTCTCCCATTTCCCCTGCGAGCCTAACACCATACTTTCTGAGTCTTTCTCTCATCTGTACTCATTTCCATGGGTTTAGCACAATAGATCTTTCAGGTCACAGTGCTTGGCTTCCTGTCGCCCACATTCACCCCAATTAATAATAATAATAATAATAAATCAATCTTCAAATCTTGGAGGGAAATAGTGAAGAGGATATAAGTATATCAGTACAAGATGTAATTTTAGGGAAATGAAAAGACCTATCATTAGGGATTACTTCTGTATCAAAATATATTGACCAACATTGACAGTTTAGAAAGAGAAGCTATCTGCGTAAGTCATGTAAAGGTGTGAAATTGGCCTGCTTTAAGTTTGATTGTATTGGTTAGTAGACCTATTTAATGAAGAGAATGGTGGTTTATTCTTAATTCATCTGCAAGGACAGACTGTGCAAGTATTTTCAAAAAGTAAAAGTATAAAAGATTAAAACTGCATTTAAGTTGTGTAATTTAGACTGTTATTTGTCTGTGAACATAATCACAGTGCTGATTGAGGCTTTTTATCCTAGTAAAACACCAATTTATTATACTTTCCACATAACTCAGTTGACTTGTTATGTATCATACATCAGCTGCTGTCTTCAGATCATCTGTGTTAAAATGCTTTCCATCTTCAAATGGATATTGCTGACAGCAAGATTGAGCTGTAAGGGAGAGGACTGTGCAAGTAATGAGCATGTATGTAGATAGCTGGTTTTTGTATATGTTGAAATTAAAAAAAGATCTCAGATAACTACTAAACTGTATTCGAGTCCTATGTACGAGGGGCATTCAATAAATAATGCAACACATCTTTTTTATAGTTCAGGGTTTGTTTTATCAAAATGTGGAATATACCACAGTGTTCCATAATATTTTGGCTATACAGTCTTATTATTCTACATAATTGTCATGCAACTCTATGGCTTTACGCTGCCTAGATGTGAGAGCATGTACCACTAATGGTACCATTCTTAAGGTTGACCTCTCAGCAATCCTCGCACTGCGATAATAACTTTGTCATCAACGTCAATTTTCTTCTTGCGAATTGCATCTTTCTGTGTGGCCTCGTGTTGTTGTGAAGAAGAATCAATTTGGTGGATAATTGTGTTGAGACTATCCAGAGACATGTCAAGTTCAGCAGCAATTTGTTTTGTTATGATATACCAATCGTCCAGAATAAGGGTATCAACACTTTACAGCTTTATTGGTGTTGCTCCAGTGTGTGGCTGCCCCGAGCATTGTTGATCCGGCCGACTGCTTCGGCCATTTGTCGAGGATGATCACTGCTTTACCCAATAACTGACAGTGCTTTTATCCACTGCCATTTCTTCATACACATTCTGCAAGCTCCTGTGAATGTTTGTAATGCTCTCATTTTCCGCCAAAGAAATTCAGTTACTTCTCTTTGTTCAGAATGCACGTCATTCAGTGATTCCATTTTGGAAGCTAACTTTATCACTATCATCTAAAGGACAATGATGAAACTATAAGAGATTGTGCAAGAAAGTTCAAAGATGCTGCACATACAATATTTTAATTTTCCAAACAAAACGAACAGAGATAAAAAATGTGTTGCATTACTTATTGAATGCCCCTCGTAGACAATTTCATTAAACTGATATGATTAATGTTTAATGAAGTAGTTTAACTTGACTTAGACTCTGAATTTTTAAACAATTATATTCATTACCTAGATTCCTAAGGTATATATGGCAGCCCACAATTAATTTTTAATATAAAAATTGATAGTTTTTAATATTTGCCAATTAATGAATAAATTAATTTGTGCTTTAATATTAAATCAGAAAATGTAATTAGAAAAATTTGTATTTGTAGTATTGTTATTTTAATTTGCAGTTTAACCACTGAAAAAATAATGACCAGTTTGTATAATGCAGAATTAAACAAGGACTTACAGTTGTAATGTTCAGTTTAATCTGGCTAATTTGACAAACACATTTTCTATTCCTTCGGGTAAATTAATTAAACTTAGGTTCAGTATTTGTTTTAAAATTTTAATCATTAAACCATTAGGATCATGGTTTTAAGTTTCTTAATTAATTTCCAATGTGATTTAAGAGATTTATAATTTAATAAGATAAAATATTTTTTTTTTCTTTTAATTGAACCTTAAATATACACTTTTATTTTTAAAAAATTTATATGTCAATATTAAATACGAACAATTTTTCCTTTCTTTTGAAGATTTCTGCAACAAAGAAGCATTAGGATCTAATACCAATCAACCAACCGAAATAGAAACAAAAGTATTAAAAGAAGAACTTATACCAGGGAAATCTACAAATGATATTTATGCAGGAATTCCAAGCACTAGTAAAAATGAATACATAGAAACAGAGTTCCATTTGAATCCTGTAGAATTAGAGCATGTTTCAAAGCCAGTTTGGTACACCAGTGTAAACCCAAATAATCATGAAGGAATGACAGATGCAGCAAAAGCTGGAAATTCAAAATACTGCCAAAATACATTCTCTAAGCCAGGTAATCCTTACATGAATAGTAATATTACAGCAATCTTTACTCCATGCTTAGTATTGCATATGTAAAATTTCAGTATAGCTGCGATATTGAGAAATTTAAGTAAAAATATGATAATTAATGCAGAACAGGTTAAAGACACACAAAATTACAAAAAGAAACATTAAAAGATGCAACTAGTTTCAAGTGCATCGGTGGATAGCACTCTTCTTCAAGCCTTTCTAATCGTTCCTTTTAATGTATCTTTGTGTGTGTGTTCTACATTAATTCATTTTAACATGTTAAATATGTTTAATAAAAATGTGATAATTTGTATTTAATTGCTGAACGAGAAACTCTTATCAGCAAAATAGGTGAAAAATGCATAGATCTACTCAATGTTAACTCCTATCTTGAAGGAAAAAAAAATAAAGTTCATTTTTTGATGTATGGATTCTTTCATCAAGTCTTTATTTGGGTTTGGGTTGTATTGTATGTAAAGCTTTAGTGTATACCTTTAAATAGTTACACAAACTGAAAGTTCAGTTTCATATCCTTGGCACACAAAGAGTTGGTTATTGATTTTATAACTCCATCATCATTGGTATCTTGGTAGCAGTCTAGTCTTTTTGAACTTTTAAATGTTTTATGGCTGTATCGGAAACTATAGATAAGATACTGTCGCATTCAGGTGCAGCTATATAAGATTGGTATTATTTTTTTATTTATTTTTAATGTGAAGAACTGTTATGTAAAATATACAAATTTACTTTGTTTGAATGTCTCCCCCCCCCCCCTTTATTATCTTGACAAAGTTCAGTTGAATAAGGATAGTAAAATGTTTATTGTAAAGCTTTGTCTTCATAAATGTAAATTCTTCGAGACTTTCTGTATGTGTTAGAGAATATTAGTTTTAATTTTATTCATAATGGGTCCGGAAGCCGAGTGGGTAAGGCGCTTGGCTGCGGGTTGGAGGTCGCGGGTTCGATTCCCGGTCTCGGCGGAGAGCGGGAATTTTTCCACGCTCTATTCTCCTCCAAACGGGTCCTAGGGCCTACCCAGCCCTGTGTAGAATGGGTACCGGGTTTCTTTCCCAAGAGTTAAAGGCGGGCGGGCGTCGGGCTGACCTCCCGACCTCAACCTAGTCCCGTTGGTCAAATAACGCCGGGAACCTTACCTCCCGCGAGCCCTTGGGCCTGAATAGGCCTGTCGTGGCATCCTTTAACTTTAACTTAACTTTAATTTTATTCATAACAAATTATTTAAATTTATTCTTATGAAATATTTCTTCTTTTTTTTTCTGTTTTTGTTTCATTTCTTTAATGAAGCTGAATGATTTCTTATCTCTTTTCAGAATTTCTAGTTTCTGCTGAATTTGTAGCTGCTGCATTAAATTTCTTTAAAGAGATTTGTAGCGAAGGTGTGATTCGTGATTGGTTAGGAGGGCCTGAAGGAAACATATTTTGGCTACCATTATTACTGATGCTATGTGATCCAAATTTACGTAGTAGTACATCCCATTATGAGGTTTGTGCAAATGTATTTATTTATTTTTGTATATATTTACTTATTTATTTATTAGAGACAAGAACTTTTTTTTTTTTAGTTTTAATCTGATACTGCAATTATTAAAAGTTCATATTAGAATTTTTTGGTTTAAAATTATGTTTAAAATCACATAGCAATCAGATTTGCTATGAGGATAACTTAGTTCCATATAGATATTGCAATGTGTCTGATAGGATTTCATTCACCAGAATTTGCTAGATGGACAATACTGTATGACAAGAGATAATGATCTGAACCCATTGAAAACTGTATCTTAAAATAAAAAGAGAAAGAAAAAATGCACAATCTCTCAAAACTATTATTAATATTTTGTGTATCTCGATTGTTATCCTTGCAAACTTACAGCAGAATTTCATATTACTATGCTATCTTATCTTTGAGGACTGCCATTGTACAGTTTCATTCTCCATAATTACAATTCCTATTCCAAAGTTGATTATTTAAAAAAAAAGCCATATTAAATACTGATATTGTTATTTCGTATCAGGTTAAACAGATTTCTATGATTTTTTTTTTTAAAAAAATAATAAACTGCTCTTATGTCAGATAGGGAATTTAGGAAATTTTTACGTTAGACCATAGTAGTTAAAATGCGGATGAATTGCAATGGAATCATAGTAATTGGTAGTGAGGCCATTCTGTTTATTCAAGATGATTGTGTTTTCTGTTATATGGTGTTTCTTAATATCAGTATAGGCATTCATAACTTTCTAGAACGAAGTTGTTTTTTGTTTGTTTTTTTAAATATTATGGGGCCCTAAAAGATGTGACACCTGACCAGTTTACTATCATTCATCCGTTATAGCCAAAGAGTAAGGATCACATTTTTCATAGATATCAGAAGAATAATTTTTGAATGATACTTTTCTGCAATGAATAACTGTTATAAAGGGAAGTTCTGAAGAAACTTAAGGAATCAACTGAGATAAAGCATCCCAAAATGAAGAGAGATCGTCGTTTGTGTAGTTTCAGTTATACTCTCTGTAGCATATTTTAGGTCTCTGAAACTAAAGGAAATTTACCTCAATTTTTTTAAGTTATGAAAACAGTAGATAGGTTTCTGAAAGGCATTGCAACAGTCTGCAAAAGGCTTATCTTTAATAGGGGGGAACATTTACATTTTATTAGCCATACTTCAAATAAAGAGGGCATATTTCTTAGGATAAATTAACCTTTTTTTTTTATTGCTTCTATGTTTTTTTTAGTTTTTTCTTAAACAACATTTAATTATCTTACATACTTTTTTATGGGTACAATGAAATATTAATGAAAGTTCATATTTTCATGTACACATCGATTACAGCCTGCATAATAATTCACTAAATAGTGTTATCATTTACATTTAGTAAAGGTTTCAGTAAGTTTTCTTGTTTTAATAACAAGATTGTTCTGTGTTAAATTTAAATATGCTTCAGTGCTTTCAAAAAGCCCATGTCAAAAATGTTGAAATCCACACTCTGATACCATTGTTTCAGTCTGTTAAATTTAAGAAATAGGGTGATAAAAATTTAGCAATGATATGGCACAGCAGACAAATAATTTAAAGGACTTCTGGTTTATTTGCTCATTTGTTTCAGAAAAAGAAGTAATAAATTTATTTAAAAAGTATAAATCAGTTGTAAACCAACATTAGCTAATGGCTTTGAAAACAAACAGATTAAAAGAGCTAAAACAGCCAAATCCAAATATACATAAGAAGCAACTGAAATAAAACACTAAGGAAAAGTAGCAGAAAAAAAGCTCTGCAAGACTGGAAGTTTTTCATCAGAGAAGAAAGGAGAATTGAATCTATTAATGGTCGAGTACATAGAAAATTCAAATGAATGTTTGTATTAAAAGGTGTAAAAAAATAATAGATTGAGAAACTAGTAATGATATTGAATTCGGAAAGGGAAAAAATATGCGGGAAGACCAAAGTTTGAAATCGAAAGAAAATTTAAATAACTGAGTGAAATGCAACAAAACTAATGGCTTAAAGCTGCTAAAGAAAAATTCTAATAAAACAAACTTGGCCATGAACAAAAAAAGAGAGGGGTATGTATCAGATTCAGTCATCACTGTTGCTATACTACTATATTATTATTATTAACATAATATTATTTTAACAGCAATAAATAGCATTGTGAAATAGTTGTTCCTAATTGTTTCTTTGCTTCTGATTGTATATGTTATTAAGATGAAATGATTCATCTGCATAAAAAGGAAACAGCATCTAAGACAGTGTAATTTATAAGCTGAACCTTATAATTAGCATAACTGCCAGCCGTTAAAACTTTTCTGTAATTACTACAATTTTCTCAAACCTGATATTAAGGCTGACATCAAGATCACTTCAAGGTAGTACCAGTAATAAGCTGCTCCATCTAATATGAATGTTGTTAAATTGTGGTGAAACGGCGAAATTTGCATCATTGCAGGAACATTAAATAGCGGAAAGTGTTATTATGATGTTGGTTATCTGTTCTTACGCTTACTGAGATTCTCATGATCCACTGTAATTATGGGTGGATTGTCGTTATCACAGTATGTTTAAAGACAACCTTCCATATTTCAACAGAAAATTACACGAAACATTTTTTTCCTATGCTTTTTCCACTATAGTTTTAAGTAGCATCATAGACATTCGAGCAAGAAGATATTTTTAATAAGTCTGTTCTGCCCATCTAGGTATTTAATTTGTCCTTTAAAATAATCATTGTTCTTTGTTTCTTTTGCAGGTTAGAGATAATTCAAAAGCAACAACCTTAAATAGCCAACAGCGTTCTGCAATAGAAGTTTCCACTCTACATCTTCTAACTCATTGTTGTTGGGCACATCCTACAAATCAGCAGCTTTTGTCTCAAGTTTTGTGCGAAGTAATTAGACAACAAGGTTCAACTCAGCAAGGTTTGCAAAACTTTATTATGTTTGGATTAAAATTTGTAATTTTTGAGAAATATTAAATCTGTAATTTGTGAGGCAGTGATGCACCTTTAAGAATTCACAACTATTTATGCAACTCCAGTGATCATCAAAATTTTCCAGGATTTTTTGGCATCTTATAATTATAAAAAAACTTAAAAGGAACAAAGAAAAAAAATGAATAAAACAAACTCTTTGAATTCAAATACTCCTGTATCATAACTTCAAATTATACAAGAAATAATACTTCACTTCAAAAACTCATACCCGATATTTCGTCTTAATTTAACATTCGGACTTACTCATGGTTTTAAATACAAATGAAAAGAAGAAAAATGATTCTAAATTTAACAAAATAAAATATTCAACAACTGAAAAACATCAAAACTGTGTAAACAAACTCAAACCTTTGTTAAAAAAACAAATAATGTTAAATAATAATAACAATAAAAACGAAATAACTATGTACAATAAATTGAAATCGAAAAGATAATATCATTGATCGTAAACCTTTTATAAATCTTTTACTTCTATTACTATAATTCCTCTATTTTAATTTTACTATAATTTCTTTATATCAATTTCACAATTTCTTTACTTTAATTTCTTTAATTTCACAATTTCTTTTATTCTTTTATTTTCCATTAATGATTTTCTAAAATATGTAACATACAATATATATTTTTATGTATTTTTTTTTTTCAATACAAAGAATTGAGAAATAAAAATAAAATGTCTTGTTGAACAGACCATTGAACTCAGTAAGTTTTAGATGACTCAGAATATTTTGTCATTTTAAAGAAAACCTAACAGTTGGCTTATTTTTATAATTTTACATAAGATTAATATAGTTTAGATGGAGTGATTCTGATGTTGTTTGGAATCATCTGCAGTGTAATGAAAATGTGATTCCTTCTTGCCGGCCAATCATGTGGATGACTTCAACAGTAAACATAATTAATTTGTGAGGCTGTCTCTTAGATTAGAATGTTTAAATCGTCATTAAAAGAAAGGAATTGTTGGATTTCTCTTGATAAGCATCTTACTCCTAAAGAATACCATATAGTAGTTTGCTCTTAGATTCTTATAGATTTTGAATAATTGGTTGGTTTTGATCTATTTTCTTCGAAAGCAGGTTGATTGATTATGAACTGTGCTTTGCCTAGAATAGAATTTAAACATTTTATATTCTACAAAGCAATTCCCTTAAAATTTTCTTGTAGAATGGCCAAACTTATTATTAAGACTAGTTCGTTGCGTAAGTATCAAGAGAGAAAACAAACTTCAAGCCATAAAGAAGTGATTTATAGATGCCGTAAAGAAACCAATTTTTTAAAAAAGAGAAATATTAAGGAAGCAGAGGTTTGGCAGGCCTGACTATGGCTAATTAGCCTTTCAAAAGTGTATCACAGACGGAACACTTTTCAATTGTGTTTAGGAAATTTTTGTTTATTTTGAACTAAAGAATGCCCTCCTATCCTTCCCTCCCCCTCCTACTCATAACATTTCTCATAAAGATAAATTTTACTCAAAAGCTATCCCACCAAAACACTTCTCATACAAGGTCTGTCCCATAAAGATAGGGCCACCAAAATTTTTGAGCTTTTTGTAAAGCATTATTAATACCTGATTGCTGCTATGATGATAAAGTAGTTTGCATTAAAGTTCTTCATTATATATTAAAACAAATATATTCCTTCCATTTTCATCTATCTGTTTAAAACTTTTTCAACAATATTTTGCAGAAAACTATCGTTCTGCTTTGTCAAGTTTTTTGCAAAATAAAATAATATGTACTAATCATAATGTTAACAATGTATATGCAATGGCTGTTCACTATGTAATCTTTGTTGATGCATGTTTTTTTAATATCCATTATTTAAATTTCTCTTTAAATAATGCTGCATTATAATCTGGAAATGAGATAATGTATTGCTATTCACTGCATAACCTCTATCTTTATTGATACATGGGTAACTTTTTATAGTATAGGCTTCTATCATATACCTTGTGTGTTTGAATTTTTGAATAAAATTTTGAATAAAATCTCTACAATTGGGTCCGGATTATGGTTTTTAATATAATGAAAGCCTTTAGCTAGCGAGGATTAATTATTGCCCTTTTTATTCTTCATTTATATTTTGATGTTTTTTTAACTTGAGGGTCATTGGTTTGTTTATTTGTCCTTAGTAAAAAAACACATAATGGTTGTATTTGCATCGGTGTCCCATACATTGATACATTGGATCGGTGCCCCCCCCCCCCCCATACATTGATACATCGTGTCCATGAATCTGAGGCCCTTTTTTTTTTTCACTGCAGTTGCTTTGTAAATGTCAATACCTCATAAAGCTATCCTATTAATGTGTTGATAAAATTAAGTGCGAATTAAAATGGCGTCAAAAAGGAAGAGATTGGCACTGAAAGAAAAAAAATTGATGTTCTTGAAGTTGCTGAAAAAGAAAAGCTGAGTGTGCGTTATCTTGATGAAAGTTTTAAAGTTGGAAAAACTCAGATAAGTGAACTTTTGAAGGACAAAGACGAGATTAGAAAAATGTGGATGGTGAATTCAAACGAAAATTCAAAAAATTTGAAGTTTCGTAAAACTGAAACAATCAAAATCAACGAAGTGGTGATAAAATGCTTCCGCTCTGCTCATGCAAAGAACATTCCTATAAGCGGTGTTTTGCTTCAAGAAAAAGCCAGAGAAGTCGTTCAAACTTTAGGATTGGACACATTTAAGGCATCAAATGGATGGCTAGAAATTAATTTTCTATATACTGTAATTAATTTTGTCATTATTTTAAGTTAGACAAACGGATTAGCACTCATTTAAAAAGGAATATAGTAAATAATTTGCAATTGTTCATATTCTCTCATATCGCAATGGTAATTGCAGAAATTTAATTAAGATTGTACGTAATTTTTCATTAAATGACATGCTATAAGCTAAAAAATGAAAAAAAGATAGTCCTCCCCAATAGCGGGACACCTCCCAATAACGGACAAAACTTCCGGTCCCGTGACTGTCCGTTATTCGGAAGTAACACTGTATAAGATTCTATTATTTGAGGACAATAGAAAAATCGCTTATTTTTAATTTTAATTTTAATTTTTTTTTTATTTTTTGTTTTTGTTTTTTTTTGTAGAGTTGCAATGCAAACTCAATAAAACATTTTTATTAGAATCACAGATTACTATATCATTTCAACAATCAAGGGGAAAAAAAAAAAAAAAAACTTACGTGCAAAATATCAAAACTTCGAAGGCTCTGTCTTTATGGAACACATATTTGTTAGGTTAAGTTTGACAGACATATTTGCTAACACTTCCTTTTAGATGTATGTATGTGTGTGTGTAAACATTCTGCTTTTTTAACTGATGCTGTCATTTTTTTATGATTAAATCACGTGACAGCTTGCAATTGTTAGCTAATTGACTGTAAGTTCTTTTTTTTTTATCTGATCTGATTTTTACTTTTTACTACTTTTAGATGGAAGCATGGGATTTATTCATGCAATTTCTGGATTCACGCGTCGTCTAATCCTGCAACTTCTGCTGGAGAATGAGAAAATTCAGGTGTTTGTAAAGTCAACGCAGCCTCTTCCAAAATGCAGTATAGGCCTTTCTAGTAATCAGCCACAGCATCCTCGCTTTGGCTGTGGTCATCATTTCCGGCTGTTGTATATCAGCACTCAGACAACCTGTGCTGATATCATAAAGAATGTAACAGGTAGGTCCTTTCGGTTTAGAATTCTGATTTTTGAAAAAACTGAATTAAATTTGTATTGAATCACAGTATCTAACTTAATGTATTAGAAACAGATTTTTATAGAAATTTGTAAGGTTCATGTTTCAACTCGTTGACTCCAATTAAAAGAAGATCTTAAGGATCATAATTAAGTAAAATACTTCATTGTTAATGCTACCTGATTTATATATGTTATACTCATATTCTTATATCCTTGACCATTCAAAGTATACATATAAAATTAATAGCTGTTTTGCTCTACCTAGATGTATCGGGATTAATACACACACCACCTGTTCCTGAACATAAAGATGAGAAGGAGCCTATTAAGAAAGATATCACAGAAATTGGTCTAGAATTAGTAGATCATTTGTCTGTTGCAGCAGGTACAAAGTTTTAAATATTTTTAAATTTAATTTGTCATTTCTTTAAATATTTTGTTCAATTTATCTGATTTGCATAAGGTAAAAATTAGCCGCTTTTTTATTTTCTTTTATTATAATTAATAAATTGAATAGATAAAGACATTAAGGGATAGTAGACATTTTCATCACTTTCAACCTGTATATCTGTACAACAACAATATCTTAAATAGAACAAATTTTTGTTTGCAACAATGTCATCTCTATTGAATAAATAGTGGCTCAGCTGTTATGAGACTTTGATTTGTGGAGATGCGAATGACCAAGATTCTATTTTGTGTCAGTGTAAGTCATTTACACAGACAAAATCAGATTGGCCGACATAACATTTCCATTAAATAATAATGAAATGGGATGGACAGATCTAACATAAATAATCACAGATGGACAACCTTCTAAACCTGATTACTGGAATGAGAGGAAGCAAAAAAAAAAAAAAAAAAAGAATCTGCATGAAAGGTAGAGCAATTAAATTAGAAGTTATGATGGATTCTATTATAAAAGGATAGTGCTTGACTGAAAGAATTGAGGGAGGGAATTTGGGAAAATTCAGCCTGAATTTGATCAAATATATTCAGGTCTGAAGACGATTCCTGAACAACAGGACGCAATAGGCCTCGTCTATCTCTCTTTTATGATGTGGGAAATACCCCAGTCTCTCATTTTCAGTAAGATGCAAACAAACAACTTTGGTACATTACATAGCATTCAAAAGAAAATAAAAGATAAATATCTCATAGGCTGAGCTTAAGAATGAAATGCAACTTTGTAGCATCAGATGATTAAAAAGAAAACATAACATTATAGTCAAATATGGATTAGAATATGAAAGAAAACATGCACTTCTTATAATGTTATCAATTTAGATGATCACTTTTCTTCCTATGTGTTTATTGTGCATATTTATTCGTATCTAGCCATTAATCACTGGGTAACATAAGTCTCGTAAAGTCTTAGCATTATAATTAACAATGATAATATAAAGGATGAAGAATGGCTTAGCATTCATTGATACAAGTTTATAAGTAATTCAGAAATTATAGTCTACTGTAACTGATGAAATACATATCAGATATTCTGTTTTTAACGATTTACACAGAATTGTAGAGGGACTTTTTTTTTCTTCAAAAATAAAATTTAAACCAGACCACTTATGGTCCTTTAGCTCATTTACATTTATTTTGTGATACCTAAAAAACCTCCTTTTTAAGACACTTACTAAAAAACTTAAAATCTGAAAGGATTTTTTTTTTTTTTTTTTTTACATCATCATCTAAAAAGTTTTCTTTTATATTTGACAGGAGTTACAGCCAAAGATAAACGACAGCGTGATGTTAAACCACCTGTTCCAGAACGCCGTGATCATAACGGAGGTGAAACAGTGAATCCACCTGCCAACTCTGTGTCGCTACCCACCAGCATTTTGACTCATGAATTAATTCCTAATCAAGTGTTGCCTCCATCACTGACCTTAGCTCAGTTGTTAACACTTCTCGAAGAGAGAGGTCATTCTCTCAGTTCAACAAGTCTTACTCTAACCGTAACTCAAATAAGGAAATCCAGAGATTCAAGAGGTATTTGCATGACTGATAATATTTTTATTCTTAATATTCATCAAAGAGAAAATAATGTATGAATAATTATATTCAGAATAGTAGCATTATAAAAATACAACATTTTCTATAAACAAAACATTAAAATCACATCAAGAAATTAGGGGAAATTTAAGTTTTTTTTAGAATTTTAATATATATAGAGAGAGAGTTTCATTTTTTTAAATTACACTGGTTTACAAGGTTTTTTAAATCTTGAGCACCAATAGGCAAAATGCTTGCTCTTACTATTAAAATATTCCTTCCTTGTATCCTTTTGTTTGGATTAACCTTCATATTTGTGTAGTTCCATTCTTTGATTTTGGAGTGTGACTTGAAATTGTTGGGAAATATTCACTTTCTAGCATCCCAATAAGTACATTTTTAACTTTTCAGTAATAAAGTGAATAGTGAAAACAATACTTGTAATGTGCAACCTTAAGTATTCAAGCAAAATAAATATTTTGCTAACCTAAGAAGGTCGAAGAGCAGTTGATTTAAGATATAATAAGATTTTTAATAATTTCTATTTTATTTTTAAAATTATATTTTCAAAAATCCATTTTTTTTTACAGATGGAGTTGACGGCAGCAATGTAATTCCTGAGTCAGTACTGTTGGGTTGCACACCATTACCAACTACTCTACAAGTTTTTGCAAGTATTGGAGGTTTAGCTCTCTTAGCCCAACATTTGCCTCTTTTGTATCCTGAAATAACACGATACTCATCACCTGTCTATCGTACAGCAACTGCAGATAAAAGTGGGACTGATCTCAACACTGGGCTTGATTCAGAATGGGTGAAAGTTGAAGCTACTGAAGATATATATGATGTAAGTAGTGTCTAACGTTTACTGATTAATTCATTAGAAAGAAATGTGTATGTTTTCCTTTTTGTTTTTTCATTCATAAATATTTCTGAAAGCTTCTTGGTGAACATATGTAAGGAAAACCTAAGCTTTCAACTCAACAATACATTAAATAATAATTTTAAATCTTAAAATAGTATATTTTAAATTATTCACAAGTTAAGTAACATTCATTTAAAGAATTATATTTGTTTATCCCCTTTTAAGTTGTAAAGTTTATATATAAAATATAAAGAGATGCCATAAAGATGAGGAAATTTTAAAAATTTCTCCACTGTTTTAAATGAGAAAATACCTAACAGAAAGAGAGTAATAGTGAAAGTTTTCTATGTTCAGCTGGTCTATGGTTGAGAATTTCTTGTATTCCTTTAGCTTAACATATACACAAAAAAAGTAGTAGTAGTAATTTTAATTGTACTGATAAATGCCTTTTTTTTTTTCTTGCCAGCTTTAGCGAAAGTAGTGAGTTAATACAAGGCAAAGTAATGTTTTGGGAAAATAGACAAATTTTGAGTTGGGATTTACTTGTCAGATGAAATCTGTTACACATTTAGAAAACAATTTTTAGTTTTTTTTTTTAGTTTTTTTTTTTTGTTTTTTTTTTCGGACTGTATCTTAAATTAAAAGCAAACATAATGATCTGTACATTATACTATCGCTTTTTATTAAAAAGTGACATTTGAATAAGCATTGACTTGGTTTAGTAATGCTTAATTAACTTGTGAAACATTTGGTCCTTGATCATATTCAGCATGAGTATGATTATTATTATTATTTAAAGTATTTGCTTTTTAATTTAATGTAAGTGATAAATGAATCTTCAAAACAGTGCTTCAGTATATTTTGTTTGCTTGAAATTAATAATTGAAGGACATTTGTTAGCTATGTGAATGAATATCCTGAATATTTTCCTTTATTCGTTTTGGAATTGAATTTGAAAGCCAAGCAAAAATTCTTTTGGAATCTTAATCACATTGGCTTCTCTTCCATTGCCAAGATAAAATTTAGATGTTGCTGAATCTTTTTTTTTTTTTTTCCCTTAAAACTTAAAATAAATGTCTTATTTATCTGTAACTAAATGTATGACAATCTGTGACGTCTACTCTGAAGATCTCAAAAATCCTAAATTGCGGACTTACAACTCAAAAAAATTGATCATGATTAATATGAAGTCGGTAATTTATAATAGGAGATCTGTGTTATTATTCTTTTGAAGAGAAACAAATGAAGTTTGTTACTGAATGATGTCTGTTGTAGATAAATAAAAATTCATTAAACAAGAATAATAATAATTACTATAAGCTTTTCAATTATCTTTTCCAGGACTTTCCAGAATTTATTCCACCTGGTGCATCATCACCTCAGTCTTCAAGATCAAATCCTGTACCACCACCATCAATTCCTCCTCATTCGTTAGCAGCATTTGGGTTGTTTCTTCGTTTACCTGGCTATGCAGAAGTATTACTTAAAGAACGGAAGAAAGCCCAGTGTCTGTTGAGATTAGCATTAGGTATAACTGACAATGGCGAAGGGGGTAAGTATTCCATACAATTTGTTTGCAGAATAACATTTACAACAACAACATTTTTAATTTAAAAAAAAAAAAAATGCATTAGCCACAGAGTAGCCTATTGAAATTAGATGCTGTTATATTCTGATTACTGTTGAAACATTGATTTGAATTTTCAAAAAAGTTAAACACATACATAAGAAATAGAAACTAATGAACATACATTACATAGGGAAGCTTTTTGGAACTCTATACGAGTTCCGAAAAGCTTCCTTATGTACGATATGTTCATTAATTTCTATTTCTTATTTTATTTTTGTGTTTACTTTTTGAAAATTTTAATGAATGATTTTTTAGCATATAAAACTTTTAAAACTACTATTGAACATAAATTGTCAAATATTGGTTGTTACCGCCAAACATTAAAACAATTTGGATAATTCTTTGACTGTTTAAAGTGTTGAAGGAAATTAATGAAATAATTCATGTGGAGAAACATCCTTTTATTTTTTATTTTTGCCCATAAGCAAATGAAGTCGTTATAGGACAGTTCAACAAATTGTCTGAACTCTTATAATTTGCTTGTATCTTCAATCACTAAAGTAAAGTTTGAACAAATGGACACAGTCTCTAGTTGGTCTTCTCTGTTATGTGTCAAGTGTATGGTTCCATTCCCGCAATCAGCTTTGATAATCAGAAGTTTCCCCATTCTTTTTATGTTTTGTCTCCTTTATGGTTATAACACAGACTGCCTCCTGTGTTAAACTCCAGGCAATGATTTATTCAGCCAAATATTCTGTCTTTGTGAAAGGTAAATGGTGCAACCCAAAAACAAAAAGGATCTGGACATTGGATCTACTTCAGTCTATCAAATTTTTAGCTGAATGGATCAGGTTCTCAATGTATATGAATTACATTAGATGTAACCTTCATCAAAATTTTTAAGGCTTCAATATGTAAATTCTTTGTCATGCTTTCATATAGGTAATGATAATAATTCAGATTTACTTTTTAAAATGTTAAAATGTTTGAAATAGTGTCTACGTGGTTTTCTGCTGTTTGTAAATGAATTTGATAATATACTTGAAGCTTAAGAAGTTAAAAGTATCTAGAAGCACTATTATTTGGAACTCCCCATATCTTAATTGATATTAAGATTAAAACAGTTTTTCATACAAGAATGCACCAACAAGAAATCAAACAAGTTGCCAAAAATTAGACAATAAGAAAATGGGAAGGAAACAAAAACACTGTTATAAATCCTATGTTTTATTTTTAATTCCAACATTGTGTTTCAGTCTTTGTAATAATATTACTGTATGCATTCTTTTTCTATTGTAAATACTTTTGAGTAGACATTCCTTTTAATTTTATTGTGTTTAGAGTTTTGAGAAAGAAGTCCATCATTGATCCTGCCATTGGAAATGGAAGATTGGTGAAATTTCCATTTCCTTATCAAATATTCTAATTAGGCAAAGAATATCTTAAGTTTTCTATACTTATACTTTTTGTATATGTCAGATGCTTTCAAGTTATGTAGACCGTATCTACAAATTGAATTTACTTATTTAAGACGTCTTTGGCCAAGGAACTCGTGCGTATGAAACCTTTATTGGCTTTCTTAGTTAGAATATTTTTGCAACTGAATGAGCAACACTTTTTTATGGTAGTCTGAGGGCCCCGATCATGGCTGTAGGAGCAGTGTGGAAAAACTTTTCGTCCCATTTTTTCAATTTTTTCCAATGTAAAGCAAGCATTGTGATGCTGGAGGATGATCTTTCTTCCAGGTTGTTGATCACACAATGCATGACCGAGTTTGTAGTGTGTCTGAACATAACTAGCAGCATTTACGATTTGCCAGGTTATAGAAAATCAACCGAAATCCACTCCTCTGCATCCCATAAGATGGTACCCATAACCACTTGCAGTTGACGGCACTGGCTTTGCTTCCTTTTTTGCTGAGAGTTCAGATGGTGCCATTCCATGCTCTGCCGTTTCATTTCAGGCTCGAAATGGCGAAACCAGCTTTCGTCACCTGTCACAATACTGAGCAAAAAATCATCTCTTTCGTTTTGATACCTCTAAAAAGCAGTCCTGATGTGATGGTTTTGTGCTGAACTTTGTGGTCTTCATTCAATAAGTGCAGGACCCAAAGAGCACAAATTTTCCTAGAGCCTAAGCTTTCAATCATTCCCTGAATATAATTGTGCCCTTTACCAAGTGTTCTCACTATTTCGTAATCTTTAAATAATTTAATTAATTTTTACTTCTATTCTTCATTCTTTCACAAAGGAAGGCAAATATCTAGATTCTTACTTGTCAATTACTATATCAGATCAAATATTATTCATAATGGAGAACATCGTCATCATAGAATATCAACTTATGTTTTAACCAGTTTTCATGATTTTTACAGTAGCCTTTACTTTGATGAATAGCATCTTCTCATCAATCAAGCTCTTCTTTCTCTAATTTTTTTTTTTTTTTTTGTGTGTGCTTAATTTCATTCGTCATTTCAAAATTTGAAGACGCATAGAAAAAAAAAAGAATTGCTGATCACTTGAAATTATGGATGCACTATTCTAAATTTGCACTTATTAAATTTGAAATTCCTCCTACATTTGAATTAGTAAAGCGTGCTTGTGCTAAGTTGTTGAGATTTCTGGACTCTGTTCAAATATCTTCAATCTCCAAGAAGCTGCTACTGCTTTTTTTTTTAGTGCGTGTTTCTTTTTTTACTGAAGATGTTTAATGACTTGTATTAAACACCCTGTATATCACAGAATTTAATGCTCTTTTGTGAGATGAAAGTTTACATCAATTACTTAAAAAAAAATTATTTGGAGGCCAACATACTATGATTTTGAAGATATTTGGTTTTGTTTTCATTGGATTTACTTAAATAGTTTAAATGTTTAAAATGTGAATAATCTGTTATGGTGCTGATGATAGCTTGATGGCTAACATCATGGGTTTGTACATCAATGGGCTAAGATTGATTTTGCTGCATTTTTTCATTATTATTATTATTATTATTTTGTTTCCTCTTTATAACTTTGTTTTCTTTTTCCTTACTTTAATGTACTTTTATTATTTTATTTTATTTCTTACATTAATAATATGATTAGACATTGTAAATTATATCCCCTTTAATTAGAGAATAAAGTAAAACATTAGTTTATTTTTATTACTTTATTTATAAATGATCAAATATCATTTACTTTCTTCATAGTTTTTCCTAATACTTTGTTTAACCTTTTCATTATTTTAATAATTTTTTTTTTATTATTATTTACATTATTACTATAAGTCAGAAAAAATTCAATTAGAAATGTAAAAATGATACCAACCCATGATTCAGAGCTTTCACTGACAACCGTAATAGATTAGTCTCATTTCAAACATTTAAGCTTTAGTAAAAATCCAATGACAACAGTATCAAATACCTCAAAAACCTCAGTGGTTTGTCCTGAAACCCATATATATTTTTGAAATACTTTTTCTGCAGTTTCATTTCACAAAAGGGCATTAAACCATAATATACATGGTTTGTTGTCTCCTTGTAAGGATGACTTTTATTTATTTATTAATATGCAGGTTTTAACCTAGATCCTGTTTACTACTATAGCTCAATTCTGCTACATTTAAATAAAAGTTGCAAATTTCAGTGTATTATCAGATAATTTTGTTTTTCTTAATTATGCATTCTTTTACATCAGCCTTCACATTTTTGTTATCGTATGATAATGGTGAATTGTTATTTATTTGCTTTTTTTATTTTAATTTAGGAGATATTTTTCAGTCACCTATGGCATCATCTTTACCTACACTGCCGTTTCAAATTCTTCAGCAATTATTTGATTCGACTCCATTGACGACTGATGATGGTGTGTTATTAAGACGAATGACTTTGGAAGTAGGAGCTATTCATCTTCTCCTGGCATGTTTAGCAGCGCTGAGCCATCAGAGCTGTGATATAAACCTGCCTGGTTTCCAGAATGAGGTAGTTATTATTTACTGTTTTAAGTTCTTTCATGATAAATGAATTAATATTATATAGCTTTACAATTAATAAGGGAGGTTTTGTTTTGTTTTTTATTACATAAGATTTTTATTTTTTTGATTTATTGACTTTGGTGGGTGAAACTTTACATGAGAAGTTAGTGGCTCTATTTGTACTAACAATTCATAAATCTATGAAACAGCTGTTCTGAATTGCAGTTTATGAAAATCATTGAAGATGGACACTAAAAAAATGTAACAATGTACGTAATTAAACTGAGGCATGGTTTTAACCTTTACAATCACATAAATTTTAATTAGTTCTATCACTTTTCTGAGCTTTTGAGTTGACTTAACTAAAGATAATTTAACCAGATGTTTTATGGCTCTTAGAAATGGATTCAGAAAAAAAAAAAAAATATTCTTAAAAGCATTACTTTCCTTATAATAATTTTCTACTGTCCACAGCATATACTTACTGCATGTTTATAAAATTTTGTGAGCTGAATTATTCATTTATTTATTTATTTTAAATTGTTGTATAATTGTCGTCAGTAACTGTAGTGTTCATCTAGAGCTGCTTTTATTTACATAATTCTGTTAAAATGGATATGATGTATATAAGATAGGCTTCTTGACTTTAGATGTAGTTATTATTTTAATTCCTTGAATTTCAATTTTATTTATGCATTATTTCAATCCATAGCTGATAATGGCAGCTGCTAAGGCTGTTAGTAATGCTCAAGATAGTACAGACAAAACTGATGACAAGAGCCATTTATATTGGGCCAAAGGTACGGGCTTTGGAACTGGTTCAACAAATCAGAGTTGGGATGTGGAACAAGCTATTATGAGACAGAGGAGTGAAGAAGAACATGTAACATGTTTACTTCAAGTAAGTGAAATTTGATATTCTGTTTGTTGTTTTATTATTTAAAATAAGTAAATGGTTGCCTTTTTGTATTAAAAATACTGTTCCATATAAAATCATGTAATTCACTGATGCATTACGACAGCCATGTCAAACTTGTTTTGCACCAAGGAACCACATGTTTTCAACATTAAAAAAAAATAAGCAAAATAGGACAAAAAAGAAGATATTATTTTCCGAATAGAAAATACTGTTCAATCACAGATGAGAGACCCTTGCTTGGCAGAGCTCCAAGGACATTTGATTCGTTTTTAAGGGGAGAAGAAATAAGGGATTACGATTTCTTATGGTGGGCAATTTTTATTTATAATTTCTTTTTTATGTTATTTTAAGTAAAATTTTTAGCTGTTAAGCAAAATATGTTCACAAAATAAAATCTAATTTTATTGTATAAGAATACACAAACGAGATGGATCAAATATCCTGCGAGACAGATTGACTTCCTAATTATGGGAATGGATTCTCCGTCTTCTGTCATGCGCAGAAGTGTAGAGGGGACACTCATCTGTGATCAGACAGTATTTTACGGCATTTATTTATATATGAGCTGTGCCCCTCGGTGTCACCCACGTTAAATTTGGCCCTTCTCAGTAATGTTCAGTTCTCATCGTGCGGCCAAGCCGCCACCGCACCCATTTGTTTGATGTTTGTTTACTGCTTCGCTCCTATTGGTCGTAGCGTGATGTTATATAGCCTGTAACCTTCCTCCATAAACGGGCTATCTAACGCAAAAATAATTTTTCAAATCGAACTGGTTGTTCCTGAGATTAGCGCATTCAAACATACCCAACATATTCAGCTTTATATATTAGTATAAGATATATATAAAAAAAATATAGAAATTACATAAAATTTACAATAAAACGAAATTTTTATATTATTATTATTATTATTATTATTATTATTTTTTGAGGACATTTCTTTGGCATCATTTTCAGCAAAGGAAATAATCATAATTTAGTTGAATGTCTTGAACTGATGTAATTTTCAAAATTGACGATAGATGCTGATTAGTTAATCTTGAACTTTAGTTTGTTTTTCATTAAAGAAAATAATTGCTTTTACAAATATGTGCTTCTGAACATAGCCAATATACATGTAATGAAAGACAACACTTTGGTAAACTAATCTGCAGGTAAGTAAGTGTAAAATTCCAACTTCTGTATTTTTGCTTTGTTAATAGAATCACATTGGATTTCAATTAATTCCATTTGTAAGTTATCATCAAAAATTACAAAATCAATGGACAAAGATGAAGTAAAAAGACGAAACTGTAATTCACAGTTTTTAAATCATAGAAAGTCTTCTATCGAATTCTGTTTTGTGAGTACATTCTGTAAATTTCAATTCAGGTGATTTTAACAACAGAAATCGGCAACTTTCAAAATAAGACAAGTTTTCTTGTTCTATTCGCTTTTGCCAAGGTAATAATTTTTGTTTAATCAAATACTGTGATTTTTGTTTTGCAGCTTAAGTTGAGTAAGATGACTTGGAATGTCAACAAAGAACTTTTATCCACTGTTGATCATTTAACTCTACACATTCATAATTTTATGTTTCCAAAAAAATTATGATCGAAAGCCATCGAACTTCCATAAAATAGGATAGATCGGTGTATTCACTTCCTATGTCTTCCAGAAATGAGGCGAATTGCCGATGATTGAAGTCCACATGATTGAATAAAATTTACAATTTTAGCAACAGTTTTTAGCACGTTCAATATTTAAAACTTTTAGAAGCTTGCTGGTGAATAATGCAATGAAAATGTTCAAAATAATTATTCCAAGTTCATTTCATGTTTCTTTTAGTTTTCAACAATGCTCGTCATGGTAGATGCACCATCAGTTGCAAGACAAACCAACTTTTCCAATGATAACTTATATTTATTAAGAACTTCCATGAGTCCACCAAAACTCTTCAGTCGCTTTTTCTTTTACATCACATCCGCGAATAAAAAATGGCCTAAAAACGACCGAGATCTCGAATGTCTACTTTCATTGATTGCAATAGAGGAGGACTCGAATATTGATGTTGTTGAAATTAAACTGATTCCTCAAATTCTCAGCTATTTCTTCGATTCTGCTAGCCACAGTATTTCAACGTAAACTTACACTTTTTTTTTTTTAATTGTTCTGAGCACAATACTTCCGCTGCTTTCATTAAGCATTGATTAAAAAGTTCCCCTTCAGTAAAGGGTTTGGACTTGCTTGCAATGAAATGTTTTAATAGATAACAATTTTTTTACAGCACCTTTATTGCCTTCAAGAGATTTAGTAGTAAAGGTGCATTGCTGTTTTTGAAGAATTGACTTCAATTCTGAAAATTTGTTTTCATGGAATTTCGTAACGTATTGGTCATAGTGCCTTTTAAGATTGTACTCCTAACAAACTGAAAGAAAATTCCTACATATCAGTCGTACTATTTTATTCTTGTCTAGGACACAAAAATATTGTAGTTCCCATTTCTCTTAAAAATGTGCGGTTCTGATGCCTAACATGCTTGCTGGATGGCAGTGACTGACGACTGAGTGGACTGAGCCATTGTACATTGTGCAAACAGGTGTCAGTTACATTGCTTCTGCATGATTCAGGCCACTATATTTTCAATTTTTCAAATGTAAAATTTGTACTTAATTGTGTTTAAATAAAAGTAAATTTATTTACGAGTACTTCAAGATAACTTATTAATATTTTTCCGTCTTTTAGTTAAGAAAAATTTTTTTTTCAAGAAAGTCTCAGTGGCCTACAGCTTTTATGTTGACGGGCTGCATATTTGACATGCCTGCATTAAGAGCTAAGGGAATGACTGGGAGCAGCAATGTGCTTGATACATCAATGTCAGATTATTCTTACAGTTCACATTAATTCACATAGTTGTCTTTATTCTTAATCGACTGATAAACCACTTGGAAAGAAGCCTCATGATAATGAGTTGCCTGCATATTAAAAGTCCATTGTATATTTGAGCCCAAGACATACATCAGAAGGCTTCAGGCAAAGGATGTATTCATGAATCCTGTTTGCAGTGGATCATATTTGTTGAAACATCATCTTTACTAGTGGAATGAAATTTTAGTAACATATATATAAATATTCATATTTTTAATGTTATATAAAGTTTATGATCATGTTATTCGATCCCAACCCATCTCTTTTCTTTTCTTTTCTTTTTTTTTTTTTTTTTTTTTTAGTGTAGAATGTGATATGAGAAGTTGATATGGTTTGAATATGGACATAATTTCCATTTTTTCCAAAATGACAGCCCATGAATGTAGCACCCCTTATAAATATCAGTTTCAATACAGATAATTGCTTTTTAACTTACGTATTGAAAGCATTATCAAAAGCTGTTATCATGGTTTGGATCTCAATTTTTTTGCTCTCAGAAATTTATCTCTCCATTTTTGCTGTGTGCTATTCCTTGGTTTCAGATTGATCCATGATGTAAGAAATGGCCAGATGTTGAAATAAATATTTGTAAGCAACAATTATCAATTTTTATTAATGATATTTTTTTCTTACTGTTAATAGGTTTTATCAAGTTACATCAATCCTGGCGGCCATATTCCAAGCCATTTCAATTCCAAAGACAGTAGTACTAATTCAGCTGAAGAAGATATTTCACCTCCTGTTTTATTACCTTCAGTATTTTATGATTTGCTTTATCAGTCTTGTTTGCTGCCAGCTATATCATCTTATCTACGCAATGATTCCGGTAGGTATTTTTAAGTTAATTGCCTTTTTACTATAATATACTAGACTTAAAAATTTCATCAGAAAATACTTTATTTCAGTTACGAGAATCACTAAGCTATGAGCAACTTACAAGTTTTTGAGAACCCTTTGTTATAAAGACCAGGCTTTGAAATGAAATTTGAAATTGAGATATTTTTTTATTAATTTCGCAAAAATCTCAGTCTATTATAATGCTAGGATTACGCTTGCCTTCTGCCAGAGTTTAATGATTAATCCAATTTTCATTGAACCTAATCCACTTACGTAAGCATTATTTAGGCACTCATTTGATTCCATTATTGCAGTGATAAAAATGAATGGAGAGTTATGATTTACAGGACTTCTTGATTATTACAAAAAAAAAGTAATCTAAAAGATAGATTGTGGGCTATTGAGTGATACGATCTTGATAAAACCACTCTTATCACATTGTAGCATTTAATATTTCTGTATGGTAATATTATATTTTTACTAAATCATGCTGCATATCATGAATTTATTCATACATTTGAATATCTATAAAGTGGGGAGGAAAAAATATGTAGCAATGCATTACTGTTTTCAAACAGAGCAGTAATTCTTTGTTTATTTCTCTTTCATTTCTAATGGAAGAAAAATGAGTAAAGGTCGATCTGTCAGTAAATTGATGATTTGTTTTGATGTTGACTAATTTATTTATTTATTAATACTCTACAACTGCCCTTCTGTTCCAGAAGCCTCATAAATGTAACATAATTACAGTTAATGAATGAAGCTAACATTGTATCTATTCAAAAAAAAATATCAAATAAACTACAAACTAAAACTTACAACTAAAACAAAAAATTAATTTAAGTGAGAATTCTAACAAATCAAAGCAATACAGTATTTACAATTCTAAACAATATTTCTGTATACAGTAGAGTCACGATAATCCGAGGGGATTGGGGCTGATGGTACCTCAAATTACAAAAAACTCGGATTACACGGAAAAAAGAAAAAAAACTGGTATTTTTCAACTAAACGGGTCAAATTTAATTTATAATAGATATTAAAGTTACAGATACATTAGCAATGTTAACTGGTTACATGAAAAGACTCTTTATAAGCATTTATAACTTTAAAAAACTGCCCGGGGTCTTCTGCTTCACAGTAGAGCAACGCTTTTTATCAGCAATGTCACGCCATCGTCTAAGTAGTAAAATGGAAAACTATCACACTGACCCCTCAAATGACTTCTTGGACTCATCGCCCTGCGTGACATGGACTAGCCTCACCTCGGATTACACGGAAGCTCGGATTACCGCGACTCTACTGTACAATATTTTCTTTGTCTAAAAGAATTCTGATGAGTTAACTTTGCAACAATACTCTTGTTGCTGGCAACTCTTTCATTGTTGCTTATGTACACACATACTCACTCAGTTTTTTTAATAATAAAATAATAATAAAAATAAAATAATAGATTTGCTTTAAGTAAAATAAGAAGTACTGTTAAGTTATTTAAGCACAATTAACTTTAAAAAATTTCATCTTTCAGTTCTTGATATGGCCAGACATGTTCCTCTGTATCGTGCCCTTCTGCAGTTACTGAGAGCTGTAGCAGTTTCAAGTCAGTTGGTTGGACTTCTTCTACCAATTGATTTGCAAGATTCATCCTTGTCAGTTTGCAGCCTTCTTGCCAAGATGAAAACCTGTGTTGATACTTATGCAAGTAGATTAAAGTAAGTTTCTTGGAGCTGTCTCAGATTGTTTTTACACCAAGTTGTTAAATTAAAATAAGTGTCAGTTTTAACAATTTGTGTTATAGTTTTCATATTTGAAAGGAGGTCTTAATTTTTTGGCTACAGCTGTTTGATTTAAAAGTTTGAAATTGCAAACATTTAAAAGTTTGTCAGTTTAAATAATAGTTCACAGGACTTTGCAGTAATTAATCTGTATATAAGAGTTTTCAAAACAATGAAAAAAAAAAAACATATATATTTTTATTTTTGTTAGAAACTGCAGTTTTTATTTGTCGATGTACCATTAATCATTTAAAAAAATAAATTATTACAGTATTTCTATTTGTAGTAGGAACTCACACAAGTATTTATGTAATTTTCTTTTTTTTATTTCTGTTCCCTTTGATCCTATTATAACAACTTTGATGTTATCTCTTTGTGTTTTAATGTAATTTGTTTGGAAAATCATAAAGAATGCTGGAATTCCCCCACCCCCTACACACTCAGACACACTCCAGACTCTGGGGTAATTATCTTCTTTATCCCATGTATTTAAGAGAGACATAAGTGAATTGACCAAATTTTAAAACTGACCTCACCTGATGGCCTGTAGGGTCTGTATGTCTCTTGGGATTCCATTCTATTCACCATACAATTTTTTTGTAATTGTAAGTAGATAATTTTCCGTCTTATCATGAATGATAGATATATTTCCATGTGAATATTACCCCATATCTTATTTGATTTAGTCTAAATATTTTTGAAGTTCTTTTCTCAGGACCTTTCTTGATTTACAACAGTTTCTCTATAGTCTGGGTATATGGCTTCCTGAAGCCTTTCTCCTACCTCTCCACAACAATATAGTCATTCAGTGTAGTCATCATTTCATCCTTGATGTAGCATAGAGATAAGTCTGAAAGTATGAGGCATAGCATTAGTGATGAGAAATATGTGATAGCATGTCATTGTAAGAAGATTAGTTCAAATTAACGGTTAGATCTGTCTTAGATAATTTTCAATATATCAGGTGTGATAAAGAACTTTTGTGTAACAGATTTCCTTTTGACACTTTTTAAGTTTCTATTTATTATTTTTATCTGGATTATTTCAGTGAGGGTAGATAAACTATATCTGTTAAACATACACTTCAAGTAAGAGATTGCAAGAGGTAAAGCTTGGGGTGGTCTGAATCGGGACTTAAGTTGATGTTGGGTGGTCAGCTCAACACCTGCCTGCCTTTAACCACCAGAGGGGAAATGGGTGCAGTCCCCATTTTACAGAGGTTGGTTGAATCTGAGGATCCATCTGGAAAAGAAAAAATCAATGAAAAATTCCCATTGAATCCAGCTCCTCTAGTCCAGTCGAGTGTTAATCAACAGTTGGGCTACATTCTATTATACTTTTGACTGTTCACAGTCAGAGGCAGGATTTCAGTTGGGGGAAGGGTTGCTGACTTGCAAATCTAATATGCCCTGTATCATTTTTAACAGTCTGTTGATTGTTAAAAATTTGCTTGCATTTCTTGATGTATATGATGTACTTAGAATATCTGTTAAAAAGAAAGCTTAAATTTGTATATTATTTACTCCAAAACAATAAAACATTTAAGAAGTCAGATTAGTTGCTTTCATATAATATGGTTATTTTATATTATTTATCCCTTTTTTTAAAGGTTAAACAAAAATAAAGGCAATGGTAAGGCTAAAGGAAAATCGGTTGCTAAATTAAAAGAAGAGGATGAAGAAAATGAAGGATTAGCACAACTTATTCCTGATATCCAAAAAACTGCCAAAATAGTACATCTGGCTACTAAACGTATGCTTTTGGAAGAAGGTAGGTTACTTTGTTTCCGAATAAATTTAAGGTCTTTAAGATTTTATAGCTACATTTCTTTTTTAATTTATAAAGTTAACACTTTTTTTTTTTTTTTTTTTTTTTTATCCTTTCAGATACTTCATCGGAAGACTTGGGGGAGAAATATTCAGATAGCAGTTTAACAGTAATTCAACCCTCAGTGAAATCACTTGAAGAACGTTACATTGAAGTTATGAAAAAGCTTCAGTTTGGTTAGCAAATTCATTTATTTATTATTATTTGTACTTACACATAAACTTTGATTTTTCAGCTGAACTGATACCTATAAAACACCTATAAAAAAAGTTTGAAACATTTTTATTTATTTTATTTTTTTTTAATAAAATTCTTTAATTAAATTAATGCATAACTTCATAGAACTCTCAGTAATCAGTAGGAGGCTCGAGTTCGTATTTGATAGGAGCTCCATTACAGGATGTTGAAGAAAGTAGTAGTTAAATTGAAATCATTTATTTTTATTATTAGATTTGGTGTCAAAAAGATAACCTTTGTTGCCTTGTTTATAAATGAAACTCTAGGGCTGTTAGAGATGTTTGTAGATGTTAAAATTACCAAAAAATGTGAAATTCACAAGATATATTAACCCAGAGTGTTGAATTTTGTTACGAACAATCCGACTTGCGAACAGGCTCCCAAGGTTCCCCATTAGAATAATTTATAATTAAATAATTACATTAATAATTCAGGAACTAGTTTCTTCTGCGCATGTAAACAAACTCACATGGTGTCAGCGGTTTGTTGACACAGCATCTTAATGCTAGCCGTTAGTCTCATTATTTATATGGTCAGCACAGCATCACTTTAGTCTTAAACCTTTTTTATTCGTTTTTGTGAATCTTTGTTTACTCATATGAACATGCAGTAGTTTCTGTAACATTATTATTATTATATTAATGTTTCTATTCTTGGATTTCCCCAGCTAAGACGACATGGCAAGTCAAGGACCAAAGCACATGTGGCCTTTGTGTTTTTTTTAATTATTATTATTATTATTATTCATCAGGATCCAAGTTACATACAAATCCGACTCGGGAATGTATATCATTCGTAATCCGGGGACTGCCTGTATTTATGTCATATTTAAGAGTTTATAAAAATTGTATTTCAATCAATGCAGTTAATTCATTTTAGGAAAATTCGAAAATGAAATTTTTGTTTTCAGTTTGAATTACTATAAGTTCAAGTTTTTTTTTTTATTTTTTTTTTTTAGATAAGCTTTGTAATAATGTTAATTAAATTCCCATTTCAGTTGTAATTTTGTACTGATATTGTGCTTTTTGTTTTTAATGTCTTCTTGTTGCCATAAGGCTAAAACAACACAAGTTTTCTTTGTTTTTTCTGTTATTATTTATTTTTATTCATTTTACTTTATTCGACAGCTTTATAAGTTAGTATAATCAAGCAAAAAAAATGTGTGTATAGATTTTAATGAAAAATTTGTTTTTGAAAATTCTTAAAATATATTTAGAATGTTTTTCAAGTAATGCAAATATCAATCTGTGTGTAGAAACTTGTGGTGACTAAGTTAAAAAAAAAAAGAAAAGAAAGATAGTTCAGAGATATTGTCTAGATTTTTTTAAGTTTAGTTGTGTTGTCTATAGTTTAATAGATTTTGGTATATTAAGAGCTACTTTGCTTAGGGTCTAAACTATACAGGGTGTTTCAAAAATACACGGCATAATTTCAGGTATGTATTTCCCACATGTAGACAATCAAAATAGTTCATTACAACATATGTCCGGAAATG
>JAFIDM010014012.1:23979471-24002997 GCA_023159025.1 Thereuonema tuberculata
CATTTCCGGACATATGTTGTAATGAACTATTTTGATTGTCTACATGTGGGAAATACATACCTGAAATTATGCCGTGTATTTTTGAAATACCCTGTATAATTGTATTTCAAAGAGAAGTATAGAGAAAGTCTTGGTAAATAGTTGCATTATAGTTTATTAGTTCTTATCGAGTTTACTTTTGCACCAGGAAGGAAAAATATTTTATTAATTTTTAAAAAATATTTTGAATAATGAGCTTTGTTTAAAATATTTTCAGATACCTTCGAGATGATAGTTGAAGAAGACGACACAATAAGATTTATTGTTTCCCATCATTTTGAATCTAATATGCGAGCTTCGTGGGATACTGGTCATCCAGCCAGGGCAAGGCGTCTTGCACAGGAAACTGTGACATTGTCCACATCTCTTCCATTGTCGTTCAGTAGTAGCGTATTTGTTCGCTGTGATCAAGATCGTCTTGATATTATGAAGGTATATTTCTTAATATCATAATTGAAAAGTATAACCAATTAATATTAAATCTTTGAATAACGAAAGTCCATAATATTTATATAGAATGAAGTATTTATTTGAAGATAAATAAACATAAGTCAAATTATTAATGACTCTTTGTGATTCATATTTTTTTTTTTTTTTGCAGGTTTTAATAACAGGTCCTTCTGACACTCCTTATGCCAATGGATGTTTTGAGTTTGATGTTTATTTTCCCCCTGATTATCCAAATTCACCTATGCTAATAAACTTAGAAACCACAGGACATCACACTGTTCGATTTAACCCTAATTTATACAACGATGGGAAGGTAAGGGAATAAGCTTAGTTTTCATTTAAGGATTTTGTCTGCCTAAAAATCTGTTCTGAAGTTTATATGAGATATTTATGTATTAATTTTATTATGAATCCATTCCTTAAATTTTTGATTGCCTTACTTATTTCATCAAGTCACCAAGTTATTTAGTGTCATCAAGCAAAAGTTGCTTTATTGAAAGCTATAGCAATCCAGCCATTTACTTAGTTATTATTTGATGTAAAAATAAGAAATGAATGTGAAAAGAAAATTTTATTTTAATCACCATCAACTCCCCCCACCCCCTCTAAAAAAAAAAAAAAAAAAAAATCATTGATTCGGATGTGTTATTTTTATCCTTAATCAAAGAATTATAAGTTAAGTTTAAAATCATTTTAACATTTATTTTCTTAAGTCGGCAAAAAAAAAAAAATTTTAAATATTTGACACGAAAATAAAAAATAATTTATTATAAATTCCGCCGTCGCACAAACATAGTTCAAGTGTTCAAAAAACATAAAACATTTTAAATAACTTAAAATGAAACTACTAGTTTCGACTTCATAATAAATCGAAGTCTTCTTCTGGTTGCTTGAAATAAAATGAAAATGAATTATTTAGCTTTGGTCTTTCCTTGAGTGATGAAAGACCAAAGCTAAATAATTCATTTTCATTTTATTTCAAGCAACCAGAAGAAGACTTCGATTTACTATGAAGTCGAAACTAGTAGTTTCATTTTAAGTTATTTAAAATGTTTTATGTTTTTTGAACACTTGAACTATGTTTGTGCGATGGCGGAATTTATAATGACCTGTCAGCGCACGTAAAACTTGAACTTTGAAAAATAATGTATATTTTTTAAAAATAAATAATTTTTAAAGTCATAATAGCTCCTTTGCTTTTTATATAATAAAATTTATTTATAATGTGTATTAGCAATTAAAAAAGATAAGTATCTAAAGTTTTATATTCTTCTGTAATTGTCTAGGTATGCCTAAGTGTTTTAAACACTTGGCATGGAAGACCCGAGGAAAAATGGAATCCACAGACCTCCAGTTTCCTTCAGGTAAAGCTAATTTTGACATGTTCTGAACTTCAAATAGAAACGCAAGGCTATCATTTCAGGGAGAGAAAAATGCTCAGAGAAACCTCAATGAGGCTAAATAAAAGTTAAAATATTGTTTTATATACTAAACCTTACTTGACTTTGTTCTTAAAACTGCAAAATGATAAAAATAAGTGCTTAGACAATTAGCTATTCATCTCAAAATTCCTATTATTTGGCTACAAATTTTCAGTTTCTTTTAAATGTAATTTCAGCAATGTTAATTACTGCTAAATATAAAAATATATTGTCAAAATAAAAAGGAAAGTTTGAGAGTCAGATTCTGATGATTTGCAGGTACAACGCTAGAAGGTTGGAAATTTTATTTCTCCGCTTCCTGTGAAGCTCATTGTTTCCCTTCACAAAACTTAAGCGATTATAGGTCATTTCTTTTCATCACTATTTCATTGCTTCCTTTCTTATCAGATTCTGTAAATCTCAAAGCTTTAATTGACTGCTTTTGAATCTCGCAGCATACATTCAGATCTATACAATTTAAGAAGAAAGTTTAGCTGTCATTTTCACATCGACATCTCTCTGCAATTTGAAAACCGATGCTTTTTCCTGTAAAATTTGTATTATTTCAACATTAAATAAATAAACAAACTTTTCTTACTTCATCTTGAAATAACTTCTTTAATACTAATATATGGAGTTATTTAGTTTGTATTATTTCATTTCCATGCCTGGCATTTTTTGAATTGACGACAAACTACTCTTTTCTTCTTTGATCTTTAGTGGTTCGTTTGTCTGAAATCTCTTCCTTTCCAGTTGAGTTTCCTTGGACCTCTTGTTGAGAAATTTGGATTTCTGGTTTTATTTATGAATACGCATTTGCTTCCTTGATATTTCATTAATGTGCTATGCATTTGTTTGTTGCAGTACTTATTAATTTCCATGCGTGTGACCTTGAAATGTTTTTCTTTAGTTTGAGCAGATAAATGACTTTTCTCTCTTTTTCCTCCATTGTCAAACGTTTAATTAATCAATCTCAAAAGGTCATTGTGTTTTCAGATTCTTGTTATCTTCCACATAAGACTTATCAGTTTTCCTTTTAAAAGTTTGTACAATAATGTGTCCATCTCATATGGAATAATAAAATAGTTGGATACTCTTTGGATAGAAATTACAAGAAATGGAACAACAGACTGCACCTAATGATGTCTAGGCAGATGGGAAAAAAATGAAACTGCTGAAACTTCAGAACGATCAAATGTGGTTTGAAAATAAGTCAATCAAAATAACTTATTCCAACTTGACTTTCTTAATTTCTTTTGTCTTAGTTGGTTTGTCATCTTGACACTCTTTTGACATTAAAATTGATGGTTAATTATTCTTCAATGCTAATGTCTTATATCATTCAGTTATGTATATAAATTCAGTTATGAATGAATTCATACCACTTTTATGCCATAAGAGTTTTGATATCAATTCTAAGCTGATGGACAGTTTCTGAATCTATATTACTAAAATCTTTTATTTCTCTGTCTGTCTGGTGCAACAATGGAAAGCGGTTTTTCATTTGTCATTGTTGCGAGGAAGTTGACAAATTCAAAATGAGCATTGTTGAACTTCAAAATGTTGTGTTCTCTCCATCAACAATGGCACGTGCTATCAAATAATGATTTCATTCAAAAAGGAATAAAATATCACTTTTTGCTCAACTATTCAACAAAATCATAACCGCTTTCATTGGAATCGATTATTCTTAGATTATCTCATACTTACCATCGTTTTATCGTCAATAATCTCTATTAATTAATCAAATAGTATCGAAGTGGACAATAAGAGAAAGAGGAAGGCAGGAGAAAGAAGAGTGAAAGATATTGAGAGGAAACAATTTAAAAGATCACAACAGACAGATTTGGATCGAAACAACGAAGCCAAACATAAAAAACGGTCAAGGGCTAAGGAGACAACGGAAGTGAGACAGAGGTTAGATGCCGAACTACAGAGAGAGAGAGAGAGAGAGACCTAATTATTAAAATAAATATAAAAAAAATAATTGGCTTACAATTAAACAAATAAAGTATTTCTCAACTTACAATTCTTAGTGCATATAACTTGAATACTTCAAGTGATCATAAATCCAAAATCCAACTTGTTTTACTGGATTTATATTCTTTTTTTTTTTTTTTTTTTTTTTTTAGATTAGATACAGTATTTAACGTATTGATATAAAAGTTTGCTTGAATTTTGAGACTGCAGCAGAACTCCATAGTATTTTTCAATATTTGTAATATTTATTTTACAATTTTAAAATCTTGTTGAGTAACATATTAAAATCATTTACTAAAGCAGTGTTTCCCAATGTGGGGGCAATTCATAGAGTCTAGAATCTAAAATTTATTCTGTTTCTTATTTATTTAAATTACGAGAAATCATAATTGTACATAAATTGTTAATTAAAATAAGTAACAAATATATACACTTCATGGTAATAATGTTTTGATGGTACAGTAGAACCTCATTATAACGGACAGTTTTTTAAAAAAATATAATAATAATAAAGGATGCATATGTTTATCTGACAAGTTTTACATTTCCAAGCAAGCGATTAAACAGCGATCATTTAATGAAAAAAAAAATTTAACGTGCCCGATGATTCAAAGAATTGAGTAAGCAAACGAAGGCACAACGCTACAAGGAAGGATTCGCAACTTTGTAGCGTTGTTCCTTCGTTTGCTTTCTCAATTCTATCGATCATTTAATTTCGTTATTGTCTGAAATTCCACAAATTGCCGCACACACTCATCAGTTTTTATTCAGTAACCTTTGAGTCATGTCGTTAAGTACTTTTTATAGCTAACTATTGTCCTTTCATTGATGTACACCCTGATGCATTACACCGATATAGAATTATTTGTTATAAACCGGACTTTCATTAAAACGGACAACCTTCAGCCCCAATTAGTCCGTTATAATGAGGTTCTACTGTATTATTATTATTGGGGGGGGGGGGCAATAAGTAATAGTAATAGGGGCATAAGAATTTTAGGAAGGCTTAGGTGGGGCATAGCACAAAAAAGGTTGGGAAATACTGTACTAGAGCGTTAAAGGTATTAAAATTAGTAAAATGAATTGATTATCGCATTCAATTCTAAATGTACAAAACTGAAGTTACTGTTAATTGTAAGTGTATTTTGGAAAAGATCAAAAGAATCATGAAAAGTATTAAAGTACTTTTAAGATTGTTATAGTCTGTCAAATGAGAGAAGAACCTCCAAACAGAAAAAAGAAATGCTACTCGGTTAGTGTGTCTAGCACAGTTCATAAGCCTGCCCTCCTTCCTCAGATTTGTTAAACATGACGTTGGCTTTGGATTGTCGGCTGGATTCGGAAACTAAATGTCAACATACAATAGTTTTCCATGGCGTTTCTTACAGAACAATCCACAACCAAGCACGGCAGATTATAAACAATGTGTACTTGCACATCAAGACTTCTGCAAGCGAAGAAAATAAAACAAAAATCTGGAAAGTTACTGCTGATGCAACAGGCGTAGGAATTTCAACTGGCGGCGGCAATGTAATTTTAAATTTCATTTAAAATAAAACAATTCTTTTCATAACTTCACTTGTATACATTGAGCTCGCAAAACATCTAAGTAACAACAATTTCATTTAATATAAAGAATCAAAAATGAATAAAAAAAAGTAATATAAAGAATCAAAAATGAATAAAAAAAAAGCAAATAAAAGGAATTTGAAGAATAAAACAGAGTCACAATGCCCTCTAGGAGACAGCAGGGAAACTACAGAAGAAACTAGACATGCAATTTCAAAGCAAAATTCCAATTTTGCCTGCAAGTTTCCTCTGAAAATGGGCATGGTCCATTTTTCTCTCATTATTCAGTTTTAGTGATATTGCATTTCAGAATATCCTCTTAATTATATCCAAAGTCTGGTTAAATTACAGTTTAAAATATTATTGAAATTACATTTATTTCGATGTGGTTATATATGTTCTTCGGACTTTGGACCTTTCCAAAGGCCCAAGCTAGACCAGGCAAGGTAATTAACATGCTGTAATGAAGTCAACAATTGTGCTAATGCTACGTAGTTGCTGGGCTACTGAAGGCAGACAGGCTTGACAGAAGACAAGTGTATTGCCATTTATAGCAGGGAGAGCTCTCAAATCTGCAAGGTCGACTCACTAGGAGAATAAACCCCAATCTCATATACTGATCCTATTGGTAGACGATTGGTCAAAATCTAACCATATACAAATCACTGTTAAGAATCCTCAGAGGAGGCAAAGGCTCTTTAAGTTGGCCATTCAGTTGTAGTAGTAGAAGTAGCTCGTTTACATTAAAGCACAACAAATAAATGTGAAAATGCTATTTACAAATTTGTTGTACTAGTGACTGTATTTTAGTTTTCAAGACTTGGCTACTTAAAATTGATAAATGACAATCAGTTCACTCTAGAGTACTCTTTTCAAGGAGTAATAAATTTTACTCATCTCTAAGATACTTCATAACTCCTATATTTCTATGTAATATTTTTACATAGACATCCAGTCTCTTAATATCTTCTAAAAATATAATATTTCCTTTCCTTAAACAGGAAACTTCATCAGGTTCTGAGGACAGGAAAAAAACTTTTCCTCTCTAGAATTCTTTAAAAAATCTATGGGAGTGGGAGAAATCTGACATCTCATGAGTCATGGCAGTGAATGCCATTGGAGTCTCGTGCTGTCGCCCTGAACCTGCATTGGTCGTCATGGTACTGGACTTGCCTCAAGACCACACATCCTTTTTCCTGTCCTCAGAACCTGATGAAATTTCCTGTTTAAGGAAAGGAAATATTGTATTTTTAGAAGATATTATATGGAGTGTGTGTCGACTGGATGTCTATGTAAAATTATACTCATCCTCTAGCAGACCTGTGATATGCACTTACCTTGAGAGACAGTTCCTATATGATACAGCAGTATTTTTATTGTTGATGTTCATGAATATTTGGTTACTTAGTTATAACGGGAAATATGCAGATGATAAAAATTTCCTCGCCACCTTTTCTTTCAAATTGATTCATCAAAGCACTCTTAGCAGTCCTGCAGTCCACTGTGAACTATCCACTCGTGATTTTGTCAAACTTGTATAATTAAGGAATATTAAGTATACAAGAGAAATCTTGTATATTCAAGACAAGTGCTGTTTGTGCTGTTGTATGAGCTGTAGTATTGTTAAAACAGCCAAAAATTAGAGGGGGAGGGGAAACAACTTTAAAGATCTGCTATAACTAAAATTGACTGTACTTTTAAAGAATTAGTAAATATTGTAAGAGGAGAAAATTAATTAAAAAATTGCCAAAAAAATCTGATTATCGATTAATTTTGGATTTGGCTTTTTAAGATAATTTTGCAAATAAATGTGCATTGATAATTTAATTTTGTTGTTGTTACTTTTAGGTGCTGGTTTCTATCCAGTCTTTAATATTGGTTTCTGAACCATATTTTAATGAACCAGGATATGAAAGGTCTCGAGGAAGTCCCTCTGGAAATCAAAGCTCCAGAGAATATGATTCCAATATTCGACAAGCAAATGTTAAATGGGCAATGCTGGAACAACTTCGAAATCCATGCCCATGTTTCAAGGAGGTAAGTAATATTAAACCGCATATCACTTAACATAATCTATTAATAATCATAGCAATAGAGATAATTCGAATAACTTCATATAAAACCAGTTTTCTAAAATAAGATAGATTGTATTATAATTTATCTTATTTTGAGAAATCGGATGTAATGTAGGAGATCGGTTATCAGCAAAAATGTTAAAAGGTATTTTTTTTTTAAAAGAATTAAAATGGTTTATGGATGACTCCAATTGTTCAGTAATTTATTGTAGCATTTAAACTTGTTAAAGGTAGGAAAAAAACATTTCTCTAGTTTCTGTGTTTTGCTTGAAGAAGTTCAGCAATATGGCTGAAGGAAATATTGCTATTAAGTAAAGAGGTTTTAGATGAGTTATTTGGATGCTCTATTACAATGGAATATTTTCTTTATTAAGAATGAGATTCAGCATTTTTCCTTTCAATTTTCTGTGTAGCCCTGCTGGTTTTAGGAAGTAATTATTGACTTTGAATTTTCATACACACATTTCCTTCTTATTAAAACCTTCAATACATTTCTAAATGCATCCTATCATTTAAATGTGAATTGAAGGAGAGTAGGGCCATTTGTAGAAAACTTGGAACAACATTCCAATTTGCAAATACCCTTTTTGACTACTTTCTGACTTAAAACATTCATTTTCTTCGTGAATTTTAGAATAGTCTACACCAGGGGTTCTTAACTTATATTACAGGGGTCCAGAAACTTGGGGGGTGGGGGGAATACATCCTTTACTTTCATAACCTCCAAGGCTGGTAAGTAAGGTACTAAGGTGCCAATGGGGGAGCCTGTTAAGGTGGTCTCAGATTGGAACAGCAACCTTTGTGAAAAGCAGCGTTTGTACAACTACAAGGGTTTTTCATGAAAAAGGGGTTCATTTCCTTTATAATCATGTGTATTTTATTTTAAGCATTTAAAATGTTATTCTGAGAAGGGATTCATAGTCTTCACCAGATTGCCAAAGGAGTCCATGGCACAAAAAGGTTAAGTGCCCCTTGTCTATGCCGTACAATTCATTGTTTCTTCCTTACATTGTTTACATCCATTCCTTGATAAATGGATTATATGGTAATAATACTCCTAAAACATGATACAACAACAACAAACAAAAAACCTTACCATAACATTTTTTTATTTGAATTCTCTTTTACGGGATATATTTATCCATGAGCTGGGTGTTAATTTTTCACTTCTTAATGAAGGAGGTGTTTCTGGTATCATTTTAATGTTTTATAGGTTGTTGCATATGAATCCCATTTTATCGCTAAATCTTTATTATGACATCAGAATTAAAGACTTCCAATATAGCTTCCCTTCTACTGCTGTTTCTAATTACTGTTCAAAGTTGATCAATATTAGAAATAATGCTGTATTTAAATTTGCGAAGAATATGTTGAGACCATAATGAGATGTTAATTTGTCAACAAGACCTTAAATTGCATATTTTAGAATTTGCATATTTGGATATTCTTTTAAAGCTATTACAATTTTATGAACTTGCAAGAAGAGTAATATATAACAAGGAAAATCACAAAAGGACAATAAATATACAGTAAACTCCTGATTATCTGCGGAATTGGGTGGCGCGGCAACCGTGGATAAGCGAATTCCGCTGATAATCCGAAATGGACGAAAATCAACACAAAAATGCTTTTTACATGTTTTATTTACATTAAAATGGCAATATATACTTAGAGTACATACATTATAAACAATTATCTTATTTTAAATTATTTATTTATTTTTAAATTTTATTATTACGGGTAGGCTCTTTTAGTGTAACCTAAGCTCCACTCACAAGGTCGTTCTTTAAATTGTTTGTCTATAATTGTCTTCATTTACTTTGTTAGCCTCTTTTATTGTTTATCTTATTCTAGATTTTTTTTTTTTTTAATTTCGTAATTTATTGTACAGGAAACAGGAGAGGTCCGCGGATAATCGGGAGTTTATTGTATTTGATTTGAAAGTTTCTCCAGGAATATATGTAGAAGTTACCAATATATAAGATTCAACCATCGCGTAGAAGTTAAGCACCCATTTACAGATTATTTTTTTTCTAAATAAATTTTCAAGATTATTATAAAATTTGAACAATAAATATATTATCAAATGATTAGGTAATTAAATACAATTATTCATAATGATAAATCTTTTGGTGCTTAGTACCCCTAAAATAGCACTTACTGAAACTGTGGAATGAAGTTCTCTTCTAAATAATGTCTTCACCAGGGGAAATAAGTTTGAATTTTTTCCAAGATTATTAAATAATGGATTTTTTGTAAGCAGTTCACCCCTGGCTGGTTTTATCTTAGTGAAGTGCAGCATACTTAGTAATATTTCAAAATAGTTGCTATGCAAAATTGACTGCATTGATAGATAGTCAACAAATTATGAGATACTGCTGGGAAATAAAGTAAATTTAGAATTGTTGTTGTGTCATGAATCCATTCTCCTTAGCTCGTGCTGTTAAGCAAAAGTTCTAATATTTTTGGCTAATGTTGTATATGTCAATATTAGTTCAAGGGAAAATCTCTTATTAAGTTTTCTAAGGTTAAAAGTTATAAATTTGAATGAAATTTTACAGGTAATACATAAACATTTCTGGATGAAGCGTGCCGAAATTGTTCAACAAATCGACTCATGGATTGTTGAAATGGATGCACAAGGAAGTGATAGACGTACTGGTCGTACTATTGCCCTGAATTGTGTTGCATTAAAGGTAATTAGTTTTTTTCAGTATAGATAATTTTTTTTTAATATGGTAAATAAATCGGGTTTCTAAACATTTAAATCTAAACACACAAATAAAATATTAAAATTAGTGTTAATATGTAGAGGTATAAAATATTTCATTTTAAATCTAAAATCTAAATGTCTATTAATTTCTACTTGTTAAAAATGAGGTTGTGAATTTTTTTCGTGATTAAAAAAAAAGAAAAAAAAATTGTAATTAAAAAATACAGAATATAAATAATAAATTATGATACAAATAATAAGTTTATTTCTTAAAGATACAGTTTTTATCATCAAGCTCATCAAATTCAGTCTCTTTAAATAATCTTACAATTTGTATTACAAGAAATGATCGTCGCAGCTTAAAGCAATGTAGAAGATTTTTCCTAATCAAAACTTTTTATTTTTAAACTTTTTTAGCGGCATTTCAGTCAACTGAAAGAAGAATTTATGAAGATGAAAGCACCAGAAGGTTTAGAAGATTTAAACGATTTACTGGATCTTAGTAATAACCACATGGCAAGCGACGGGGCTGCTGTGACATCCGCTGAAAGTAGCAGTAGGGAGAGTCCCGATTCTGCACACGTGAGCGTCGGACCTATATGAAATGATTTGAAATAATATTCTGTAACCTCGCAGTGACTGTGTCTCTGAAAATACATGTAGGTCTACTACAGTATCAGGCACTATACAACTAGTGGCCAAGAGTGTGAAAGCTATGTTGGAACTCAGCCATATTACAAGTGCCCTGTTTGGAATTGTGTATATGAACATGTAAATAGTTATAATTATTTATTGAAAAGTCTGAAGGAATGATGAATGAGAATATAATACCCTGCAGACAGTAAGAGTAGAGGAGTGTTGACTGACAGTAAAGTGAATTGATCACCATAAAAGAAAGGGGGTGAAGATTCTAGTTCTTAAGGGAATTAAAATAATGAGATTCAGATATTACCATCTTCTCTTTTTTAATTATTCTGTTTTTTAACTGAAAAATCTTAGAAACCTCTTATTTATTGATTATTTTGAAGTTGCTTCAAAGGTTTGAAGAAGAAGATAAAAAAAAAAAAAAACTTCCCAAAATCTTGCTTTCTGCACAGTTATTGTATCGAGTAAGTGTGTAAAAAGAGTAAATGTGACATAATTACTAATGCCTCACTGTTTCCATCACGACATTATTTGATGGTATTTTTTTATAAGAAAGAAAAAGAAGTGTACGTAGGACCATCATGAGCATCATCTGTTAAATGATCAGGCTGGAATAATTAAAAATTCCTGGTCATTTGTTAGCATTGAAATAAGTGAAGCAGCATTTTCGACAAAAAAATCATATTCATGCAAGAAGGTTTGAAATTTTATCTTGTTAATAAGAATTATGATTGAGAATGTGGATATATTTTCCTAATTTATAATACTTTGTTGTTATAATCTTTATAATTCTGCCTTGTAAAATAAAAATAAAAGAAAAAGAACAAAAAAAAAAAAAATCTTTAATTAATAACAAACAAACAAATTACAAAGAATGTTTTGTAATTTCAGTTCTAAGGCAACGCCAAGTCTTTTCAAGGGATGGAATCTCGCAGGAATTACTTTCTTTTTTCTTTTGTTATCTACAAAAAAATAAGTAACTAAATAAAGCAGCAGCAAACATGTAATATATAACAAGTATACAATGTTGGAATTGTGATTCTTAGGGATTTTTTCTGTCTTAACCCTAAAGATGAAAAACTGTGATGGAACAAAACCAAATCATTTTGCTTGTACAGCCCTTGAAAATTTTGAAATACAGATTGTACAGTCATTTATTTATTTTTAGTGTGTTTTTTTTTTTTTTTTACTTCTGGTTATTACACAACTACTTTTATTTAGATTTAAAGATTTTTTTTTTTTTTTTCGAGAGCTTTATTACTTTTAGCTTTAATTAATCTGTTAATAAAATTTACCAACTGCAGTACCTACTTGTTGTGATCCACTACATAGATGTAAAAAATATCACACAGACACACTTACAGTTGCTGATACATAAAATAAACACAAGGAAAAGTTTAAATAAATATGAGTGAAAATTTTTCTATTTGAAGATTTTACAGCCATTTACAGCAGGAGTTAGGGTTTAATTTTCTTTGCTTTTAAAGAGGAAAATAGGATGGGACAAAAGCAGCTATTTTGCTTTAAAATTATCTTTATAGCCTTTGAAATTTAGTTTGGACAGATAATTTATTTTTATAGAATTCTAATTAAAGCTTTTAGATTCTTTTATCTGATAACAAGAAAATTATAATTCATAATAGCAAGATTTCTACAACTGTCTTAATGAATAAAACTTAATAACAATGGGCGAGACCAAATTGTTTACCAAGTGACATCTGGAACAGCTGTTTCATGCTCTTTGGCGATCATCAGCCAGGAGCAGTCACCGGTAAAACAACGAGGCTAATATGTATCTGTACTGAGGCTCATATGAATGATCATCGGAAGCGCAGTGATGCCTCAAGAGAAAAAAATGAACAATAAAAAGCTCACTAATGAAAAATTAGTGAGAAAATTTATTTTGTGCCAGCCTCAGTATATAGACCTTGTTGTTTTACTGGTGACTGCTCCTGGCTGATGATCACCAAAGAGCATGAAACAGGATGTCACTTGGTAAACAATTTGGTCTCATCCATTGTTGTCTATTAATAATTCAAAGCGCAGTTTGAATTTTTATGCTTTAAAAAAACTCATTGAGGCCGACAAACAGCTGGCACATGAATTTTCTCACTAATTTTTCATTAGTGAGGTTTTTACTGTTCATTTTTTCTCTTGAGGCACCACTGCACTTTCGATGAGTAAAACTTAACATTCATTAATAAATAATTAAAAACAGATAGCAAGGAAATGCACATAGGAGTGTCATTGGCTTCATATGATAACAAACCCTAAGCACTTGAACTCCAACCTTACACACACACTCAGAGAATGGCATGTGTCAAAGCAGATAAATTCTTCTAATACTCACGAATTGGGTTAAAATGTTTATTCATTTATTAAAACAAATCTCCTAAAATATCCACCTATGGAAGGACTATATAATAGTATTTTTTCATGCTCAGTTCAGTTATTCTATGATCCTAAAACAGTGTAACGAAAATGGACTGCAAGCATGCAGTTTTGAAGATTATCGATTGGTGCAATAATAAGTGGCACACATGACAAGAATTCACCAACAAAATGCCACAAAAATGGCAAGCCTCAAAGGAAAGGGCAAGCCAATGGGTGCTACATCAGACTCTACTGTATGGAAAACCCACCAATACAGGAAACTATGGCTGACAGGACAAATTTGGCTCCATCAACTGTCAACAAGTATATTAACAAATGACCGCTATGAAAAAATATCACAAGGCACATGCACTCGTACCTCAACACATTCAGGAACGAAGGACCAGCTGTCGTAAACTTTGAGAGGTACCTTTCTGGTGAAAAATGGAAATATGTTTTTATTCTTGATGAAGCTTGGGTTTGTTTAAGCGATTGTGGGAAGTCACAAGCCAATTCATATCGCCCTCATGATAAAAAAAAAAAAGGCTCTCTAGCCTTTGTACGGCAAGGCAAAGACTTCATGATTGTCAAGTTGCCATGGCTCATACATCCCAGTCAAGAACCCTGGGTGTCATTCTATGAACTACTGTGACTTTAGATTTCTAAAACATGCACTTGGAAAACGTTGGTGAAAAACCATTGCAGGCCTTTGGAAAATCATACGAGAAGTGGAACAGAATTCTCTGCAGAAACTTCTACTTCAATGTAGAGTGATTGTTAGAATAAGGGCAGTCACATAGTAGATATTGGCGCTATGGCTTTTTCATTGGTGTAATCTTTAAATAAAAATGTTATCGTAGAACTTAAAAGATGTTGATGAAATTTTTTATCTCCACTTTTTTATAGTCTTCTACTCTCATTGGCCAGGTCTCACTGCCATATAGGAGGATTGCCCTAACTGTGGCGCAGTAAATTCGAGCCTTGGTTTTGTGTCGTATGTCTTTCCTCCTCCAGATGCTTTTGAGGGTATCAAATGCAAAGTGGAGATTTTTGACCACCGATGCCTACGGCAAATCCTGGATATCCACTTTCCAGCACATATTACAAATGAAGACGTCCGATTATGTTGTGGGGTCTCAAGTATCACGGAGGTGGTTAAGACCAGAAAATGGAAATGGATTGGACACGTTCTCAGAATGCCCCCACAATGCATTCCCGCAGCCACTTTCAGAAGCATCAACTGCTCAACATGGAAAAGACCCTGTGGTGGCGTACATTCCACAATGAAGCAGCAAATACAGAAGGGAGGCAGAAGAACTAGTTCTGAAACCTCTCTGCTTAAGCAGAAAGCAATACAATGCCAAGTGGCTTGATTCCCTGACAACAATGGCGACAGATTGCAAGCAATGGAAAATCATTGCACAAAGGCCCATGAGGTTGCCCAAATGCAATTCTGCATGAAATGGGCGATAAGTAAGTTAGTTGATGAAATTTCTAACAGTTTTGGAGTTCTATTTGCACTCCATCTTCAGTGGAATAAAATGTGATAACGTGGAGACGGAAAGATATTTAACAGCATTTCATTTTATTGCATTCCGAAACTATCAGGGAAATTTTGCCAACATGTATATATTTGCACTTTCTTTTTTAAATATCAGTTTTAGATTGAATGACCATTTTTTCCCTTACATTTCATTTTAAATAAAAATTAAGCCATTTATTCTACTGATTTTGAAGACTTTTTGCTTGTTCAGAATGCTTTAGAGGTGCCGAGTGCTCACCAATGATCATTTATTCATAGCTTTTCAAGTTGCTGTACTGCATAGAAATTTATGTCAGTTTCTGGACAATGGCTGGAAAACATTCAATGTTGCTACAAGAATAAAAAAAAAAAAAGTAAATAGTAGTGGACACTTAGTGTGAAAATGTATTGTTAAGAGTACAAATAAATTTACCGTTATTGATTTCTGCTTTATCATAATTACCTTGATAGCAACCCACAAGTTCATTGGAGAAGATTTAAGATAAAAACACTTAAAAGGCATTTAATTTAGATCAGCTCTGCTGTTTATGGATGATTTTTAAATTTTCTTTCATCAAATTGGACCACTTCTTCAGAGCACAAATAAGTTCCTGCTTGGTTTTTGGAGGGCGTTTCATGCAACAATGAATCATGAGATTTTGTCCCATACAATGGGTCTGGGGAGATTGCTGGCCAGTCATTGCAATGAATTGCCTCGATCTCGAGAAGTCTGCATCGCTTTTGTACGATTGTGGAGTGCATTGTCATCAACGAATAGAAAGTCTTCGCCTACAGCACCACGGAATAAACAAGCATGACATTGGCAAACGATACTGCAACTACGTTCTTCTGTCTTAAAGTCCCATTTTCCAGCATTTGTAGCTCAGTATGTCCAGCCACTACGATACCTCCCCACCATCAAAATATCTGTCCTTTTCCTGCACAATGTTGTGATGGTAAGCAGTACCGTTTCCGAGCCATATCAGCTGAAGTCTAGAATCTGAGGAAAAACTGAAACAAGACTCATCCGTGAAATGTACAGCGGCCAACTAATTACTTGTTCAAATTCAGTGTAGTTGACACCACTGCAAACATATACTATGGCAAGCTCTGGGTAGAGAGACAATACTATATAGGCCTTCAGGCGTATAGCCCAACATGTTGCTTATGTTGTTTGTCGGGGATATCTGCATTCCTGTGCTGCTATAGAAGTGACTCACAAGCTGACCAGCCATATTACAGCAATTACGTTTGGTTTTTAAAGCTAAAACTCTGCTTTCATGCATTGTAGTAGCACAAGGACGACCTTCTTAGATATGTCTGGAACACATTCCATTGGTTTGAAACGCTGCCCAGAACCTAGATACAACTCTATGGCCAATTCTGAACTCCCTGGCAACATCAATTACTCTGTGGCCTTCTTTCAGCTTCCCTATAATTCTTCCCCTGCGTGAAATCATCAACTAGACGGTTTCATGTGGGGATGAATTGCAGGAAAGCTGAAAGACATCTAGATGATGACTTGTGATATACTGAAAATTTCACGTTTGTCACTTCTTTCTTTCACATCAAACAAGTTTCACCTACTGCCCCAACCGTTACCTTTTAACCATTTCTAGTGCAACCACGTGACCTCTGTACACATGATTCACAAATTTGCATATGAATCATCTGCAGGTAAGCAAATTGCCACAAGCTGTTTCTCTTAATTTGTATTAGTAATCATTAGAACTGGTCGTCATCCTTAAGCCCTGCGAACACCATGCAATTTTTCAGCAATTTAGTCATCCGATTTTGACGTCACGAGCAGTTTTGAGCCCATTTATTGATTATATCAGCTCATGACGTCAAAATCAGATGACTAAATTGCTGAAAAATTGCATGGTGTTCGCGGGGCTTTAGGTTTTGGATAGCTGGTTTATTTTTTTTTTTGGACTTTAAATATTAAAAAAGTGTAGAATTATTTATGATTTTCATTTATAGTTTAACGCCCATTGGTAGTCGCTCTAAATCACTATCTCAGTAACTTAATGTCAAACCTCATTCATATAAGGATTGGGTGTTATTTTTTTCTTTCATTCATTGTCTATCATTAGGAGGATGGGGAATGTTTGGGGTTTTACACAAATCTTACATTTTTTGTCCCCATTTCTACCAACTTATTATTGCAGTCACTCTTAAAAGAAACACTAAAAGTGTACTTTTAAATAATAATTATTGTCAAAGAATGATTTTGGATGAACACATTGACATAGATGAATTTAATGTGTTCATTCAATTATTTTTTAAGATAGAAAAATTTTATTATAACTTTAAAATGCTCTTTCATTAATTATGGGTTAAGCATAGTGTTATTCTCAAGTTCTGTGAAGAATATAATAATTGACAAGTTGCTAGTATTTTATAGAAGCCTAAATCCTTAGTCATTTCATTCTTTTCAAAAGCTCTGATTTTAAATATGATTTTTCATATATTATTCTTTTAAAAATGAAATTTTTCAAATGCGTTGCTTGTCATGCATAGAACATTAAACAAGGTGACTCAGATGGAGTTACTGCCACTTACGGAGCTCATGACATTTTGAGCAGAAAATATCATATAAACTTGGTTCTTGTTCTCAATATTTGCAGTTAATGAAGATTGTTTGTAAAAGACCTCTTTCGTTAGTTGGAGGAGTAAAAACAAACGAGAAATAAAGAATGAACTTTTCAGAAATAATAGTTTTCAATAACAAGACTCAAATTGATAGAATTAGTGTGATTTTTAAGAATTGTTCTGATAAGCGTGTCAGAATAATGTAATTTTATAGTTAAACTTGATACAACTTAAAGCTGTAACATATTTTCAGCAAATTTTTAAAACATAATTGGGATTTTTCTTTTTTTTTTCCAAATCAAAATGCTAAAACGGCAAACTTTTTGGTGGTCTTTAATCCTGTTGTATTTATCTTGTAAAATATACACTGTTCTGGCAATAAGTTTTTCTAAAATACTAGTTTTTAAATGTTCTCCAGTTTATCTCAAGTTGTAAATTTTATTTGATCCAGCACAGCAGTGGTGATGGCACTTGCTGGAGAAGTCTACTTCCGTCTCCAGTGGAACTTGTACTTTTTTTTTCATTACTCCTAGTTTGTTCAGCTGTCAAATGAATGATTGGCTTATGAAAAAAAAAAAAACATAACTGCAAACAAGCATTACACTGATCATTCAATTCTATTGTGTCCCATTAGGCCAGATATTTGGAGCTTATACCTTGAAATGCCTAGACAAGTTCTAAATGCATTACAGACTTTTTCCCTTGCAACTGAATTCTACATTAGATAAATACTGGATAGCATTTTAAACAATAAGCATGCAGTTCAAACTAGTTTTATGAACATAATACACATCTCAATTCCATTATGATTCATGTTAAGGAATTTCTAATAACTGGAGCTGCCAAATTTTTTTGTAATTCTGTTCAACATTAAATATTGGGTTGTTTCATAATTACTGGCCGATTCCGACAAGAGTAACTTACAGAGCCAGTTAAAAAAAACCACATCATAGTAGGAACTACCAAGCACCCCTGGAAAATGAATGGGTTCACTCCACGTGTTAAAAAAGTTATTTTAGTCAGATCAAATCAGTAAACTTGGACGTAATGTGTCCGAAACGGTTGCCAATGTCAATAAAACGTGGGGTATCTGCATGATGAGTGACAGAACTGTCCATAGACTGTTTTCAAAGTTCCGTACCGGTGATGTTGACATCAACCATAAGCCAGGAGCTGGTTGTGTGTGACACAGTACAGTTGTGGAAGAAAAAACAACGTCCACCGTATTTAACTCAGTGCCACACTTTCCGTATCACCAAGGACAGTTTCCACACATCTGGCAGCTGTGGACAAGGTTAAAAAACCAGCAGATACAGCACCTGGAAACATGCATTGCCTTCCAAACACGTGAGGCTAGCACTCCCTATCTGCGTCAGATTCTTACAGTTGATTAAAAATGGATGCTTTATGACAACAGAAAGCGAACAGCGCAGTGGCTCAGTAACCACCAAAACAAAGTCCAAACCAGACTTGTACACACACGAGGTTCTGATCTGTGTGTAGTGAATTGCCAAGATTGTGATGCAGTAAAGCCCGTTTTACATTTACCATTTCACTCGCCATAAATGCAAGCCATAACGCAGAACATGACGGGGTAGATTGAGAGTGATTAGTGCACTGCTTTACACTCACCTTCCATCAAACGGAACATTTACACTTCTCAATTGTCATCATGCCTACGTTTTATTTACGAAAAAAATAGCAGTGATTTATATAAAAACCATGTAGTCAATTTAATTAATTAAAATAGGAAATATTCATGTTTTTTTTTTCATCGTTTTGTGTTTCTTTGTTTTCAGTTTCGATAAATAATTCAGTCTCGTTAAATCTCGATCAACGGCGATATCTTTTCGAGATCTCGGATTCGAATTTTCAAGCCGAAATTCTGAAATGATTTTGATTAATAATGTAACATTTTATGAAAGCATCCATGAAAACATAAGAAAAAGATGCCCTCCGATCGTGAAAATCATTTTTGTAATCGGTAATTTCGAATAAATAGATACAAATCGATTGGGCTTCCAAGTTCTACAATTCGTCACCAGGAGCGATAGTGTCGATGTCGAGCCATTTCTTCAAAGATAGCCCAAGCTCTATCGCTGGACATCTCCGCGACATGTCTGATGGCGAGTGAAATGGTAAATGTAATACGGGCTTAGAGTTTTTGCCATGTGGCCAAACATCACAACTGCCAGATATTGCCTTCAGCTGAACCAATGTCATCAGATATTATGCAATAAACAACCATCTTTTGCCAGTTGTTTGGGTCCCATGCTCCTGCATGATGGAGCACGACCACATGTCTCTTGGAAGCATGCAAAAATTGAACACCTTGTGGTTTGAGGTTCTCCCTCACCCTCCATATTCACCCAGACTTGGCCCCCTCAGACTTTCACATGTTTTGCCATTGGACAACTTCTTGAGGGGGAAATGGTCAGCTAACCAGGATGGTATGATTCTTAGACCACAGTGGCAGTTTTGCACTGAAAACACGTTGGATACAGATATTTTTCTAAATAAAATGTAATTCTTTGTCCATTACTGCCGATTTTGTTATTTGTGTCAGAATTGGCCAATAATTATAAAACCCAATATTTTGAGATTCCCTTACTGTCTGAGACTACAGGAGGAAGATTAGAAATCTTTTGAGAAATTGTAGAGACTGATAAAAATAGCTGATTATGTGTATTAATTTACTAGAATTATTACCACCTTCTATGCAGAAAACTAGGAGAAAAAATTCAGGATATGAAAATATGTGTAGCTTATTTACCATGTTTTATTAAAAGATAACAATAATCAATTTTTAAATAGGAGATGCTGATATCTTAGATTTAACTCAAGTTTATTTTATTTATAATAAATACAATTTGCTGAGGCTTAAGGTTTTTTAAGGAAATAACAAAAAGGGAGCTACATAAAAAAAACATTATTTTGAAGGGTTATAAATGTTGTTAAAACATCTTAAAGAACAAGTATATACTTCTAATGGAATTAATCTATCCAAAGCCTGATATGGAAGACAGACGGACCTTGCAAATTTTTCTGAATCACATGGCTTGATAATTATGTTGAAAGATTCAAAACATGATCGTCCACATATACACCAATGACAACTGTCGAGGTAAGCCTTTAATCGTCTAGGTACTTCATCATCAGTGAAAGCCAATCTAACAGAGGAAACAAAAGGAAAAATGAATTGACAGTTATTTTGCAATAGTAATTAAACAGCATCATTCAGTGATGATGTATCTTGTCTTAGGAAACTAAGTACAGTTTTTGTTTTGCATATTTTTTTTTCAATAACTTAAGTTCTTTATACAAAAGTTACATTCATTATCATTTCTCTTTCAAAAATATAATTCTATTACTAAGGTATTTTTTCCCTATTAAGTATTAACATCTAACAACTGCATTTGATGTTACCAACCTAATATGCATTAATATTACTGTGGAAAAACAAAATATTTAAATGGTTGTTCCATTGAAAACACTAGTAGAGGTCTGCATATTAACATGATAAAAATGTGTTATGCTTGTAAAAATTAAAAAAATAGACGAATGATGAATTCTATTTCAATTTCTAAAATGAATTATGTTAAGAAACAAGCAGATAAAGCAGGTTGTTAAATAATTTTGAGAAGAAGAAAGCACATCTCAATTTTAGGGTCACAAGTGTGAACCAATAGTTAAAAGGCAAAATGATAATATTCATAGCAATCTCACAATATCTCATCCACCTTGTATCTGACACCCCAAAGTAGAAAACGCAATGATGAAACATTGTCGCAGAAAGATATCGTATAGAATGAACGTTTTTTGCGGGGCATAAATGGAAATTTAAAATAAACATTAACATAAACATAGAAGAACTGATCATCTGTAATTTCTTACTTATTCACCTATAAAACCTCTATGATTATTTTATTACTAAAATGCCCACACCCGCAGAAAGTTTTTCGTCTTAGCATCAACCGTTGCAGAAAGATAAAAAACATTCTGCCTCGGGGATCTGATATAATTAAAGCAAATATGCTATTTTTTGCATAGTCCCAAAGGAGAAACATTTCATGGGATAAGATTACAGGACGCTATAGACCATACATCAAGTTCATTCTTTCCTACTGAAAATTTTAAAACTATTGCTTTACATTTTTATTGAGGAATTGGCCGCATGCTATCTTTAACAAATTGTGTGTTTTTTATATACATTATTGTTTGTGAAAATTGCAACACCAAGAAAGAATTATGCTATTCAAATTGAAATTTATCTCAGATTACATTTGCAGAGCTATACAAGATTTTGTCACTCTAAATTATTATCCTGTGAAGACACTTCAAGCAGCAATAACAGATTCTATGTGGCATGGAATTAAAAAGAATTTTTTGATATCAACCCAAGGAATGGTTTGGAGTTACTTTGGAGACACTCAACAGGCCAGCTGTTTATCTGCCATGTCCCAGATATGTTCAATTGGGAGAAGCAGTATCTGCTGTGCATGGAAGAGGTCTTTGGATATTCTGAGCCTCATGTGGGCAAGCACTGTCCTGCTGGAATATAACATCAGAACAACTCTGAATGAAGAGTATCACCTCTAAAACATCCCTGATATATTGCTGGCAATTGAGAATTTTATCAGGAAGATTGCAAATTAAACCTAATGGCACCCCAAACCATGACACTTTGTGTTGGGTCAGTATGCTCCTCCAAAATGCACGCTACAAACTGGCATTCATCACGATGTCTTCAAACACTTATGCGACCATCATGGGGCATCAAGTTGCCAATCAGCCCACCAATGTCTGTGTTCGAGACCCCTGAAATATCTATGGTTAAAGGAAATCGCAACAACCGGTCTTCTGTTAAATGTCGAACTGTGCTGGAAGACAAAGCCTGACCTGTGACAATGTTTCCACTGCTGTGCTAACACCATGGATGATGTTGTGTGATTGGTCACTGCCATGCAGTAAAGGTTTCCATCAGGTTTTAATTAACATGCTTCATGTCACTCTGTAACTCTTGAAATCATGTGATTTTAGATGGAGCAAATGATTTTGAGCCACAAACGAGCTTGAGGTTCTGTTTTGGGGGATATATCGAGGGCTCTATGACATAAAGGCCTAAGTGACAAAATCTCCATTCCGAGATATTAACGGTTTTATGTTGATATTGCCTATACAGTTCTATCAGTTAGGCTTTTTATGGAAGGAGAATTTTACCAGTTGCAATGAAATTTTCAGTTAGGTCTCTTTTTCATATAAAAGGTATGGTCTAGGATTTCACTTAAGACATGTAACTCAATTTTTACAAAAATGTCATAGAGCCCTCGATTATGGTACCTAAGGGGCCCTCTGTCTGCTAGCACTAAAACGAAAGGAAAAAGATTTTCCTGTCATAGCCTTAAAGTTCCTATCTTAAATTTTATCTCATGTGGACCATATAGGAAAATAGGTACTATAAGGCTGCAAAAATTATTTAATTTAATAAATTTAGTTTAACAAAATGGTAAAATTATTTGGTAATTCATTTTGGTCATTAACTTATCTGATGTTCTGTAAAAAAATTTCAAACCATACTTACTCAGCATTCATTATTGAACGGGCTGACGCTTCAAGCAAGCTTGGAGGAGTGTCCAAATTTAAGCAGACTACACGATCAGCATTAGTCAGTTCCAAGGGATTTCCAAACACATCAATTAGATCCAGTTGCAATTTCATAACATTTCCAGGGAGTGATGTTAGTTGATTATTTGCAGCATTCAGCTCTCGCAGTGATCTAAGTGAGAAGATCTTTTCTGGTAATTTATTTATGTGGTTATCACCGATTCTTAAAGTAGTCAAACGCTTTAAGTTACATAAATTATCTGGCAAGGACTGCAGATGATTATTGCTTATATTAAAACTTAAAAGGGTAGTGCAGAATTTGGCATTAAAGAAACTTGCTGGAATTTCTTGTATTTCATTGTTCGATAGGTTTAGTTCTGTGAGTTGTGACAAACTCTTTGAATCCTTCAATTCAGGAAGAGATTTTAATTTGTTATTACTGAGATTTAAAATTTTTAAATTGTGAAGAGCTAAAATTCTTGACTCAATCCTTGCTAAAAGACAATCACTAATTTTCAGAATTTCAAGAGAAGATGGAAA
>JAFIDM010014012.1:24013686-24038579 GCA_023159025.1 Thereuonema tuberculata
TGTGATTGGTTAGTAACATTTAACATCATTTCAAAAATTGACGTTTGTTACAAAGGAAATGCAAACATGGCAAAATGGAAAGATCAGGAGGTAAAAATGTGACTGCACATGTCAGGATGTGATGCTGAAGTGTCTCAGCCTGCTAAAATCTACAGCTATCCCTTCTGAACTGAAGGTACAGTGATAAGAGCAGACATGTGTAAAAGCTAGTTTATGAACTTGTGATGTCGGCTGTGCAACAAGGGTCTCAAAACCTACCGTCCACGTAAGAATCCATTACTGACAAATAAAATGTGCAGATAGCAACTTATTTGACCTAAAAAGCATGCGAATAGACTGTGCACATATGGGATTCTGTTATGTTTTCAGATTAATCAAAATTTAACCTGCATGGATCTGATGAGAAACCTTATGTTAGGTGTAGAAAAGACGAGGTCTTTAACAGTGATTGCTTGGTGCAGACAGTAAAGTTTGCAGTGAGTCAAATGGTGTGGAATGCATATCTAGTAAAGGTGTCGGCAGACTACATTTTATAAAGTCTTTGAATGCTACATAAACATCTTATCTGCTCAGTTAATTCCAACAATTTAAGAACAATTTGGCGACTAAATCCTGTATCTTCCAAGTTCACCCTGTGCCACGCCACCACACCAAGAAAATGAGTAGATGTCCATATGTCATGTTGGTACTGTCATTTAACGGATATACTGAAACACAAATACAATGTTTAGGTCAAAAAATTTCTACAAAAGAGGCCAAGATCAGATGTCTAAGTTGGCCAGGTAACAGTTTAGACCTAAACCCGATTGAGAACTGCTGGTACATAATGGCCAAAACAGTTGTAGAGAAGAGAGCTAACAATAAACAACAATTTAACGAGTGTATTACTAGAGTTTGGAATTGTGAGTTTGATGCAGAATATTTGAAGAAGCTCAGGCTGTTCATGCTCAATACTGCAAAGTTATTAAGCCTTGAGGTGGTCCTATGAAGTAGTAGTGTTCCGATGAAATGAGAAATAACTATTCATGTTATGTTTTGTAGGCCTACCTATACTATAAATCTTTTTTTTTCTTTTTTCTTTTTTTTTTTCGCTTCTAGAATTGTAAAAGCTCTTGCAACAGTCTTCCTTAACAGTGTTGGTGAGCCTGTGGTGTGAAATTACACTTATTTCAGCTCAACGTTGCATTATATATAATAAATTGTATTTCTTTGGTTTATTCTTCTTGGTCGATTATCTGTACTATACATGATATCATTACAAATTGAGATTATAGATTAAATATACTATTTTGCACATTGTTGACTGACTTTTGGTATACAGTAGAACCCCTCTAATCCGTCACCTTTGGGACTGGGGGTATGGTCGGAACGCAAAAAAGGTCGGATTATCAGAAAATACGGATTTACAGTAAAATATACGGATTCACTGCGTTGTCAAGCAGTTCAAATTTAGGCTTTTTCAATGTTTTGCGATTCTTGAAGAGCATTTTCACCATCTACCGTCACTGTACATGCAAGTAAACAACACAATGGTGCGACGGGTGGTGAGTCACCGTCTCGGGGACAAGTTCGGCCGGCTCGAGCACGGTCGGATCAACCTGAGTGGCGGACCAGCCGAGGGCGGACGAGAGGGATTCTACTGTATCTCATATATGATGCAATTTCCATTGCTGCTACTGTGTATCTCATCATGCATCTGAGTATAGACTAGATTTTGGTACCTTTTGTATTCTTATCTCCTTGAAAACATTAAATCTTGTAAAATGCTAATACCTAATTAGTATTTAGTAAAAAATTTACTAATAACTAAATTATATTGTTATTTATTATTATTTATTTATTTTTAACTTTTAGAATCATATTAATGTCTACAATGAACTGTGCAATAGTGAAACCTTTATGGAAACAGATAGCGTTGGAGCTAGCCTAGCAAATTGGTTAATACAAAACAAAATCATAGCTCATATATTTGGCCCCAATATACATGTAGAGGTAATCATTTCTTGTATCATTTTTTTTAATAAATATTTAAAATAACACTATTCTCTAATGATTTGTTATTTTGAGTGATTTATTATTTGTTTTGTTTTTAACTGTTTTCATTGACTTTCTAAAATATTTCATTAATCTTTTTTAGATAATCAAACAGAGCCACATAATCTTAAATTTTCTTGCAATGGAGTCGAGAATAACAAATGAGCACATTGACTGTATTTGGGCAGCAGCTCAGTTAAAACATTGTAGTAAACAAGTCCACGATATTTTGCCCCCACTTATTAAAAATTTGGAGGCACAGCCGGTCCTTCATTTGTATTGCCTTTTGTGTAAATTAGAACCAAAAGAACATACGGAACAGGTATGCTTTTTTTTTTCTTTCTTTTTTCTCTATTTTACAAACATAGAAAGTGGTTATATCATACTTAATTTAATTGTAACCTCTTTTGTTTTTGTTTTATATCTTTTCATATCTCAGAAATATCATGTAGCCTAGGAAAAAAAAAAAAGAGTGAAATTAAATTATAAAGCATGGTATAAACACTTTAAATAATCAATAAACTATCTAGTTTCAGCATTAGGCATAATAAGTAAAGAATCAGAATGGTTGAAAAATTATGACAAAATAAATTACAAATATAATATGAGGCAGGTGAAGTTATAAGATGTGAGGTGCAACCCTGTCATGTTTTCAAACCATATGATTAAGAAATTTGCCTATTTTCAGTTCCATAGATATCTTGATATTCACAGTCGAAGAATCTAGAACGGTTATACTTCTTTTGTTTTCAGTGACCATCCTGTTTACCATGAACTTCCTTGAGGCAAGCCTAATTTTCTTCCATTCCGTATAATAAGTTTTCACTTTACAATTACCCATGTTGGAGTAATAATTTACCAACTTTAGAAGAAAAATGGGGACTTATACAGACGAGAGCTTTGGTATTTATGCAGAGTTGCACTTAAGAATTGGTGAATTTGAAATTGATGTTAGATGTTGAAGTAGAGAAATCAAGAGATGTTACTTATCTATTCATGTCCAAATAGTTGGAGGCCCAGGAAAGACTTTTTATCGTGAATTATAGAAGTTCGTAGTTAATCAAAAAAATAATTATTTGTCATTGACAAGAAAAAAATTGCTAGTTTGTTAAGAGAGTTTTAAAATCAACACTGATACAGCTATTCACGATGGCGACTTGTTGCATTAAGTGAATAAATGTATTTATGATGTTGAATAATACTAATTATGAAATAATAATCCATGCATTTGTGATTTTTGAAATTTCAAGATAAGTTACCTGAAAAGCACTTGCAAATACAGTGGAGCACCGTTTATACGTTTCTCGTTTATACGTTTTTTTGAATGGTCCCGGCAAAATCCAATGCATATTAACATTAAATAATTTCATTTATATGTTTTTCTGAAATCGCAAATTTCATTTATACGTTTTTTTCAAGAACTCGAGAAGAGAGAAAATGCGCATTTCAACCTTAGATTCCCATCTGCCGATTGTCCAGTCTTAGAAAATTGCACTGAAAAACCTCTGCCATGTTTTCAACAAGCTTTGGCGGGTTTTAACACCATGCAAGCATACTTCATTAGCAGTGATTTAAATGATAAAAAATGGCACTTTTAACTGTGCACAATGAACTTTTTTCTGTGCATTCCAAAAAAGCCCCTCAACCTAAAATAACAAAATATTTTGTAAATGCTGAATGAATATGAATAGTACTAGTTGTACATTCGGAATAAAAAGTTTAGTATTACATACTTACCTCTTGTATTTCATTTTCATGTAATGTTTTAATTTACCTCTGACTTTTTATTGTTGGTTATTACGAAATTGTTCGTAACTTTTGTGAATTTCGTTTATACGTTTTTTCATTTATACGTTTTTTTTCCTCAGTCCCTTGAAAAACGTATAAACGGTGCTCCACTGTATCTTTTCCATGTAGGTAACTTGTGAAAAATAGGGGCCAGCTTAAAATTGATTACCTCAGTTGTTCATTACAACTTGTAATGCATATGGACCTGCTTATATAAGATGCTACATATAAGATGCTACAGCCCTGTAGCATATTTTATGAAATAAATAAGTAAGTTGGCTGCTTGTGCCATATACAGAGTAGAACAGGACAAATTGATAGGTTTAATTCCTAATCATTATTGTTTGAGTGGATAGGTGGCATAAATAAAACAAAACAGATAAATGTATCAGTGGCAGCCCAAAATAGTCAGTCTAAAAAATGTTAATTTGTGTATATAAGTGGAAATTTAGATCAATCTGTTGTCAGTTGAACACTATGAGACTGAATTTGTAACTCTGCATAGCTTAACAATAACTTGTACGTGTGAATAGTAAAGATGTTGCTCCTTCACAAAGAGTATCATTGCTTTGGCAGAACAGTGGAAGTAAACGCCCAGGAACAACAATGTCTCTTAAGAATCCCTTACAATGGATGTTACATTTTGAAGAGATGCTTTTGACACAAGTGCTTTTCACTGTATACAAGCATTTATAATAGGAATTCCAGGAATTCAACTATCGTCTTATCTGCCGAAATATATGGTAGCTCCTTTTTTGATATTGGCTGCAAAATTTCTATTGGCTTAAAACACTTTTTTAATACATTTCTCAATTTCATTATTACATTTGCAATATTATTCTTTATGCATAAATGTGCCTCGCTACATTTATGATTAAATAACCATAACCTTAACAGTGGTTGTAAAGCTGCAGTTTTTTTACTATTCACTTAAGGATTTTATAGTTCAGTTATTCAAAACTAATTCAATAAATCCTTAAATAAATCATAAAAACATATACAGGGAAACTTGGATAATTTGAAGCTGAAGGGACCAGAGAAAAAGTTCGAAATATCCAAAAATTCGAATTACATATATTCTCTCAAACAGAAGAGATAAATAAAAAAGATTAACTCCACGATCAAAGATTTAACACACAAACTTTATCTAAGAATACTGCTACAATTTTTTTCATTAAATCAAACATTTTTTACTAGCTTAATTATTCATCACTTTCACCAAAAAAAAGGTAGATATTTTTAATTGCTTCTTTGAATGCAATCTTTGAGTCATAGCATATGATTCCAACCTATCAATTGACACATAAATACATTCCAACCATCGCTTTTGTTTTCCTTAGAAAGACCGTTAAAATAAATAATGTATCTTAGCTGAGAAAAGTCTCGGGGACAATTTTTACCGTAATATTTTAAGGACAATCATACGAAAAATTCGAATTATCCACGATTTCTTAACATTATTTTAATACAGAATTCTAAGGACCGAGCAAAAAATTGGAATTATCCAGAATTTCGAATTAAACAAGTTCAAATTATCCAAGTTTCAGTGTATTATTTAAAAATCTCCAGAGAAGGATTCCAAAGAAGGAAAGATAATCAAAGATATCTTGAAGATTATCCCATTCACTTGAAAGGCCGAAGTGTAAAAACAAGAAATCAAGATTGAATCAGTACATGAGAATTGCTTGATTGTTAAAAAAAAATAATGTTATATAGAACTGACGCCTCTTACATATAGATAGTATTCTATTATTTTACTATTATTTTATCTTAACTTTTGATCTCGTCATTATTTAGAAAAAGAATTCCAATGATTAAAGATCTTTTGGTCTCCTGGTTGAGTAATACTAGTATTATTGAGAGCTCGTGCTAGGAGGCAAAATATACTTAATGATTGTAATCATAATACTTCAGTCCAATCTTCTTATTCTATTACCATTCTTTGATTTTTGTCTGTTTTTATCCTTGGAGGTTTTGGGGCTTTTTCTTACAATAATATTGTAACTATAAATAGTACAAATGATGTGTGTGTGTGTGTGAGTGGCCTTGTGGTGGCCTCACAGAAGCAAACAGAAGACACAAGTCTGAGAATTGAAATTAAACTAGGTCAAAGCAGGCGAGACTGGTGGCATTAGGATCAAACTGCTAATAATTATAATTCATTACTGTCCAGCTTTCTTTCTTTCTTATTACTGGCTTTAAGCAGTTAGTTATCTTACCAGATTAGCTACAGCCACATTATTTTCTCAGAAACCATGAATTGAGATAGTTGGAACAATATTAAATACCTAATGTTCTGCCACCTTTGTAAGAGAGATTCTTTCGTTGTTTATATCTTTCTGTTAAAAAAAAAAAAAATTAACTAAGTTTATAGATTTAAATCAGTGATTATATTATTGTATGAAATCACTATTATTTGATTTACTGCATGTCTTGAATAGCCTCATCAGTGAATAAGCTGCAAATGATGATTGTTGAGGATTTAAAAAAAAATATATCAATTTATTTAAAAACCGAAATGTTACGATTAAACACAATTTATTAATATTAAAACAAATTTTATTATACAACTAATATAATACTATCTGAGTTAAACATTCTTAGGTATTTTCACTTGCGTTTATATTCAGACCTGGTATCCTGAAACATGAAAATAATGTTTATAAGTGTTTTAGATTTTGATATTTGGCCTTTATTAAATACCGCTTTTTTTTCTTTTTCTTTTTCTAAAATCTGTATTATTTATTATTAACACCTTTAGTTAAAGGCATAGTGCTTCAGTCTTTCATTCGGCCCTCCTTTGAAGCATCATTGGGCAGGTTTGCATATTGTTGTAAAAGAAACCATAAAAATGTTAACTTTATACTATTTGTGCATTTTGGTCTCAGCAATCATCAAATCTACTCAGAATTATAAAACTGCAGTTTTATGTAGATAATGAAAGCAGTGCTTTTTATCTTCTACTCTAATGAGCAGCTAATATATAAATATTAATACTTAACTGCAAATTTTTTTAGACAAAATAAACTATACATTTACACAGTATCATCCTACAACTAATTTTCTGTACATGATCTATTGTCTTTAAATTTCTTAATTAAAGTTAAAAACAAAAGTTAAGCAATAAGATTGCATGCTGATAGCATTAGAACGGATCCTGATTTTGTTATTTTTAAATGATTGCGTTAATTAAATCTAGTACAAGATGATCTTTAAACAAATTTTCTGTAATCACAATTAGAGAAATATGTATATAATAAAATTTATAATGGAAATTTCTTTTTAATTGAAACTTTTTTTTTTTTTCATATTTACATTTAAGCCTTGTTTGGTGCTTCAGTGCATCATGAAACAGGCTGTTATTCCTTTTTTTTCCTTATACATTTTCTTTTCTTTCAGACATTATATTTATCCTCGGCATTGATCAAGTTTATTTGGTCCAATGGAGGAAGTCCCCATCCTAATATTGCAATAGCAGAACATCAGAATGCACATTCACCATTTGCTGCAATGTTAAAAGGTTCTCTAAACGTTGCAGATTTGGAAAAAGGTATAATTACTGATTGAAATGCCAAAACTTTTCATTGCTCTTGTTTGAATTGTTTGCAAATTTATAAATTATTGATCAAAATTTAGCAAATATAAAAGTAATCTGATTAAAAAAATTACAATGAATAACAATAAAATAATGAATTTTTGGAAATAAAAACATTAATTCCTTCATTAAATTCAAAAATGATTTTTTTTTTTTTTTTTTTACACATAAATGAAAACATTGTTTTATACATTTTGCATTGTTAACAATTTCTTTTCAGACTCAGATTTTTCCTAATGTTTTTGTTGCCTACATAGTCTTTGTTAACATAAGTTCTGCCGTGCTAGCGTGGTCGTGCGGTCTCGGCGGCGGCCAGCCGTGGCGGCCAATGCGCCAGTACCTGGGTTCGAATCCCGGCAGTGGCATGGCTGTTTCAATTTCCTTTCCTGTGTTGTCCAGCCTCTTCTTCACTTTCTCTTCTGTCTGACGTCATTCCTTAATGGCGTCCTGGGGAAGGCCACGGGAAACCACCCCAGTATCTTTCCCTTGAAATTCTAGGGAGTCTGCTAGGGGTTCGCCATCTTGGGAACACTAGCGCTCCCTGAAACACGGAGGCTTCGGATACGAAGCGCGCACTTCGGTGTGTACCGGCCAGCCATAACACAAGTTCTACCAATGAACTTTCCAATTCCTTTAACCTGGTTTTTTTAAAAAAAGTGTAAGGCTTCACAAATTTTAATGACTTTTTTTTTTTCTTCTCATTTATCCTCTTTTGAATTCTTTGCCTCTAAGTTGGCCATTTGTGCAGTTTCTATCAGTGACCATGTTATCAATAAACCATGCTGTTTAATCATTAGGAGATGATTCATTTTGCCTTTCCCTTTAACATTCTTTTTTTCTAATTTTACTATCATCCTCATTTTCTTTCTCTCTTCTTTCTAATGTTTTGTTGGGGGGCGGGGGGATTTCTTCCTGAATTTATATAAATGTTAATTTTTTTTTTGTTGTAAATTTAAAATTTACTGTATCAAACGAAGGTATTTGATCACAATTCCCAAATCCTGTTTATTGTTTTTCTTTTCCAGATAATTGTATTTTATTTAAAAGAAAAAGGGGGCTGGACACACTTTAAGCCATTAATTGTTTGCATATTATTCAGGCACCATTTGGGAGGCTTTTTAACTCATCCAGCCATTGAAATGGAATAATAATCTTGTTGCTAGTAACGGATGATTGACAATAATTGTGACTAGCTACTATAAGAATCTAATTATAAGAATCTTCCCTTAATAACTTCTACAACAAGATTTGAATGTGTTGAAATAGTATCGAGACAATAGTTCACACACACATATTGTGGAGGCAGTCAACTTTCAGAAGAGAATAGCAGTTACAGGGCCATTATACTGTCATGGAAATGTAATTTTTTAATACCATTATCATTTCAGTGGGGAAAAAAATCATTAACCAACTCTCAAGTCACTTCTTTATTACCATAAGCAAATTGAGTATTTCTACATCATTAAACTTTGAAACTTGAACAACAGAATTTAGTCTACCAGATTTTGCTCACCTTCACCAATTAAATCCTGTTTTTCTCTTTAGTTTCTTTGTTTTACTGTCTCCTATTTTTACTTGCTTATTGTTATACATTCTCAGGATGGAGAAAGAGAACTAATAAAATGGCAGAATGCTTTAGTTCTTTTTTGGTAATACAGTCATTCTTACAGCAGGTAGGTTCAGGAGCACTTAAGTCGAAGCAATGTATTTTTTCATCTCTTAAGTATGTAATGCATTTTGATCATCAGACGCTTAGTAACTGAGAATAGCAAATAGCTATTAATGTTAATAGCTTATTAACAGTCTTACAACTTTTGTCTTAAATCCGGTGAGCCATATTATTACACTTAGTTTCTAATTTTAATATCAATTTAATTGCAAAGAGATGCAAAGTCTTTGAAAACAATCTGATGAAATATACTTAAGAGGTAGTAATGCAATGTGTGAACAGCAGCGTATACAGTGAGCAAAGTGTATGTGCCTAATTCACAATCAAACACTTCAGGGTCTAGTTCCAGTGCAAAGTGTACATAAGCCGAAGGTATGACTGTATAAAACCCTTGGTTTTTTTTTACTGAATTAAGAAAAAAGCAATCATTTTATTGGTTCTATAATGAATTCATTTAAAATTAATGTAAAAATAATGTTATAGTTGGAATAGGTGTATCAGCCAAGCATGATGTCAGTAGTAGTGAACATAGTGTGAGTGTTGAAGCAAGCAATAGTGAAGATGAGCAGAGTGACTCACGCCAAATTCAGAACACCAGTGAGGTACGGCTTTAATTGTCTAATAAATATACTGGGTTTTTTTTTTTTTAATATTAAAATAAAAATGATGAGGCCCAAAGAAATTTGCATATTATGAAAAATAAAATATAATGTTCTATTTCAGGTATTTTTAATTATTCAGAAAGAGAGGCCTTTTGAATTAATATAGTGAAAAATTTAAGGTGCAGTGAAAAATTTAAGACTTAAAGAGACATGATCTTTTTAATTTATAATTCCTAGTAAATTAAAATATCGAGTCAATATCTTAAGGCTGCTTTAAACCAAGGCAACAAAGGCTATCATTGGCAACTGTCTTCACATACGCATGTGGCTTATCAAACATTGTTGTTGCATGCTACAAAGCATTTAACCAAATCAAGTGTCTGACTCATGAAGTGCATCTCAAATTATTGCTGCCACATCTTTTGTAATAATTGCCAATGAAAAAGAATGAGAAAGTGTTGGGTTAGCCAAAAAGTTCTTTCGGCTTTGCAGTAAAAATCAAAGAAAAATTTTGCATTGTCACCAATACTTTTATTGAGCAACTACTTCAATGGTTTGTTTCACTACCATCTTTCAGACAACTTCATAATTCCATCTCTTTGAGAAAGAAAATATTCCAGGTGCCTTTGGTGTCTTCCAGGGAATTGAATTTTGTCCATTAAGAGAATTTTGTAAAGATCGAAATAAATGGAAATTGAAGGTGCAATGTCTGGTGAATACGGCGGATGAATCAGAACTTCCCAGCCAAGCTGTAACAGTTTTTGCCTGACCATTAAAGAAAAATGCAGTCTTGCTTGCTTATTGACTTCCAGTTTCAATATTAAATTGGCGACACAAATTTCACCAATTTTGATCACTTTTTGTTTTAAATGCATGCTAATATGACAACTGTCACAATATAATCTAACAAAATGGTTTTTGGTTGCATCTACTCACACACTTTGCGTCTACGTAATATTTTCAAGCAGCTGCTCTCTTCCCATTTTCTTCCGCATACGATACAACTTTGAGTTTAACAGCCACACTGTAACTCGCCTTTTTCCACATGACTTCACTGCAAGAATTCACAACTTATTTAAAATTCAGAAAACTCACTCGCCAACTTTAAAAGTCACTTCTACTGTAAGTACTGCCAAACTTTAAGTGAAAGAGTGCATGAGCATAGGTAGAGTGTGAAACATCAATTGTCCATATAACGGTATAATAGTTGGCAGCAGCAGCGTCAGCCAGGCATGATCCAGCATCCATTTTTTACCACATCAAAGGAAGCAGTTGGAGATCAAGACAGCAAGCACAATTGATAATTGAACATCTGAAATGGCTTGAAAATTTTTAAAAGTTGAGATATATATATATATATATATATATATATATTTCGAAAAAATATCTTTAAAATTTGCATGGGGTTATTACACAGACAGACCCAATATATGAGTAATATGACTGTTTATTTCATTGTTTCGAGTGTCATGATTATTTTAAATGCCTGAAGATGCTTACATGTGATCAAAGTAAAAATAAAAATGCTTATTGAAGGATTTTTTTTTTTTTTTTTATATGTCATCAATTTATTGAAGTTTTGTAATTTTTTATTTATTTATTTATTTATTTTTGTCTCATAAAGGAATTTATTTCCTCCTCCTCTTTCTGTCACCTTCTTTATATATATATATTATATATATAAGAAATCTTTGAGGAACACAATACTAAAACTGAATAAATTATATACAGTGGAACTTCATTATAACAGACAGTTTTAAAAAAAAATTGGCAGCATACAATTAAGGTGAGCGAAGTGAAAGACCATTTAAATTTTGTTATTCAATATGTTGAACAATCGGCAAATGAAAATGTGTTTGCATATTATGAACACTTAACCTCCATCACTGAAGAAATAAGCAGCAAACAAACCCAACAGAAAATAAATTATTTTTTCAAACCAATGAATGTAAGCAATCAACATGAACCAGGACCTTCTTATTCTAAAGATTAATGCAGTGTATACGTACACATCTTTTTCAATTCAACCTACTATGTTGAAAGGCTGTTTTTTATTTAATATAAGTGTTTTATATAATAAACACTTTTTATAGCTAACTATTGTATTTTCATTGATATACACCCTGCTGCATTACACCCCTATAAGAATTATTTGTTATAAACCGGACTTTCATTAAAACGGACAACCTTCAGCCCCTATTAGTCCGTTATAATGAGGTTCTACTGTATATATATAATTTATTCTGTTTTAGTATTGTGTTCCTCAAAGATTTCTTAACAGAATAAAATATTGAGCTTTATATGTTTAAAAATTATATAAACATAAATGTGGCTTTAAAATAAATATTAAGTTGTTTTTGTATTTTTTTTTTCTTTTATTTTTAGCTTGATAGTTCTCAACTTAGTGATAAAAGGCTAAGTAGTGGTGAAGGCAGTGAAGGAGATGCTAAACATCATTTGCATTCTCTTTCAAAAGGCAAACGTGTTTGTCGACAAAGGTAAATTGATTATTGATTATTTTATTTTTCTCCATAAAACTATTACAGAAGAACAATATAAAAGTTGTTTTAATTGATTTAAATATTTTAATTTTTTTTTTTAATTATCTTATTACTGAAAATATGTATTTGTTGAATTGATTCCATATCAAACAAAATTACTGGAAATAAATTTATATTATAAATTATTTAATGTATATTATTACATATTACTTTTTGCTTGCTAAATACCTTTTCTTATGGTAATCACTCATTTATTTGTTTATTTAAATTATACTCCATTTCAAATTTATGTAAATCATTGTTTTAACAGATAGGAATGAAATATATACACTTTCTGGTTGCTTTCTTTCTATTAATTCACAGTAATACATGAGTAATGATGTATAAAATTCAGTATTACCATGATCTGATAAAAAGAAAGCACGGGTTAGTGGGCTACATAAAAATGTACAAATTTAAAATTAACCACAATTCAGTAAGCAAAATGCAATTTAAAAATAAAGGCGTATTCTTTTTGTTGTTGAAATCTCTTAAGTTGTAAACTGTAAACAAATTCGTTGTTACTATTTTTTATTTTTATAGTGAATAATAAATTAAACGTATCTTATTTTTATATAAAGTAGTCGTATAAAGAAAATGATTTGTGTTGTAATGGTTATTTTAGAAATCACCACCGCAAGAGGATTACAGCGCACAGGGAACCAGGAGAAATTACAGGAATGGATGAAAGTTCTGGCAGCAGTGAAGCCCTAGACAGCGAATTAAGCAATGTTAGCAACGACAGTTTACCAAGTGACGGGGAAGAAGGTGAAGGTAGCAGTGGTTTACACGTGAGTGGTATCACTACATTGAGTGAGAGTGAAGAAGACTCGGGAGCGGAAGACTCTCCTGTGGAAGAAACAATTCCCCAGCCCAGAAGGAAGGTGTTTAGGCACCGACAGAAAATAAGGAAATCTTTTAGGATCTCGGAGACCAGAGATGAGGATATTACAAATAAAATAACTGGTAGTAATTTATCAGAACTTAAAGATTCTTTAACCCACTCTAAAAGTACTCCTGAGGAACCTGTTGAAAAGAGAGGTTCCCAAGAACAGCCATGCACTTCTGAAGGAATAAAAGAACTTGGAAATCAAAGCTTAGACAAATCCAAAACTACTTTAGAAGCTGCTCTACCAGAAAATATTTTCAAAAAAGATTTAATCAGTGATGATGCATCTAAAAAAAGTACAAAGGAAATAAAGAATGCGAAAGAAGAAGAAGAAGAAGTAAGTAATGCAGCCAATAACCAACCCCATGTTGATGAAAATAAAGAGCAAGTTCCAGCAGCAGCTGGAAAATCTTGTGCACTTGATAACAGTACTCCGAAAGGACAGCCAAACTCTCTTGCACATAAGTTAGCAAAATCAATAGTGACAGAAATTGAAGGGGAAATCGTTCAGCAAACGAGCCCTTCCTCAAAAGTTAATGTCAGTAAAAATCCCAGTACTGGAGAATTATCCAAAACTCAAGAACCTTTAGTTCCAGCAATTTCAGGTGAATCACAAGGATCTGATATGGAAGTTCACGATTTCCCAAGGTTAGAAGATCCAATGGATGCTGAAGTATATGATTGTCAAGAATATTTACAGCACATCCATTCCCAGCGGCATTTACAAGAACACAGGTAATGTTTATTTTTGGATATTGTTAATATATTTTTTTTTGATAAAATGAATAATTCATATGTAAAATTAATAGTCGATAGAAAAAAAAAAAAAAAAGCTTTATTAATTTTTAAGCTGCTTTGCATCCTTTATGTATGGTTTGAATCAGATGGTTGTTATGAATCATTTGGCCAAGCGCCAAAATAAGATTTTGAGATATTCACATAAACTCAAAAGCTTATGTATTACTTCACATTTTTATGGAATGAACAGTGTTATATCAAAATGAAGATACTTTCACAGGACAATTATCAAAATTAATAATATCTTTCAAATAGATTAGTTGTTTGGTGTTTATTCAAAAGTAATTTTCAGCAGAATTATGTTGAGATAGCAAGCAGGAACAATTTTTTATAAAGAGTTTAAACCTTTCGCTAGTAGATGGAGCAATCGTCTAAAAAAAAAAAACAACTATTTTGGCGCTTGGTGAAATGATGCGTAATACCATCCAGTTATAACTATCTCATTCCCAACACTGCCATTTTTTTAAATGCCTGGAAGAAAAGTATTTATTGGGTTTATAGAGTCGAACTTCCCTAAGTCGAATCTCCATTGTTCACTGAAAAAATTCGAGATATAGGAAATTCAAGTTATAGAAATATCTACACCAAATGAGTAAGGTAACACTTCCACATGCATTTATTGATAGTAAATACTGTATATGACTACACTATATGAAATCAACAAACTTTATATGCACGTATGTGTATATATATATATATATATATATATATATATATATATATATATATATATAAAACATATGTAATACACATAATATAAACAAGAAAAACAACAAAATTCTGAACAGGAAACATTATTTCTTAAAAAATTCTGTAATTTTTGATTGTTTTACATTAAAAAACTTCACATCGACAAAGTTCTTTAAAGTTGCTAATGCTTGGTACACTTCATCCTTAACACTCTCCTTAGAACATACATATTCGCTACACTTGCTTAAATAATGCCGCATTTCTTTTAGATGAAATTGGCATTGTTGGAGTCGTTTTGTTATCAGATAAGACATCTTCATCTTCTCGCTTTTAATTTTGTTTAAAATTTTGACATTGTTGAATAATCCACTACAACCACATCGTCATCTCCAGACAAATATTTACCAAAAGACACTGGCTTATCCTCGATTTGTTGATTATAAATTCTACGCACACACTTAGGGGGTTGCTATGAAGGAATTAAAGGTTTTAGTTGGCTGAGGGGAGAGCTGTCTTCCTTTCACGTCTCTGCCCTTTGGGGCAAATGTCTCGTCACAGTTTAAGAGGAATGCTAAAATTAGAATGGGACAAAGATAAACACAAAATACGAGGAAAATATGTACAATATACCCAAAAACAAAAATATGCAGTACAAAAATTCGAGTTAAGGAAGTTCACCAGCTTCAAAACTCCCAAATTTTACTTCGAGTTATAGAAAAATTCGAGATATAGAAACAATTTCTTAGGTAAAATGTGATCTTTATGCAGAAATTTCTTTGAAAATTCGAGATGTAGATAAATTTGACTTATGGAAGTTCAACTATATTTTAAACATGTATTTCAAACATCTATCTGACAATGAAACTTTATATTTCTTCTTGAGAACTACTACTTTATTATACACAATATTTCGATTAGCATTTACAATCTTCTTCAGGTTAAATTTAGTATATTTAGAATTCCTTAAGTTTTCAAAAAAATTTAACAAACAACAAGTTTCAAATTGAACATAGAACTAACTTAACAATACATAATATATCTTATAACACTACACACGTACATAATATATTATTACAATATTGTTAAATATTGTAATATGTACTTGTGCATTGTTATAAAATATATTATTTACATGTCGATTGGTAAGTTAGTTCTATGTTTTAATTTGAAACCTGTTGTTTGTTACATTTTTTTGAAAATGTAGAGAATAAGTTAGTAAATATGCTAAATGTAACCTGAAGAAGATCCGAAATGCCAATCGAAATATTGTATATAATAAAGATGAAGTATAAAGTTTTATTTATTGGAATTTTTTTTTAAATACTTGTTGTTTAAAACTTGATAGGTGACTATAATAGATTGAAAAATTCAAGAATTTAAAAAGATGCTAGTTATTTTACTTAAAAAGAAAATCATTTTATTATCAGCAAAATGAAAGGTCTAATAAGAAAAGGGAAATGCAAGATGAAATACAGCAAAATTAAGTCCTTAACTATTGCCAAGTTGAAATGTATTGAAATTTTTATTGAGCTTCATTCATTATATGTAGTATACATACTATTTGAAATCTGATGGTGTAGCTTTGTAGACCGTATCTAACAGGCATTGCCTTCTAAAAATAATTCTGTAAACATAGGGCATTTCATCCATAGATCTATAGTTCTGTTCTGAATATTCAGTGATTAATCAGAGACTTTCTCTACAAGATGACAGATAATGTACAGGTCATTGCTGTTGACATCACTGTTCATGACGTAGTCAACAGAATACAAGTTTACATTGTATCATGTATCTAAAAAATAGGCTTGCAACCAAATATTATTGCAGTTATATATTTTTAGGTAAATTAATTGAAAAGGTACAGTTCCACATTTGAATAGATTAATCTACAGATGAAAGGCAAACATATTTTCAATTGTTTTTTTTTAGTATTCAGAAATGTGTTAGGAATGTTTGCTGTGGAATAATCCAAAATTCCACTGAAATGGGGACTAAGATGATTCACAGAAAATCATTTCAATTAAATTATTCATTCTTTTCTTTTTAATCATGACTTTCAAAATTAATAATTCTAATTTTTATTCTATGCCAGATGATGAGCTTATATATTTGCACAGTTTATGATAGGTATAAGGGCATTCGTGCAGTATAAAGAGTGTTATTGAATTCATATCGGCACAAAACATGTTACCAAGTTTAAAATTGACTCGGGACTGCTTGTTAATCCTGTTTGAATATCTCTCTGTACAAGCAAATGTATTATTGATAGAAGACCTAAAGAAAAACAACAGAAATGAACTTGTAATGAAGTATATTACTGTAGAAATATTCGATATCCTCTACCCCGAAAACATTTGGCTAACAAGGGAATGGTTAGGTTTGTCAGGTCGAAACCCCCCCCCCCTTAAAATTTTAATCATTTATTCAGGAGATCAAGTTGTTATTGTATTCCAAATGTTAGCTGTTGATAGGCACGGGAAAAGTTGTCAAAAAAATGCTAAAGTTATAAGAGATAGTGATGTGACATCATCACTATTTGCGAGCCACACGTGATGTCACTTATCTCCCTCAGCCGGATGCTCATTCAAATTCTAATATAAAACAGACGAAGAACTTTTGAGAATTTTAAATGAAACATTTTCAGAAGGTGACACTTCATTAAACTTTGGTCCTTTGTAGACAGAGGCACTGAAATCAAGTTCAGAATACTGGCAATTATCAAATTGTAAAACATTTTCGCTACTCAACAGGGTTTCCAGAAAAAGTTTTCCCAAGATATCGTGAGGTACCATAAATATAGCTATACCTCACTTAAAGGGAAGTTATTGTTAGGCAAAAATTTTATAAGAAAGTACTCGTTTACTTTTAATTAATTACTTTGTTCTACCTACGGATTTTATAACCTAATAATAAGAGAAACCAAAATTCAACATTGTATTATTTATAGTATAGTTGGTAGCATTGTAAGTACGGCAAGAGTCAGCAAAATATTGTTTCAAATTGAAAGTGTGATCAGTGTGCAAACATATTTTTTTTCATGTGAAATGCTCAAATCTTGGTTATATAAGATATAATTAAGTAATAAAAGTAGAATAAAATTAAAGTCTTGATTCTTATAAAATTTCATTAAATGAACGCTGGTTGGCAAGGGATGATTGTGTATTGCCTTTCAGCAACTTTCGTGATTATTGAATTAAATAGTCAGTTACATTAAAGTCATTAATATTGCACTTACATCTATAAAAAGTTGGAGAAAATGCCAAAAGTTTATTGTTTTATCTGTCTTTTGACAGTTTTAGCAAGGATTTCTATTCTATATATAATGAATAATGACAGCTTAATGCTTAATTCTGTATGTTACATCTTTGTTATAAAAATTAGATTTTATCAACTTTTAATATGTTCAATCTATTTCATTGATTTTAAAATATTCAAAGACAAAATGAAAGAATGTTTTGATACATCTATTTGGTGTACTTGAATCTTAAGTCAACTAGCATTTTCAGAAAGTATACCGGACATAATATCTGTCATCTATTTCCTTCTTTATTTTAATCACAATATTTCGATTGGCTGAATGGTTGCCAAGCTTGTTCAGGTACTGTAAAAACACTTATTTTCGCGAGCCGTAATTTTCACGAAAATGAAGATATCGGTGATTTCGCGAGCTGAAAATTTCGCGAATTTTATATGAGCAGAACCGAAAAAAAGTAATTCGCAAGGCTGAAATTTTCGCGATTACGACGAGCTCGCGAAATTCGCGAAAATAAGTGCTTTTTACAGTAAATAAAACATATAAGAATTCGTGTAGTTATTGTGTAAATGAAGATATTTGAACAATGTATTACGAATGTCTCTTCTATTATGCTTGTATTATGCTGCTGTTTGAAAATTGAAAAAATGTATTACGAATGTCTCTTATTATGTTTGTGTTATGCTGTTGTTTGTTATATTTGAATTTGTTTTATGGAATTGTAGGAATAGGTTTTGCGATTTATACCGAAAACTTACTTACCCAATGAAGATTGCCAATCCTTCAGCTGATCAAAGTGTTGTGATTAAATAAAAAAGCGTTTTTGATTATTGATATACAGTTGGAAATGAGTTGCGTTGGACATTGTTTACTATAGCTGAAGAGTTTTGTTCACATTTTAAACTGCTGCATTCTAGAAAGTTTAAATGTTAATAAACATTTTTACTATGTTTTGTTTTTGCAATGTAGTTTTCATTCCAAACTTTATGGAATTCTGAGAGGAGGAATACTGGCATTACCTAGTTGTAATAATATGAAGTAATCTAGTAGGTTGATTATCTGTGTGTGGCAAAGGCTAAATATGCTGTAATTGTTGGAACCTTTGATAATAGACCACCATTTGAATTATACAGTTGTACTGCATAGTTCCTCTTCTACCTGTGATTTCCTGTTCTGAGGATTCTGTGTCTAAGTAATTCTATGTATTCTGAATGCAGTTTTCTATAATTGTATTATTACTAAACTGATGTAATGCTGACGCCAAAATCCTATACTCTATTCAGGATGATTAAAAGAGTGCTTGGAAATTTACTTGGACATGTTGTATCCTAGAAAGTAAATTGGTTGATGTATTTCTGATCAGACGCATTATTGTTCTATGGCTGGTCTGTTTGTGTGTGTATTGGGGAGGGGAGTATTGCCTCAGGAATGTTCTGTACTCAGTAAAGGCCTCATCAAACTGAGTAACATATTCAGGAAATATTTGAACGTTAATGTATAGTTTTATACCAAGAAAACATATTTTCAATAAAGGAAAATTCTGGAGGCCCATAACACATTATTGTTTTTAATGAAAAAAACTTGTCCATACATTTAAAAAAAATAGTCAGCATTAACTTCTACTCTTAGAAGCATTAAGAGTTTCAGACCAAGTTTAATTATCCTAGGACAGATCTGTATTACATTTTGAGCTGAGATAGCTCAAAAGATCTGAAACTCACTGCCTCGCATCACTTTAAATGTTGTTAACCTCAAGATGGCACAGTAACTAGGAATTTTTCTCATAAATAATTTGGCATATATTCATTAAATCTTACTGGTACTTCATGTAAGATTTTTTTTCAGTCATTAAAGCGTTATATAGAATAAGGAATTAGTTTAAATTTTGAAATCTTACCTTTCATTTAATTCTTTTTTTTAATTTTACTTTAGTGATCTAATTGAAGATATTCTTAGCCCTGATGATGGCAGCTGCAGTTCTCGAATAAGTAATAAATCTGAAAAAAACATGGCTGACTTTGATGGAGAGGAATCTGGTTGTGATGATGAGTTGGTGCAATTAACAGCACATGCACAAGCCCATTTAAATTCTCATCATATGCAGCAGCATTTGGCAAATATGGCTTCCATGTATCGTTCCCATCTCCATCATGCCAAAGGTATTTCATTTTTAAGATAATAACTAACTATTCATATAATTTAAGTACAGTAGAACCCCTCTCGTCTGTCCTCGGCTGGTCCGCCACTCATCCGACCATGCTCGAGCCGGCCGAACTTGTCCCCGACTTGTCGGTGACTCACCACCTGTCGCGCCATTGTGTTGTTTACTTGCATATACAGTAACCGTAGATGGTGAAAACGCTCTTAAGAATCGCAAAACATTAAAAAAGCCTAAACTTGAACTGCTTGACAACGCAGTAAATCCGTATATTTTACTGTAAATACGGATTTCTGATAATCCGACCTTTTTTGCCTTTCCGACCATATCCCCAGTCCCAAAGTTGACAGATTAGAGGGGTTCTACTGTATTTATAAATAGTTTAAAGATTCAGTTTAATAGAGGATATCTAGTATTTATAAATGCAAGTGCTCAGATTATTATTCACTAATTTAGCCACAAACAAATAAAGGTATTCCTTCTAAAATATATATGATCTCAGAATAGCATCTGGAGAGATGTTACTCTGTTTTGTTTCAAGACAGAATCAACTGATGTCAAATTTGAAACTTGCGAAGTATTTGTAAGATAAAAGAAAATCAGTTAATGTGCATGTATCTAAATTTATGATAAAAAAAATTTAAAATGCACATAAATAAACAAAGGTTCTCATGCCCGGAGCTATCATCTCAGGAATCTGGTACAGCTGTTTCAGCCTTAGTAGGCTTCATCAGCCAGATTTACCCTTAATGATATCTCAGTGTGTGTGAAAAAGTTGAGATTACAACTTCAGCTGCCTAAAGTGTTCCCCAACAATATCAACACAACAATGAAAAGACACTTTGTATTTTACTTTTTCAGACCGTGCGGTGCACAGTGCTTTTCTTTCATTGTTGTGTAGATGTTGTTGGGGCCACTTAGGGAGCAAAAGTGGTAACTTCAACTTTGTCATGCACATTATCATCAAGGGCAAATCTGACTAAAGAAGCCAAAAAGCTATTACGGCTATCCCAGATTCCCGAACAATTGCTCTGGGCTCGAGAACTTTTGTTTATCAATGTGCATTTTTAAATTTTTCCACAAATTTGTAAGATTATTTATCTTTCTTTTCTCACAAACTCTGGATTATATTTCCTAATAATAAAATTAATTGGAATAATTTAAACTGCATAACTTTCATTTTTTCTTCATCTGCCTTTAAAAATCTAGTGCTACATCGTTGCAATCAGAAAGAAGGAAATCAAGCTGTAGGTCATTTTGACATTGACAATGTGTGTAAGCCAGGACATACATTGCTATGGGATCTTTTGCAGGATGAGAACATTGTAAGTCTATGAATGATACCAAAGCTGATTAATGAATGCTCGGATTATGTTAATTATATGATTTCTGCACTTAAGATAAATCTACAATTGATGAATATGTTTATTTTCTAGATTTTTCTTGGTGAAGGATTGGCAGCAGAAGCAGAAAAGGTGTTGTGTAACTTAGTGTGCTGGTCAACAGATAGACGAATCCGAATGAAGTTTATTGAAGGATGTTTAAGCAATCTTGCTAATAATAGGTAGGAAATTTCTAATAGTTTTATTTAAGAGACATTTCAGTGTCCAAATAAATAGTTTTATTATTACTGCTCAGCATCCCTTAAATCTCAGTTTAATTCAGAAGAATGACATTTGATTTCGGTCAACTGATTAGAGAGATTTACTTCAAGATTTTACTTTTTTCACTTGATTCAAGGAAAAAATTATAATGTAAGACAAGTATTTGTAAGTGTGTTTTGCAATGGGCTATTAGTAACTTGTATCCAAACCATTCTCAATATTTTTTTTTTGCTGCATCTTGGGATTTGAATTCTATTTGAACATTCATATGTAATGTGAAACAAGCTTTATAATATATTGAATTCCACTGGTTAACAAGTTATAAACAAACCTAACCTTTCCATTTATGTTTGGATTACAGATATGATTTTGTTACTACAATTCAACTGAAACATTTCTCCATTTTTTTTTTCTTAATAGCAAGAATTATTTGCTATTAAGCACTTTTTTGAGAAATGATTGTACTCAAAAATAATGCTTAATGACAATTTCAAAGGACTATCATGATTTAATAACAGATATTTAATTCTAAAGCTTATTGATATATAGTGAATTTAGTGGAAGACGAATTGTATAACCATATATCTGAACTTTAATTACTAAAATCTTCTATTGGAGTTCATTAGAGTTTGATCTACAGTTTGATACTAGCAGTGATTTTCTGTCTTGCCTACTCTCAGTGTCTCCAGTAGACAAAACAAACTACAAAATGGTCATTTTAGATAAGACAGGAAATGTAATATTTCTCATTTATGTACGTAAAATGTATTTGGGCAGTTTCCATCATTTATCAGCTAAGACCTATCCTGTTTCCTTTCGACAAGTACAAATCATCATATACCTTACAAATCCATAAAGAGGAGCCAAAGAAGTGCTTCCATTATTTATTTTCCAGTTCTCCTTAGTACTGACAGTTTCATTGTTGTCAGGAATGATTTCTATAAGCATTGTCCTTAGCCTTCATGCAAATATTTTTAGATTCTCTTAGAAGCATATCTGTTTTAACAGAAATTGTCTGATTTTAGCTCTCTACTAATAGTTATTATTAGTAGAGCTTTCATGATGTTGGTGGAGGTGGTTTGCCCAGTTCTCCAGTACAAATAATTATTAGCTCAATCATCATGAAACATGAACAAGTAATGCACACAGAATGTCTTTAAGTTTCCTTGAATTCCATTAATAGAAAGACTGGAATTATTTGTATTGAATAAAACAGCATGTTAAATGGAGTCATGAACAGTATATTAATGATCTCCGATGTTTTGACAGCGGACGTGTTCTTTATTGTATAATACGATCTGATAAGAATTGAAATGAATATTATAAATTTAGCTAAATAAAAATCTTTTGGTAGACTATAATTGTTTTATGTTAGAACAAACTGCTATAACATTAACAAATAACATATTAGTAATTGGACCTGGGGTTTTATAGTGACTACTGTCCACTGATGATCGGCAAATTACCGAGAAACAGCTGTTTGGAGATGTCACTTTTGCACTGATAAACACTAGGTCCACCTTTTAATGTGTTTAACCACTTTTTAGGTGCTTTTTTCTTATTTGATGCACATAGAAAATTCATTGAGGCCAGCGGAGACTGGGACATGAATTTCTATTTTATTTTTATTGTGCATTTCTTGTTTTTTAATTTATACTTGGAGGTCTCATTTTTTTCCCTTCCTAACATATTAGTTTCAAGAAGTACAATATATGAAAATTTAAAGTTTGTATTGCAAAATTTTTTACCAGTTTCTGAATGTGTGTGATTATTTCATTTATTTTTTTTTTTCCCTTTCTTTTAGATCTGTGGTGATATCTTTGAGACTTCTTCCAAAGTTATTTGGTTCATTTCAGCAATATCGTGGAGGAATGGATACACATGCTGTAACTTTGTAAGTTTGAAGCATTTTATTTGTTTCAAGTTTCTTCTATCAGTATTTTAATCTGTTGCATGAATTCAACATCAAATTAAATAGTATTTATAATGCAATCATTCTGTCAGTGATTTCCTGAAGTTCTTTTAATATTATATTCATTGCAGAAATAAAAGTTTGGGTATTGAATTGAAATCTTACAAGATCCACATTTCTATCCAGCTTTTAAATACTAGATTGATTTTTTTTTTTTTAATTCCAAGACAACTGTCATAAAACAAAAATTTTACAATAGTATTTTTCAAAAAAGAAGGGTTTGCCATATATGTTCATTAAGTAGCGATCGATTTTATCTGGAACAAATGTCACCAGTCATGACGTCATCCATGTAACTCCAAGGAGTCTGTCGAAGATGGCGTGGTTTTGTGATCGCATAAGCTTAACCAAGAAAGGACAAACTTTGCATAGCCAAGCAAGGGGAATAGTGTGGAATGTTTTTAATTATTTCAAGTTTAATTATTATTATGTATTCGTAACTGTAGAAACTACAAAAACCAGAATGTTGTTGTAATGTTTATAAGATTCAGTTACGGATTTTAGCAATAGATGGCGCTGTTATGTCATGGAAACATCAATCCATAAGGAAATGACGTCATCAAAAGCTCTTCTTTCATGAACTGAACTGTAGAGGAAATGTAAAATATTGTTATTGTCTTTCAATGTAATTTTCCTCTACACTTATATTTAGGCAACAATAGCATCACTGAGACAGATATCACAAAATGTCTTCAGGAAAGTATTGCAATGTTGTACGATAGCTGGATGTGTGTGTAACAACAGAAGGGAATTAATTTAAAGGACAATAACAACATTTTACATTTCCTCTAATAGTTTTTTACTATACGACAACAATTAAAAAAAAAAAAAACCTTGTATGTGTAACATATTCAGTAAGGCTAACAAAATAAGTACATAAAGTTAACTAGTAACTTAACTAAAATAGAAACTAAATCAGTTTTGTGCCTACCACAACAGAGAGGTTTATGTAATTAAACCTTGGTCCTGTGGTTTCCATCAGTTGCTTCAATGCAGTTGATTTTGTTAAGAGGCTTAAAATTAAAATTAAATAATTTGTAAAATATTATAAGATAATTTGATTTTTTTATTTTAATGTAATTTATAACTAAATTAAAAACTAACATTAGTAGTTTCTATTTTGTGTAAGTTGAATGAAATATTAGATATAGTTCTTTTTGTGCAATCACATCTGGATAATTTTCATATTTACATCATTATGTCTTTTGTAGAGATGGGCAAAGTCGTTCTTTTTACTGAACTAGTTCTTTTGAGATAGTTCTTTTTATTGAACTAGTTCAAATGAACTAAGTCGTTCTTTT
>JAFIDM010014012.1:24038589-24115918 GCA_023159025.1 Thereuonema tuberculata
ATAGTTCTTTTTATTGAACTAGTTCAAATGAACTAAGTCGTTCTTTTTACCTTAACAACCAAAAAAAAAAAAAGGTTTTCAAATACTTTTACAACCAAAAAAAAAGGTTCTCAAATACTTAATATAAAACGAAATAAACCAATTCCAATAGCCAATAGTGGAGTGGTAAAAGAACGAACTAGTTCGTTCACGAACTACCCATCCCTAGTCTTTTGTGAACTTATTATACTTTTAAAGCCATTTCTGTAAGATACCCACAATGTCAGTTGTTTGGATTTGTATATAATTGGTATCTATTAAATCGCTGTTTTTAAAAAGCACCTAGTTAATGCCGTAATTTCATATTATCAAATTTTACTTTATTTTAATGTGATTAGCAAGAGATCTAAAGACTGTCAATTAAAAGGATTAGAAAAAATATTTTATTAAAAGCAAAATAACTTTATTCCATGCAGTTTTTTCCTGATATATTGAAATGTGTGATATTCAGTCTGCTTCTTGTCTTTTCACTATTTTTTTTTCTTTGTTGTTTTAAACACTGATTTACTTTGTTTCTTAATGTTAATTTTACAGGTGGGCAGAAAGAGAGCATAAAATGATGAAACACTTTTTTAATAATCTTGTGGCATACACAAGTTCTTTGCAGTCTGCTAACGCATCAACAACTCTGTAAGTATGAACTCTGTAAATAGATAAATAAGCTTGGTTTTAAAAGCTGTTGGCAGATAGTATCTCATGCCGAGCTAGCAGATGAGTTGACCTTTGAAGCTCAAAGTTTTTGGAAAGTTATATTTTTAATATAAAATTGTGATCATAAATAAACGTCATTATTTGCAAACTCCATTGGGCTTTTTAAATAGATGAAATATTTTCCTATTTCGCAGTTTGTTGATTCAATTTTTAGTCTGAAAAGCCAAGGGTCAGTTTATACAGTATATTCAAAATGTTCATTAATTCTTCAAATACAGTAGAGCATCGATTATCCGAAGCAATGCTGCACAGGGGGTGTTCGGATAACTGATATTTCGGATAGCCGATCATTTACGAAAAAAATTGTACCAGTGTCATAGGAGCAATATAAAACACACAAACAGTGATACATATTGACACAAAACCTTATATTGTATCTTAAACATTGTGAATTATTGTCCAGGTCACGTTTTAGATAATAAATTACATTATTTTAAACCCGTCTTGTGACTTCGTTGCGTTGTTTTTGTCGTTATACGTTTTCGGAACTATGTCCCATCATCAGACGTATCACTCAGAAAGAGATCGTCAAATATTAAAATTATTTTCTTAAATTTTTGTCTACTAAACCGCCTTTGGTTAACCAATGTTTCGGTTGATTGATAATTGGATAATCAATGCTATACTGTATTATTGTCAAATTATTAAATAATACATAAAAATTATTTGAGATACACATAATCAGCAATAAAATACTTTAAAAAAAGTTAAGAAAAAATAATCAAATATTATTGGCTTCCAAATTTCTGAATATGCTTATGAAAATCATTTATGTGAATATTAGGTTTTATTGTATTTCTGAGTCCAATTGGATATTTAAAATCAATAGCATTCACAGTGGCCAGGTGAAAGCTTCCATTAAAATTTCATTTTTCTAGAATAGGATGGATGTTCACTATAGTTGTCGTACTTTGTGCTGCAGTGTAATAATGAACCAGGCTCTTTATCTACAGATCTGATTTCTGTATTTAGATAGCACCAGTTACCATAATTCTTCTAATCAAAAAACTAGATAAAATGTGAGAGACCTATTTCCAACAGTGGTTGAAAATGATGATAATTACCATAGTTAGTTTTTGAATTACTGCGATGAAGGTAAAGATGCTGCATTGCGATTTCAAATTGCCTTTTAAAGCTTTCGATTCTTACATTTTTTTCTTTACATTGCATATTAACAATGCTATGAGGCTTACTTAATAAAATTCTTTGAAGTTACCTTTTGTTTATATCGTCATCATCATCCATTTTCAGTCCACTGCTGGATGAAAGTCTCTCCAAATTTTTTTTCCCAGTTCTTTCGGTGAAAAGCTTTTCTTTTCCAATCAAGTCCAACAAAACTTTTTAATTCCTTCACCCATCTACCCTGTGGACACTGTCTCAGCTTCCTTTCATTCCTCAGAATCCATTTAGAATTGCTGTTGATTTTGTTTATGCATGAAGGTATAAATAAATATAATACACACCGGATGTTTTGTACAAAACAGGGATTCAGATGATCTGTGTTTCCATTCGGCAGAACTTTATCCAGGAAACTGAATTAGATGAATTGTCATCGTATTTATGTATGTTAATGTATTTTTGCCATAATACTGAAGTTGAAAAACCGTAAGTCGAAAAATCGTTTGGTCAGTTGAAAAACCATATTAGATGGAGCCAGACTTTATTATGTTCTAAACACATTAACTATTTGAAGAGGAGTCTTGACTGGTTGGAAATATAAATCAATCATTGTTAACTGTCATGAGAGTACAGTATCAGCTGCTCCCAGTAGCTGCCAATTTAAATATATAAATGCTATTGTGCTGTCATGATTATACTTTCATTGGCATTTGATGCACAATAGAAGTGAAACATTCAGTGGACTATTATGTTTTGTTATGTTTTTTCTTTCTATCTTTTCTTTATATATAAAATTTATTTTTAATTGTGTTCCTAAATCTTTTTAGATATCACAATTAAATGACTGTTAATATTTTTGTAAAATAAATTGTAGAATATTACTCAAAACAATGCAATAATCAAAATAAAAATTATCAAAACGTCTTTATTAGATATACTAGAATTAGATTTTTTTAATGTATTTTGGAAAATATGAACTGCTAATTATAAATTGCAAATTAATACTTTCAGATATAATCATCAAATTGAAATTCAGGTTAGATTGCAGTTTTTGACTTGTGTATTTTGTACCATGGGTTCACCAGAGACTTTCAGTAAGTAATTTTAATTCTAATGATATAATAAACATAAAATAATATATATATAAACAAACAAAAGATCTAAACTTCCCGATTTACCCTCATATGAGTACACACACACACTTATGTGAGGGCACTTATATGAATACTTATGTGAGGGCAAATCGAGAAGTTTTAGATCTTTTGGGTTTTTTTTTTTTTTTAGTTCAATGGATATATGATTTATGATTGAATAAGGAAAAAAAAATGTTAATCCTTTTTCCTCAACCATATTACCGTTGAAATCTAATATGAATTTGCTTTGCCTTTCTTGACTGAAGTATTAATTATGCTACCAAATTTGGATGAAAACTTCCAAATTAAACATAGATTGCACTAATAAATTACAAAATAAATAAAATAAAAACAAAACAAAAGTATCTTTCAAAATTCTAAAATTGAAAATCATATTTTAATAAACAAAATTAGCAATCTAAAAATGCTCTAAAAACTACAATCTTGTGCTTAAAAAAAAAAAAAGACTATAACCAACACATACTATGATTTAATAATCTCTGATCTAGAGCATTTTAGCTATCTAAAAATATACTGTTTATTACAAGCGATTATTAATGACTAATATTAATAACTTCAAATATTTCTGTATTAAAAAAAAAATACCCTATTTAATAATAACTTGATTAATAATTAATGAAAATCCTTTTATATAATTTAAGTAATCAATTACATTAATTTACTAATTAAAGCTAGTTTTGTTACTTTTATCGGGCTATTCATGAAAAAACAAAAGAAAAATTACTACACAAATTTAATTTAATACAAACAAACAAGTTCTATATTTACGTGTACTTTTCAATTTCAGTTATCATTGTTAATATTCATCAATTTATAGAAACAATTTTTGTATGCTATAGAATGTTTAAAGTTATACGTCAATCAAGCTTTGAAATAATAAAAGAAATTGAAAAAAATAAAAAAAGCTAATATTAATTGGATCTAATTTAACCCTTCCAGTACATAAAAAATTCATAATTAAAAACCATCCCTCATTCAATTACGAGATTGAAAAAACTTGAATAACTTCATATATTGTAATTTTATGTCATATCTCATTTTGTAATTACTGATTTAAATATATATACTTATCTACTATACAGGAAATAAATATTTTTATGCTCTTAAATGTAAATGGTAAGCTGTTATTATTCGTCTTTTATTAGTGTTAATTCGAATTTTCTTTAAATTTTATCTTACTAAATCAAGCAACTGTTGATTGGAATTTATTAATTATTATTAATCTTTAGTGAGTTACAGTAATTTCTAATTGAAAATAAATGTGAAACGTTATTTCTTAACTATTTAGGATTAACACTGGAACAGGTTGACATTCTTTGGAGTTGTTTGGCAACAGATAGAGAGTGTTCTGATGAATTATTTAGTTGGCTTCTTAATCAAGCGAAAAATAAGGAACAACATGCCATGGGCCTTGAAACATTTAAGCACATTTTCATTGAGAAGGTAACTACAAATATGCGTTTCATTGTTATGAAAAACTGAAATTGATTTCTATATTTTTGGCTTATCTGAAAATCGAATAATTATAATAAATATCTAATTCAGAAGATTCAGTTTTGATTTTTATGAAAAAGAAATCTTTTTGCATAGGAATATGTTAATAAGTAGCTGCTCTTTTTATTTATTTTATATTTCTTATTAAATACTGTTGATGATGGAAAGAACGGTGATGAAATAGATCTGTGCCACATGAAGTGATTTTCAAATTCACATCTGAACCGAAATCAGTTTCTAATTGAAATCAACATTTTGATTAAATTTCTGTGTAAAAATTAATGTAAATAAATTTAGAATGACCCTTGATGACTTTATTCTTTAATTAATCACAACAACAAAGATAATTTAATTGATAAAATTGGAAATGAGTTGGGAGGAGGGGTCAAGCAGATCCACTATTTACGCACAGAAAACCACACAAATAACTGAATCAAAAGTCCCATTCCTTGAAACTATCTGCACTGAACTTTATGGCATATGAAGGGATACCTTTTGAAAATGCTGTGGTTGTATTTCTTACAGCACAGTTCAGTGGAATATGCTTTTTGATGTAAAATAAATTTTATATACAGAAATATATCATAATATCATTTCTGGTTTATCTTTTTTTATGAGCAACAAAATTTAGTTATTTAAATATTTTTATCATAACATCAGTGAGAAAATTGAATTTAAAATTCTATAACTATTGTTTGTATTTTAAACTTATTTAGATGAAAGTCATTTTAGATAAATGATTTGCATATTTAAATCTAAATTAAATTCACAATTGAGTGGAGTACAATGAGACAAATTATCGTTAACTGTAGTACGTCACTTTTCTGTGATTTTTCTTAGTTTTTACTCAATATATTTTTTGTTTCTTTAATATAGATGCCATTACTTCAACCAGAAACTACAAGCATGACTGCTTTAAATTTATATCAGCAGTTGAGCAGTTTAACTCGACTTGCTTCTGCAGCTTCTGGCAGTTCAACTCAAACTGATGTAAGTAAATAATCTTACAACATGTTTCTTTCTATATATAAAGATAGTATAACTTATCATTGGCAGTTATGACTATATACTGTGCAATCAAATTATTATGACCATCAGCCTAATATGAAGGATTGCTCCCTTTCCTAATCACATCAGGCATTGACTTGATGAGATTATGGAAGGTTGCTGGAAGTATGGGAAACCTGTTGGTCGATAGTGTATTCCGTAGCTGGACTGCAATCCTTGGTGGTGCACCTAATGGCAAACTCCTCTGTCCTTATGGTCTGAAAGTGCTCAGTGAGATACAAATCAGGTGAACAAAGAGACCAATCCCTGAATTGTAACACATTCTCATGTTCGATGAACCATTCATGCTCAACCTGTGCTGCATGATCATGGCTCGTTATTCTTTCAAACAATATCGTCGCTTCCTCGAAAGACCATTATCATAAGCAGGGATGGACTTAATCTACAACAAGTGTACGAATAGCCAATTTTATAAAAGCAACTCTTCACCCTTATTAAAGTCCCAGGCTGTCTCACGAGAACAACCCTCAGGTTATGACACCTGTGTGAATGCAAAGCACTTTTGCTAATGAGTGCCAGTCAACATGGATATGAGTGTCTGCTCTACAGGCCCATGAAGAGAAGGATTATGTATATGGTGACCTGCAACACATTAGGGATGTCTTGTTGTGTCTTGCCTGGTTATTTGTTTAATGATCGTATAGCTGTTGACAGACACCATTCAAAATAGATGACGATGCCCTGGATGGTCAATGGCAACACTTGGCTGAAATAGCCCCACTTCCAGATACTGCCTACCTTAACAGCAGCAATACTAAAACAGTTCATCAGTCTTGGAAGTACTTGCATATTCAGGTGGCAGCCTAAATCATTTGAAGTCTTTTAAATAATCAGCTTTTCCCATTTTCACTGTGCATCAACACATTGATATGGCTGTTATCCTGTTTATACGTTTAAAAAGAGTCATCATGGTATCTGTTCAATTGGTTGAATGTGGGACATTTCTCTGATCCAGGTGAGGTCTTAATAATTTGATCACATAGTGTATATATAGAATAATCCTTTGATACAATTATAAAAAAAAAATCACTTTGACAATTCCCTTTCAGCAGTTCTTAGGCTAAAGACAGGACTTAATTTTATTAAAGAAAAGTTACAAAACTTTGATGGTAATCGATATATTCTTGTCTGAGGAATTTTTGCACTCCAAGTGAGGTTCACCCAATATTTCAGCCCAGTAGCTCAAGCCGCTTTCAGGAGATGTTGATCATTACATTAATGATGTAGTTGGCGCAGTTCTGTTGTCAGTGTCACAGATAATTTGTTTTCGTAGCCTGCTTCTCCGAGATATGGCAAGCACGCTTGATATAATGGGACAGATAGGGGACAGTGATTTTCACTTTAAATATATATTTCAGTTCCTATTTTTTAGATTTTCAATGTACTGTTAAGATAAGGATTTTCAGCGATTTTGAAACGTTTAATATGGACGACATTTTATAAAATATTGATTTCTAATCATCTGTTTTAAAATTTAAATGTATATGCATTTGGCGAGTTTTGTAAGAAATCCCTATTAAAAAAAGAAAAAGAAAAGTTTTTCCTCTCTGTTAACTCTTGGTTTACTTTTAATTATTAAGGCCTTAAATGGAGTTGGACTTGATTCTACACCATTGATAACATTATTACTCAAACATGTAGGGTAATTATTTTTACCTTCTTTAATGCATTATATTTAATCTGATTAGCTAGAATCAGAAATTAAAGATTCTTAAGACATTGTCTCCTATTTGTTGGCTGGCAATTCTAAGAAAATTAGTCTAATCCCATTAACTAAAGCTAAGCAAACATCCACTTAATGCTACAAAATGTAACTTCTGTTACCAGGTTCATTTTCAACCTGTCTACGATGTATCTTTGAAAATTCCAAATATAACTTTTAGTATATTGTAGTCAATAACAGTAAGCAATAATTGTTCAGGGGCTTTTTTTAAGAAATGCCGAGAAATAGGGATAAAGGTAAATAAAAGGAATTGAATTTATATTCCTTCCTTTCATCGACTTTGGCCAACTATGGACCACGGGCTAGCCCTACCTGACAACGTCAGGGTGAGGCTAGGAAATTTAAGAAGGGGACGAGATTTCACATCTCGTCCAGAAATAACCCTGAGATAGTAAGTCCCAGGGGAGAAACGGACGAAACACAGAAGAAGAAAGAAACAGCCATGCCCACGCCGAGATTCGAACCCAGGTTCCAAAACAACAGCCACACGGCAGACTGCCGTCTAGACCGCTCGGCCATGCAGGAACGCTGAATTTATATTATTAAACTAACTTTTTTGTAGATTTTGCTAACATCTTTATAAAAATTTTTTTGCTTTTCAGTTTCAACAGTTTAGTTGTTTTTTTTTTCTTTCTGTAATTGATGCACAAAATGCATTATTAAAATAAAAAAAATAAAAAAATAAGTAAAAGTTAATAGGAATTTGTTTTTAAAATTGGTATATACTAATTTTTGTTTTTGTTTTTCTTTCTTAAACTAGGCTGTTGGAATGAATCAGTTGTGGGGCATTGCTCTAAGGGCTCAAAACACTGACGTTAGTATGGCAGCTATTCAGTATTTAAATAGCTATTACATTAACAGTAAGTATCCCTTATTTCTGTAATTTTGTTTTGGATATAAAGCTTTCTCTGTACCTTGGATGCTTTACTAAAAATTTACATGAATTTTTTTTTTTTACATTTCAATCCTTGATTTTACAACAGCCATTTAAGTGATGAGGTTCATTCAGGAGTCCTTAAAAAGTTAATTATATAGTAAAATAGACCAGTGCTTTGTAAAGAATAAGAGATTTATATCACCTTAAAGCAAGGATTAATGATCTGTAAGAACTTCAGGAAAGAATATTGTCTACATCCAATGACTGAAGTAGTGGAGATTCTTGTCAATTGGCTGGAAGTTCTGGCTTTGATATCTGGTAAAGATAAGGGTATTTTCTGGGATATTTTCATTTGAACAATCCTGAGGATTTATGCTATTCTGTAAAATAAGGACTGTTTATTTTGCAGCTTTTCAAACATCAGACTGTTTCAGTTTAATTAGCTGCAGTTATTGTAATCCTCTATCTCATTCATAGTCCCTATTCATTTTTCATAGCTGTTAAAAAAAAAGAAAAAGAGATTCTTAAGTTGGTAACTAAAATGTTCTACATATCATAATTATACTAAATGATGTGCTTTTACCAATAATATATAGTAGGACTGTAAGTAAGTAAAATTTATTTAACTTCTTCGGGGTTATACCTTTTACAAGTCAGGATTCCAAAGCTTAAGTATATTTGATATCTCAGCCATTTAAATAAATATTAGTAAATTATATTACAAGTTAGGTTTAAATTAAATTTGTTTTTGCATAGATCCTTCTCTCTTAATAACTAATTAAAATATAATAATAATAACAACAGTATTAGAGGAAAAAAAAATACACAAAAATGCAAATATATCATTCATGTATATCAAGAAACTATAAAGGAGTATCCGACATAAATAATAACAATTTTTCAAAAATATTAATGAAAAGATATAGTAGGACTGCATTTTACACAAACTCAAATCACTCGGTTTCAAGTACAGGCGGTCGTAAAATACCGAAAAAGATACATTTTAAATCGAGAGCCATATCTTTTCATTTCCAAAGCACCGTTAAAATCTCGTACCGTTACAGTATTTTTTGCGTTGGGTTTTTGTGAAAGTATTTTTCCTTTGTTTTAGTATTAACGCTATTTTCTGAGTAATAAGGGCCCCAAAGTGCAAGAGTAGTGATGCTGGTAGCTCTGAAAAGCCTAAGAAAAGCCATAAAAATGTGTGATAGTTATTAACATATAAGAAATATACACGTATAGGGGTGAGCTATTATGTGTGATTTCAAGTTTACATAAGGGGTCTTGAAACATATCGGTCACACAAAAGGGGGAGGGGTTCATTTATATTATTATATATTTATAAATATATAAGAAAAAAAAAAGTTGATGTTGAAACTTAACTGTAGGCTTAATTTTTTTTGTAATCTGTACATGACTTCATGGAAAATAATGATCTTAATTGAAATTTAACTCTTTGGTGTAAGAAATGCAATGACTGACTTATACGTATAAAATCTGACATGAAATTAAGTAAATAACCAATGAGATTGAACATTTAGTCCTCATCACATACTGTAAATTATATCGGCATGTTTAATTTTAAAATGTTTATTAATCCACTTAATAATACAAAGTGTTCTTTCTAGTACATCATGGGACATTAGAAATGGAAGAAGAGTTTATTCAACGTTGCATGCAAAGTTTATCAAGTGCTTCTGAAAGTTTAGAACAGGTAATTTCAAATTTATAATTTAATTAATGTTTTTGATTTCATTTTGCGTTTGGTTTTGTGAATTTAAGAAAAAATTATTCTTACAACTAGTTTTATAAAATGTCAGAAAGCAAAAATCTTCCATTTTTTTTTTCAAAGAATCTTTTTTAACATTTAGCTAAATTTAAAATTTGTGTTCTGTTTATAAATGAAAATGTTACAGACATTTGTTTCCTATTTACTAATCCCATTTTTTTTTTTATTGCCTTTTAGGCTGTAGAACCTAATCTCGTGATAATTCAGAGGGGCTTGTTATTACTGAAAACACATTTGGAAACTTTTCAAAGAAGGTAACTTACCAGTACTTGCTAAAAAAATTATTTTAAGAAATTCAACTTAAATGTTATACATATTCCTAAGTTAATAAGGTGAAATACTGTTTCCAAGAAAGAATATATATAGAAGTGACTTTTGGAAATGCTAATTTTTCTAACAGTTTCTTGCTGATATTCTACATAAATAGCAAATATGAGCTTCAGTAAATAGCATTTTCTATGAGTAAAGTATTAGTGATTTGTTTTTGAATTTAGTTTCTTTTCTTTTTTGTAGGTTCTTCTTTTTTTTTTCATTTAGATTTGTTTAATTTAGATATGAGACCATGTGTGCTTGCAGTGACTTCTCTCAACTGATGATCGCCAATTGATCGACAGTGACAGCTGTCTTGAGATGTCGCTTGTAAACACTGGTCTTACTATTTTAGTGTTTTTATACATTTTTAGGTGCTTAGAACTACACAAAAATATATTTCCATTAAGTAATTCTAAAAGTAATAAATATTGTTCTATTACCTAATCCTAGTTTGTGAGGAAGGACTACCTGTGTAAGCAAAACTAAACTCTTGTGACAACTAAATGAGACAGCATTGTAGAAGTTAGAAATTTTCTTACGCCATTTCGCATAAGAAAAAGTCCTTAACAACACTTACATCAGTAAATGAAACCATATTTGCTAAGATTGTATATTATGGATTGGATATAAAAGTGACATTTATAACATCATCCTGTAATTGATTTATAATAAGATATTGGTTTAGACAATGACAGGAAATAATTCTTTTAAATGATTCAATATGGCTTCATATTCTCTGCTCAATCGTTTTGCTGTCCTGCAAAGTTTTGCTTTTAATTGTTAATCAAAATAAATTGAATTTTATTACAAGCTTCGAACAGACAATTTTTGCTATTGTTGAGTTAACAAGTGCTTTTACTGGAGTTAAATTATCACTGCTTTTCAGGCTGCAGAAAGAAGTGAAAAAGAGCAAGCCATGTTCCCTTCTCCCCTGCCAGCCAAACACCATTAAAGAATGATCAAGAATTCAAAAGTGTCATGCTGATTAAGCCTTCAATTTCATACTTTAATAAACTCGAAATAAATTCAAAGTTAATTTCATGTATCTACTAAATTGTGATAAAGTATTTCAGCAATGAAAACATTAAAAATTGTAATATAGGCAAATGCTTACAAATATCATAATGAATGTACATATTTCAACCATTACTCCCTGTAATGCTGATAATAAATCACTCGTTGGTACAAAGGTACAGACTGCCCTCATTGAGGTGATTCAATCCCAAACAGTTCCAATGTTGTCTTCATCAGTTCATACTAACTGAAAGCAGAAATTTAAACATAATTTAAAGCAAAAAAAAAAACATAAAGAATTTTAAATTGATCTACACTGTTAGGGCAAGTATACATTTTATGTTAAAAAAAATATGTTCATATTAATCAACATTTTGTCTTGTTTCTAGTTTTTTTTTTCTTTCTGATTTCGACTAAAGTTTTTCTAATCTTAGAAAAATGTGTACTGGATAATGAATAAGATTGAATGATTGTTTTAAATCTTACTTAGATTTTGAGATATTTATTTATTTTATTTTTTACAGATACGCATATCACTTGCGTCTTTGGCAGTTAGAAGGATGTGGAATAATTAGTCATCAGCAGAGTTTGACAGAAAAACAGTCGCCTTCCATTAGGATTGTATGTCAACCAGGTGGCCTCACAGATAAGGTATTATTTAAATTTATTACTAATTCTTCCAAAAATGTAGATTCCCTTTACAATCATATGGTTAATCGCTTCCAAAAAATCGCTTCATAAAGTAGATTGGCATTATGGATAAGTAAGGATTTTTTAATTAGTATATTGATATTGTAATTTATTTTAATTGGATAACAATCAATCAGCACAGATTACAGGATCCATTCTTTTCTTTCACCTTTGAAAGCATTCATCCTTTGTTAGCTAACAATCAACATTTCTTTTATTTCTCCTTATCAGAATTGTTTGAAATATGTCAAATAATTCAGAACAATTATCTAAAAATTAGTACATCTTTCTTTCTAATTTTCGTTCTCAATAAAGATATTAACGGCATTGTCATTAAGATTTAAAAAATTCAGCTATATATGATTCATTGAAAGGTGCTTAACCCTCAAACGCACGGCATGGCGCACTGAGTGCGCCATGCAACAATAAAGTAAAAAAAAAAATCACTTAGCAACAGAGGAGGGGGCTGGCCCTCCTCCTACCCTCCTATCCTAGCATAGTGACTATGATTCTGATTCAGAATGTGATTATGGGCCTGATATGGGGGAAGAAGTTACTTCGAAAGAACAAAATGCTACAGAGCAAAGTGAGAGTGATTTTTTTTTTTAAATTATTTATAAAACAAAAACTGTTAAAAACATTTTTTTAAATGTTTGACTACTTTGTTATGTATCTTTTAGATCTTTATTACACCTATAGAAAAAGTTTTGAACATTACTTATGTAGTTTCATGCAAGATATCTGTATAGAAAACAAATACGCATTTTTGAGTTTTAAAAAAATTTCAAATGGTTTTGTAATAATTTTTTTATGGATGCATGCTTATTTAATTATTATTGAATCCAAACAATAACATTTAGAGGAAAAAAGTTTCATGAATAACTGTTTATTTAACATTGATTGCTAAAAAACGAGGTGGCGCACTCAGTGCACCACCCGTGTAAAATTGTTCCGCCACATAAGCCGTGTAAGTGAGGGTTAATGGCAAAACTAAGTTATCATCTGCATTTAAGTCCTTCTATAATTCAAGATTCATCCCTTTGGTGAATTTTCCTCTGCAGGATCAAAGGAAAGGAGTGCATCAGTGTTGACCAAAATGTTTGGATTTTTCTTCTTAATTACGAAACATTAAAAAATTTTAATCTGAGATTACATATGAAGAGCAATACTTTTAATCTTAACGGGAACTTTTTTTTTCTACATAAATAGTGCTTGCTTTTATTTATATGTAAAGATTGAATGACATGCTTTTTTTCTTATACTTCTATTTGATTCCAGGTCACTTTTGAATTGCATGGTTCAGACTATGTTGCTGATCTTCGTGCTGAAGTTACTCGATGGTGGGAGCAATTGCAACAGCAGCATAAGAAGCAGAATACGACTTCTGTAAGTATCTTATTAAGTGTCTGAAAATTTACATGTTTTCCATACTGAAATATTCTTAATAACTGTAAAATAGATATTTTGGTTTTTATGAGGTTGTATTTTTGATATTGTAATCCAAATTTTCAATAAAAAGATATCTTTTATCTTCAGATTGGTGTTTTAGTAACTGTAAATCTTGTTACTAATATGAAATTGAATAATAATTTATTTGTGAACTAGTACAGATTAAAGTTATAATGCTGATGATTCATTTTTGATTTGGCATTTCAATAATTTTCATAATTTTTTTAAACTCATTAATCCACCATAAATATGACGTATTTAACGGAAATAGAATTTGATTTTTTTCATTCTCCTACATATAAAAAAAAAAGTTTGGAGAAACAAATTACAATGAAGAGTATGAAAGTAAAACATTTGTTGAATTTTAAATTTAGGCACTGTGTTTATAGGAAAAAAGTTGTTGTATAAGATTAAAAATTAATAATAATATGTTGCACCAGAAAGTTTATGTGGCCGATATGAAATATGATAAACGAATTTAAGTTGAGTGAATATCTAAATAATAAGGAAATGGGATCAAGATTAGAACAAATTAAAGAAGTAAATAGAATTTGATAAGAAAAATGGGTATTATATTTATCAGCAGTTATTTTTACTTTTCTAAACTTACCAAAGAGGTAACATGGACTTAAAAGAGGAATAACTGTGCTGTAGTTAAAGGCAAAATTTTAAAACCTTAAATTTGCATGTTAGGAATTATTGTTATACAGGTCAAAATCTAGGAAGTCTTCGGATTCAAATGTGTAAACTGTTGTGTGTCTGTATTGAGAGCTGTACCAGAATACCTTTCCAAGAATAAAGAGTAATTGCAGGGAGAAGATAAGATCTGAATTAGTAGAACTTTGATTATTAATACTACTTTAACATCAAGGAAGATTAAATACATTCGTGTTCCTTGTGTTAAAGGAGTAATGAAGTCTTTAAATTCGGGAATACTGATTAGACAAGAAAATGTATACTAAAATGCTTTAAAACGTTAATTTTAGAAGGTAAAGTAATGAACTTCAGAAAATTTATAGCTTATTTTATTCTGTTATAGGTAAAATTTTATTTCATCTTAAATAGTAATTCTTAAAATTTTGGTAATAATAACGTAAATTTGGTAACAGTTACAGTTAAAAAAATGACACCTCTACTTTTGAAAAAGTCTTAGTTTAATTATTGAAATTAGTAATCTGTAAACATTTCATTCGTGGAAGCATTTTGCATTTACTTATAAAATCTTCTGTCATATACTTGGCATCTTTTAAGTAATTTGAAGACAGATATTTTAGTTACACTGGTAAAAATTGAACAACCTGAAAAGATTTGTTAGATTCAAACTAAATTTGTTTAATATGTAAAGTTTGGTCTAGAGAACAAAAAAAGGTTAAACACACAAAATTCTGAATAGACTTTTACAACTAATTAGAGTTATTAGTACAGTGCACTCCCTCTATTCTGAACACTCAAGGGACCGACCAAAAGTGTTCAGATTATGGGGGTGTTCATTATAGAGGGAGATTGGGAAATGCATGTACATAGTGAGTTTATAGACTGTATAGAATACTTAGCCTGGTTAGCCATGCCAGTTACCAAGATCGAGGTCCTGAATATAGATTTGGTGGCTACTGCAATTCAGTCAGACCTGTACTCTACCATCTCATTTGTTTTGTTGTTTTTTTTAATAAAAAAGTTTTACAAAACATACAATAAAATTACATAATTACTATTTGACCTTTCCCTCTAACCCCCTGTTTCCCAACGTGGGACGCACGCCCCACAGGAGGGCAATTCGGAAATGGATGAATATTTTTTTTTTTTTTTTTTATTTGGTTGTTAAAGGAAAAAAATGTTGATAATTTGTTTTTTTGGTTGTGAAAGTTAAAAAAGTTGTTTTTTTTTTTTTTTTTCTTTTTGAAGTTATATCTAATTTGGTGAGGCATAGCATACTTTAGATACTTTAGTTGGGGCACAGCACAAAAAAGATTGGGAAACACTGCTCTAACCTTTTGTCTCTTATCTGTCAGTGGGGGGGGGGGCATTTCTCCGAATTCCAATTGCAAACACACGTTCAGTTTACAGAGAGGTAAAGGTTGAATGGGGATCAAAAGTAGCGTTCATAATACTGGGGTGTTCAGATTAGAGGGTGTTCAGAATACAGAGAGTTCATCTTATGTTAAGTCTATGGAGTTTCGCCGGGACCGTCGTAATGTGTTGATAATACCGGGGTGTTCACATTAGAGAGTGTTCAGATAGAGAGAGTGCACTGTACATGATATGTCCACTTGAGATCAAAATAATGGTCATGAAACAGCAAAAATAACTATCATTGCTCACGTTCATATCTGATTATTATAGGTTTTAAATTTTTGAATTATTATTACACTTAAATTATTATTATTATTTGTTTTTTTTTACTCTCAGGAACAAGGATCTAATTCTAAAAGCAGTAGCAGTTCTACCCGAAATGATAATTCTTCTCCAGATGGTACATCGACATCTAATGTGTGTTCATCAGTTCCTAATGAAGGACCAATAAGAATGATTAGCCAGGGCCAAGAATTAACAACTGATTTGGATGAACGATCATTACTGGATATGGGTTTTAAAGATCTTCAGGTACTTACTTTTTATTTATTTATTATTTTTTTTTATTTATTTATTTATTTATTTATTTATTTATTTATTTATTTATTTATTTATTCAAATCCCTTAAATCTACATTTATTTTTTTCTTGCAATTTAATACTTGAATTGCATTATAGAAGGAAAAAAAAATCAAAAATTATTTTTTCAGAGCTGTAAATCTGATTTCCCTTTGCAATGCATTTGTTTAGTCATAAAATTTCTTCATTTGCAACTAAGTCTCTGTGTCCTTCTTTAGTGGCGACAACGACTAAAGAGGCATATTTCCTTTAGGTAATTCTCAATGTTCATCATTTCTGTTTTGCCAATTTTGAAAGCAGAAGGCCAAAAAGTATTAAAAGAAAAATCAGAATCTTAAAACCATTACCTAAGGTTATAAAATATATTTTGTAAGTATTTTTATCTCCAAAATAAGATTGTTTGAACCTCATGTAAATAAATACTTTAACCAAGCAGAGATGAGAGAATCATGTAAGTCAATCAAGCACCTTCATTACGGTAATCTGTAGTAGAGCCACAGTCATCTATATAACAGTTTCTGTTATTTTACTTAGGAATCTTTGGATTAAATTAAAAGATATATATTGCCTACTAAGACATCTCATAATAAAGTGCAGTGTATCCAAGTCGGAATTAAAAAAAAGGCGTTAAAAAAAAACATATGTAGGTTAATATGTGAGAAAAAGGGAGATAATCTTTTCCTTTTAAGTGGAAGATTGCAAACTCTACCAAATAAATATATAGGTATATTATTAGGATAGGTGTACTTGTTTCTATTGTGACAGCTATAACGAGGCTTATATGAAAATGTAAGAGGTGTTGAAAAATGTTGGATAGCCTCTTTCCCAATGAAGACTTAGAAGAATTACAAGGAGAGGAGGAAAATGGTTTCTATAAAAGAATAGAATACAATGATTTGTACTGTGTCCTTTTACTATCAAGAATTATCTATAGTTATAACTAATTATATCTTGAAATATCAAGATAAATCATGACTGGGAGCAGAGTACCATTGTAGAAGAAGAGCATTAATGACATCTTATTTATCCATATCATCGGGTTTTTTAGAAGACCTTCCCATAAAAATGCATTAGGCAAAACTGATTTATGGAAGAAAATGATACTCTTCTTGTTTTTCATTTTCTCATTTTCCTAAACATCTATTTTTTATATTTGTATTTCACTATCTGATTACTATCAATTAATTATTATTATTTTTTTCTGATACTTTTAGTTGGTGTTTGTGTCTGTTGGTGCTGCCAGACCCCAAAGAAAGCGAGATGGATTAGAACCTACTTCTCAGTTGCCATCTCCACCAAAAGAGAAACTACCCATGGTTCTCCTACTTCAGCCGACTCATTTTGAGCAGCTGTTTAGTTTAATGCAGCAGCTAAGTACTTTGAAAGCAGCAAAAAAACCCGGAGTAAGTATTTCGATAACTGTGTTTAAATTTAACAGATTTTTTTTTTTAATTTCACATATACATGCATCACAGAGAAAAAAATGAGGTAAATCTTATTTCGTTTCCAATGCTAAGTTATATTTAAAAAAATAAAATAAATGTTCATAAGTGCTTTTGTTTTTTTGTTTTGAAATATGTTATTAATATCAATAAATATCTATTTAGGAATGGGCTCCACATATAAAGGGCCAACTGTTATCAAGGAGAGTATGGGAATTATTAATGGTACTTCCAACATCTTCAGATATTTTGAAGGGCTTCCATAATCTTATTTCTAAGGTAATTAATTTTTATTTGTTTTATTTTTTTCAGTTAAAATTATGATTGCATTCATCAAATCCTTGAACAATATAGATATGTTTGATAATAAGTGTTGATTTTAACCTCTGATCTGTTGTTCCTAATTAAAAATCATAATTATTTTTTAAATATAAAACCTATGAGTGAGGCAGTGTATGTGTGATGTATTCTTGTGGTGATCTCGTTCCCCCCCAAAAATGCATCTCACAAATGTAACACTTAGGATGTGATAAGTCTCAGTGAGTGCTTCTTCTTACAGAGAAGTTTTTTGAGATTCAAAAAGTTATCAGCACCTGGAAGGGTGGGTGTTTATTTTCTGTGTTTATTGTTTTAGTCGCATATATTTTTTCATTGTAACCCTTCAATATAGGAAATACCTCTTCACCCATTATTTAAAACAGCTTCTCAAAAAAAAAAGAAAAAAAAAAAGTTCATTTTATCTCAATCATTGTTCATCTAGTCATTCAAAAAAAAAAATCTAAAATTTTGTTTATTTTTATAATTGTTATTGTTGTAATTATTCTTTATAATAGTTAAAAAGTTTAATTATTACTATTATCTATTTTAACAGTAGATGTTATAAAAATCACTATTATTTATTTTGTTTCAGAACAAAGAACAGAATTCAAGTCAGATAACTTTACAGAATTTACTTAATCCAGAAAGCCCACAAAAACTTATTTATTCACTTCAGATTGTGGAATCACTCAGCAAACCATCGAGACCCATCACAAAATCTTTGGTACATAATTTTCTTATTCTTTTTCCACACAGTTCCAGGTTATGTATAATATCATAATTGCATCTTCCATTTATTCTTGTGCAACATTATCATAAATTTATGGATTGTTTTAGATTAGTTAATTACAAGGTGCTTATTATTAGACTAATGTGTTAAATAAGCCAGAAATTATAAATTTCAATTGACCATTTGAAATCATTTGAAAAATAGGACCACTAAATTTTTTTCCTTATCAAGAATATTTTAATAAAAGTAATACGTTTTATAATTAAATTCACTAAAAGTCTCTCACTGTTCTTAATATGTTCAGCTTTCTAAAATAATTAAATTACAGAGAATTTAACAAGTGTATTAAATCATCTTACAGCTTAGTATGGGTGCAGGGGACTGTCTTTCTTCTAAGAACCAAGACGTAGGTGGCGAATCAAACTGGATTGAAGAGGTAAGATGTCACTTACATGTTCCATATAATTGGATTTTTCTTTAATTTAAATATTAAAATAAAACATTTGTTACTTTTGTAAATTTGTTTCTTTATTACTGATATCTTTTGTTTCAGTTGATCACAGTTTGTATACAAATAGTTTTAAGAAGGCAATTCAAAACTGCTTTCTCATTGTACTGCCTTTATTATCCTTAAAAATTATTTGATGGAGAAATGCAAATATCCATCTCCTCAATGTATTTTATTTTGTTTTGATCATTGCTTTACAATAGTAAGAGTTGGAATTTGTAATTCCATATTTTCCCCATTTATTTTGTAACAAAGGCCTAATGTTTTGCATCAAATCTTTATGAATGTCTAATGGCCAAATCATGCCATCGTATTTTTCATCATTGTTTTAATCACTGACCTATCATTGACTGTCTATGATCGTGTGATTTGCCTCTGTTGACCATTTTCATCACTGATTCCATCATCAAAAATTTAGGAACTGTTCTAAATGTATCGTTGTTTACAATGAAGATCATTAGTGAGCTCCAATCAGAGCCGTCCAGCTTCAAGACCTAAGAATCCGACCAGTGCCATTTTTGGCCACCATTTCGATTGAATCCAAAGCTATTATGAATTAAGTATCACAGTGAGGAGATAATCTTTCGAAAATAAACAATCTTTTTACTAAAATAAATTAATTCTATGCGGCAGAATGTGCAGATGTCAACTTTTTAAAGAGAATTTTCATTTCTTTTTGAAGCTACATCACCCTCAGAGTGGATTGTGGGATTGTCGCTTTTTGAATCGAAATTCACTCCGCATCCGCTTAAATAGTAGAGATGCTAGAATACAATATACAATTAGTTTTGAACAGATTGACAGCTTGTTAAAAGTCATTTCAAATTCTACGGAAATTGCATTGCCAAAACATGATTTTAACCACTAAAAAAAGATTAAAGTCAGAAGTAACGGACTACACAAGCCGTCTTTTCGTAACTGGGAAAGGCTTGGAGTTGCCGCCAAAACCTTTCCAGCTCAACTCTGATTGGCTAATGCTCTGCCAATCATATGCACTATTTAATCATATTTCTTCGATACAGTGAAAAACAAATGATGGGAACACTTCACTGAAAAAAATGATCATTTCAGTGAAGCAAAACAATTTTGAAAAATATGATGGTGTGATTTTGCCATAACCAATAAAAAAATTAATGAATTTGAAGATAGAAATTCATTATTATAAGCTCAGTTTGTAAATACTCTATTCAAAAGCAGTTATTTCTATTCCTTTCTCTATAATGAATTGTAACTACTTTAATTTCAAGCTGAAGTGCATTTATTTAAAGCAATAATTTAATATAAACATTTATTTTCAATTTAGTTTATAAAAAATAGCGGCCTTCGTCACCTCTTTGACATCTTTATGTCAGGAGCTTTGCAGTCTGGGGATGAAGAAATCTGGAATGAGGTAAACACAATAAAATTTGTTTATGAATGCTTATTTTTAGTGAGGTTCTTGATATATCATCACCATTACTTCAAAATATTTAATTTTTCATCATAGATTTTTATTTTTGAAACTGGTTCCAAGAAACTTACATAAATTCATAATGATACAAGCTACTTCAACTGACATCAATATTTCGTCTTTATTCTACATTCCAAAGACTTCTTCTGGATTACTACAAACATTTTTTTTAGTTCCAAGAAATATTTTGTTACCTTTAAAATCATAGAAATTCTCTGCCTGTGACAAACAAGACAGAGAGAGGCATGGTTAATTTTTACCAAACAATGAGTTATGTTTTTGAAATTTAGAAGCATTTTGATGACTTGAATTGCTGACATTGTTTTTAGACAATTCGGAGATGTATCTTCTGTATGCAGAAAAAAATCAAAAAGTTTGATGACATAAAAACAATGAGCCGATTAAGTTGTTTTATTCCTTGGCAAGTTATGTTTTGACAGTGTAGTTGGACACTGGTGTTGATTACTTTCATCTTTATTTTCTGTATCATTCTATACCCTATTTTCTGATATAAACTTAATACTAAGTTTATCAGCACTGGACTGACATACTTAGAAATCTGCTTCTTTTCTTGATCCCAACTGTAGCTTTGTTTATCCTTACTAGTTCTTATAACTTGAATTCAGTTTGTTTTTGTTTTTTTGTTTTGTTTTTTTCAGGCAATAACATCATGATCATCTTTGGGTCAACAGCCCTGTCAGGACCAATACCTTTTTTCAATGTTTTTCCGAGACTTTTCTATGCAATGCTAAACTCTTCAAGTTTTTCTGCTCTGTTTCTTTCACATCTTCTACATTATCCTCCCATCTTGCTTTCGGTTTTTCCAGGCAACTTTTGGGAGAATCATGGGACTCTTGTACATGCACCAGATGCTCAGAATTGTTGCAAACAGTTGCACAATGAAACCTTATTTTGCTGCAGTTATTTCATTGACAGTCCAACTTCTTTATTTTGCAGCTGATCCCCACACTTACCTATTCATTCCATTCAATATCTTCTGCAAATCATTCAATTAATCATCCGCTGATATTTTACAATTATTTCTTCTCTTTTTTTTTTTTTCTCTGTAAGGAAGCACCTTACATTTAGAATTAATATTTGTCATCATTTTATCCTTTCTTTGTCTACCAGTTTTACGGTATTTCTGGAAGAACTTTTAGCCATTTTTCTGAATGGATGACAATCTTGGATTTATTTTTAATTCTCCTTTTCAACTATTGACAGCATGCTGCTTCATTGACTTTTCCTTCTAAATCAGAAAGTTGGTTCGAAAATCTTTGATTGTGTCATCTTTGATGAATATTTTATTTTTTATTTTTCTAATTTTAACATTTCTAATTTCTTTCCTTTCTATAGTCAACTATCAGCATTACTCTCGCTGGTGTATATCAAATCTCCCATAAAGTGAAATATATTAATTAAATGTTAAGGAAAATTTCATTTGAGATTTGATGCACAATCCTAATTCTTATCCATCCAGTTTATTCCTAATTCCATTTGATTCTTTACCTAAACCAAGTCAGTCGTGCTGGCATGTTGTTGTTTTGCCATGGCACTGGAAGTTGTTTACTTGATGTATAGTTGTACTACTGCAGAATAAAGAAGAGCTGACTAAGAATAAAATGAAATAGAAGAATAGCAACAATAAGAGATTTCAGTTCTTCAAAATTTTCAAAAGATTTTCTGCAATACTTCTTAAATAATGTTTATATTGACATGACATATTTTAGATCTGGCCACTTAAAATTAATGTTTTTTTGGTAATGCTTAGAAAACTAATTAAAATATCAATGAAATATTTAATAACTAAAATAAGTTTATATTTAAATGCATAAGGATTTCATTTATGATATTCTCATTTTTTTTTTTTTTTTTTTTTTTTTTTTGTAATATTTTTTTTTTTTTTTTTTTTTTTTTTTTACAGTGGAATCAGGATTGTTTAGGTTATCTTCTGAAGTTAATAAATCATTTTGGAATAGACCCTGTTGATCTTGAAGCAGTTCAAGAAGAGTCACATGATAGTTATGAAACACCAAGGAAAAAACCTAAACGCCATCAACGTAGTAATAGTGATAAATTAATCATCCCAAGACTCAATAAGGTACTTATCATCTTAACGAATATCTTTCTTTATTCTAATATGCTGATTCTTCACGTGTATGAGGAACTAAAAGCAAAAATTATTCATTTTATTAGAAGTTAAATTACTAGTAATTAATAAGATATTCTAATGAATTGCAACTTGAAGTCAAATTGTAAAACTATAGACTTGTAAAAGTTACGTATCAGAAAAGTTAAAGTATTCCACTGCATGCCTATGTGGCCCTTGGGGTCATGGGAGATGAGGCTCATGGCACTTTGTGCCCAATGACACTAAGTTGAGGTCAGTCCGACACCCTCCCTCAATAATGAGCACATGATAAGAATTTTCTGGTAACAATTTTTGGACTTAGCTTTCTATAATTACCCTAAAACATTAAGATGTTTGCTACAGTGAAATCATTGTATTCTGAGTTCCAGTAGCTGCGTGATAGTATAAGTTTTTATTCGGTTACTTTAAGTAAATTAAGTAAGTATCCAATGAAATCATAAATCTTTTTTTTTTTTTTTTTTTTTTTAATTTCTCAGTTTGGAAAACTTTATCTCAAAGCCAGTCTATTATGAAAAACATTGTTAGATGCCTTGTTATTCGTAACATAAATGTTGATAAATATTGAGAGCTAGTTTTACAATATTAAAAAAAGTGAAAGCATTGTTGATAAAAGAATACTGAAAATAATGTTAAAACAAAACTTTTAACATCATCTCATCTAAAAATGAAGACAAATCCTATATATTCTCAATAAGAACTGAAGAGGGTGAGCTTATTACAGCAGCAACATGTTTCCAAAACAAAAGATATTGTAATTTATCTTGGAAGATCTCAATTATAATTGCAAACATTGTCAACTGACATCCATATTTTTTTACTTCCTCTGAATGTTTGTAAGTTTACAAATCAATTATGACTTGGACAATAATTCTGTTAAGTAACATTTATGCCAGTGTTGATCCATTCTAGCTAATAGAATTTGTTGCAGCATTTATTCTTTATATACTTAATAAAGGATTTTTTTTTTCAGGTTATGTCAGCAATGATGGATGTGGAACCAGTTATGAAAGTTCTTTTAAGTATTCTTCAAGAAGCTGCCACTCTTAGAGATCCCACTCATTATAAAACTGGTTTTTGGGGTAGAGCTCAAGTTGTTCATTACGCTATTGCTCTGCTCGTGTTATGGTCGTATTCTTGTGAAGATGTAAAAGGTGCACTTTTTAGCAGTCCTCAGTTACCAAATCTTTTAAAGCGATTACTACTGGATGACCCTGAGGTATTATTACTTTTACTATATTTTTCAGTTACTTAATTCTATTGCATATTGAAATATTTCTAAATGAAGTATAAATTTCATAGTGTAACTCTGCATTGGTTCCCGACCAACCCTCTGTGATTGCTTTCAATACTAAATACCAAAACTGAAGTGCCTAGTCTTTTTCAAAATTCCTACACTTACAAAACTGTAATTAAGAATGAATTTTTCAAATCATTCACTGAAGTTTTCTTTTTCTCATTTTAAGAAAATCTTGCTTGGACCCCAAACAATGGGGCAGGGTACTGTTTAGGGATGAGTATGTTTCAGCCTTCAAACTGATTTCAGCCACTGTTTGTCTGGTGAGCCCCGGGGACACATTCTAACTCTGCCACATCGTCAAAAGAGATCATTTTGGAGGTGACTTGAGTCCTGTTTCCCCTGAAACAGGACTCAGGGGAATCATATCAGGCTCACTTACACCTCTGCATGTGTTCAACTGTAGAACTGTAACAGTCATGGTTTACAGGGATGTCCTCCTGCATCAATATGTGAGGATTTTTCATGGTGCATTTGGTCCTGGATTCCACTTAATGGACAACAATGCATGTTTTCATAGGGCTAACTTGGAATACCTGGAATCGGAGAACATAATGCATCTGGACTGGCCAGACCGTTCACAAGACTTTAAACCCATTGAGCATATACTTTGTTCGGCAGGGTCCAACACATAACCCTACATTGAACGACTCAGATGAATGCTTGTTCAAGAATGAGATTCCTTATCCCAGGAAATTCTGGACAATCTTATTAACTATATACTAAACCACTGTACAGCATGTATAGCCGTTCATGATAACCATACACCTTATTAAACATTTCCATGACCATCAAGGTGGCATTCATGACCAAGTGTGTCATGCCGGACACTTTGTGTCCATTTATTTTTCTGTTTTTCTGTGGATCAAGTGAACCCACGTTTCTATTTTTATTTCATTTTGTCTTCATATCTTATCTTCGTCCTCTTGGCCTATGTTTCCCACAACTGGATAAAGCAAAACCATCCCAGATAGCAGTTCCCTTAACTTATGGCCATTAGTCTTGTAATAATGGTATAACTTTTTGAACCTTTTTCAATTCTGCTCCTTGAATTATATGCTGAGGCATATAACAGCTGTGATATTATTTTAAAGCTTAAACTTAGTATCCTCATTCTGCTGTAAGGCTTAAATAGAAAGCACTTCAAATGATATATACTCCTTCATATTCTAATTGCTTATTATTGTAATTATTGAGCAGTTTGGGCAGTTATTAATCAATGATAAGTAACATTGATAATTTTTGTTCTTTTGTTGTATACTGAAATTATAGTTATATTCTTTCAACATTTATTAAAATAGTAAATTAATTAAATTTTAAATATTTGAAGAAAAAAATTTTGATTTTTTGTGATTTTAATTATTAGCTGAAATTTGTCTTGAATAACTTTTTTCAGCCTGCTGTAAGAAGAGAAACGTGCACAGGACTCTATCGTCTCTGCTTAGGAACAACTACAGATGGAAAAACTGGTCAAGGATTTATTGCACCTTTGCTGTCTTGTCTTTTAAGTTTTTTATTAGACGCTCAAAATATGAAGCCATTACGAGTGGAGGTTAGTAGGCGCTCTCTATCAACTGGAGTTGATAAGTCAATTTCAGAGCGTTAAATTAACATCTATATATGGGTCAGTCAACTATTCTTTGTACTAAACGCGAGTGACAACATAATGATTTTCTAACAAACAAAAATCGAAAATCTAACTTCCTATGGAGCACATTTTAACGATTAGTGAATAAAGTTTTAGTCAAGATAACGGGCAGAGCACTTTTTTTAATTTGAAGAGCAATATTTTGCTTTATTTAGTGAGATTATGGCGGTAATTTGTCCCCTGCGGGACAAAACAAAACAAACAGCCTACTTTTCCCTGTCATTGTCGCATATCCTTACTACTAGTTACTACTATTTAACATATATTTTGTATATTTAATAGCAATCTGTATTAAAACATTTACTGTGAGAGTTTGCGAAGGTGACAGGGAAACCAAATACTCGCGGGGAAACATTGTCTCCTAAGTCACTGTAAAAATAATAAAATATTCGTAATTAAACTAACATCGGTCACTGTAAAGCTCTTGATCAATGACCTAATAATACTTTGGGGTGAAAATAAAGTCCAATAATTATTTCCAAAAACAATATTTATTAAATTTGTGTTCGGTACAAAGAATAGTTGATTGATCCATATACATCATGATGGACATTTTTGCTTTTTCGTAATAACGAATAGATAAAAAAAATAATCCAGTAATATATATTGATTCTGTAATGCAATGCCTTCATGAACCATGCCATTAGAGAAATAACAGTGGTTCTTAATTTGAATTGTTACAATCATTACCATTGCAGCGGTTTGAATTTGTTTATACTCAGAAACGATTAATTTATGTTGTGAATGGAAACAAATGTTTTCTTATTTAGTTTATTGAAATTAGCTATTATTGTAGTAAGGCTTAAGTCGGTCATTATTGGATTCATTAACTGTACTTTGAAACTCATCAAAAATATTCTTACTTAACACTACTTCTAACAGTTAAGTTGTGCGTAAGAACAGTTTCATTCATTTTTATTCTTAACTGGTACAAGTCTTGATAGGCTGCAAACAGGTTTTTTGTTTTTATAATAAAGAGCTGTTGCTCTTAGTCAGATGCTGCCTAGATGGCATCTTGGGCGGATTGAGCTTGGTTAACTCTTACTTGTCACTTTTTGCATTCAGTAGATTCTGCAGGAAGCTTACATTCCAGATAAAAATTTGGTAATTTAAAACAAAAAATTCAGAACATTAGCGTTTTTCTAATTAATATTATAAATTGATCCTCATCTAGGTTTAAAACTTGCACACAGAAAGCACTTCAGAAAGCTTGTTGATATCATAAAATATTTCATGTTAGCAAATCTTACCTTAGTAATCTTAGCATAACCACAAGAACAAAATTGAAAATCATTTCCAGTTTTGAATTGACCTGCCCAACAGTGGATAAATCCCCTTGAAACCCCTATAGAGGCAATATAAAGTATTTTGAGTGTTTTTTTTCCACAACATGTATTTTCCTGTGATTCATGTCTCGGTTGGGTGACTTGACATTTTAGGATCAGAAAGATAATTCAAAATTCTTATTATTTACAGCAAAAAGTTTTTAGTTATCAAGAATATAGTGGGATTTTGCTGATGGCATGTGTAATAACTACAACTGGATTGATTAACTTCATTATTTCTTGAAAATTGCATTCTTGTAATGTTTCTTGCACCGTAGCTTTTGGAGCAATTGGATCACACTGTTAGAAGAGTAGCCCTTTCTGTACTTAGGGATGTGCATCTCCAATTCAATCCCAATATGCACAACTATATCTTTTCAATTTCATTTGTCAGCTTCTCCACACTAGACTTTCTTCCCTGCTGTTGTTTTGAGATGTATAGCCTTGAATCACAGTTTTTGACTTGACTGCATATTATTTGTTTTAACAAACTTTCCATCAATACTTTTCCCACTTGATACTAAAATTTCATTAAAAGCATGGGATTATTTGCATTTTTTTTTTTTTTTTTTTTCAGTTTTCTTATGTATTTATGATATGTGAAGCTGTTCTGCTGGCCATATTGGTTGATCATTTTTAGTGAATCTGAGTTTAAGTATGTGCTATAATATATTAACCTCTGCTCGACAGCTATTCTTCAAGAAATCAGCTTTCTAATTATAAAGAGAAAAACACTGGTCATTGGCCTGAGCATATTATCTGCCACAAATGGAATGATTTCAATAAGAAATAACTTTTCTAACCCTAAAGAAAAAGGAGGTTGACAGGGAGGGCATCAACATTTGAAAAGGAATCCTTTTGATTTGTAATTGAATTAGAAATAAGTCACATTTTGCAAGGACAACAACTATCTGTACATTTTAAAAAGCAGAAATTTCTTACTATGTTCGAACATTGTAAATTGTTTTTATTTGTTATTAAATTTTGTTGCTCAGCATGGTATGCCAAAAGATATTATAGCAAATGTGCAAGACTGTAAAAGTTTTTTAGCCTAACAAAAAGTTTCATGCATCTTCATCAAACTAGTGATTTCTTTGTATTGATATTTCCTTCTTGCAAAGTAACCAAGTGGATAACGAAGCAGATTGGCATTTTACATTCATGTATCTTTTCACTATCTGTGTTTTATGCTTTTTTCTCACAAACTGTAAGTAGCAGTCAGTCAGAAAGACCTATCCTTTAACACTTTTTCTACAGAATTTCTCTCTCTCTAATGATGGAATCAAACGGGGCAAAAACAAGCAATGTTAGTATTTGAGTAAATCTGAGACAAATAGAGATGTAGTTTACATTCAAAAGAAATATTTTTTTCTAAGGATAAGATTATAATAGTAAAGATAAGATAGATAATATTAAATAGTATTTCTTAACATTCCATTATTGTTTTCAGATTGATGAAGATGGTAAGGAACCCTATGGGCCTGCTTGTAGGGATTACTTCTGGTTAGTTTGTCGTTTAGTTGATAATCTGGATGAAGATATAATTAGGGAAGCAGGTGAAACTCAGGTAGGAATTCTGTATTGTTTTTATTTTTTATTTTTTTTCTGAAAACTCTCGAACTTTTTAGTATACATTATTTTGATTTCAAGTAGAATAATTTAATTGATTGAAAATCAAAGACCCCCTTTTTTTTAAAAAAAATAATGAAACTTGCGCATTGAACAATATAAATATGAATAATCAAAGTTTTTTTTTTTTTAATTTTTAAAATTAGCCAACACACAAAATTAAAATTATGTACAATTAAAAGTTCAAACTAGTTTCTGCCATTCACTGAAGAAAGCCTGTTAACGGGCAGAAACTAATGTGAGCTTTTTATTGTACATAATTTTAAATTTAATTTGTGTGTTGGCTAATTTTAAAAATTAAAAAAAAAAAAAAAAACAACTTGAGATTGAACTTAATGAAGTAATTGTAATAATAATTCAAAAATATAGTAATTTTAACAGCTAATATTCAAGATTAATAGATTATTTTGTAACATATTTATTTGATGTTTTAATGAAATTAAATATTTTAATGAATACCTTTTACTTCTTTTAGGGATCACAATTAGATTTGGATTCTATGGTGAAATATTTGGTTCCTGCAATACTCAGCAGGGAATATCTAGAAGTTCGACACAACACTGTCGAAGATGATGGATTAATAGGAATCTTGACACTCTGCACTGCTGTCTTAAAACACAGTCCTCCATTCAAATGCAGTAAGGAAGGACAGGTAAATTGAATTTTTGCAGATAAAAAAAAACCCTTTACCTTTAGAAAAATGATGGCTCTAGTTCAGAGTGTTTGATAGATATGCTAATGTATTTTTATTTATTTATTTAGGAATTTTTGCAGCAAGTGTTTGATTGTTTGTTTGCTCTTCCAAGTCCAAAGCGACGGTATTTGCCAAAATGTAAATCGCAAGCAGCTCGTTCTGCAGCATATGATTTGTTAGTTGAACTTGTCAGAGGAAGTATAGATAACTACAAAATTTTACATAAATGTCTACTAAGGCAACATAGTCCAGGTTTGTATTCAGATATTAAGAAATATTTCTTGTAATTTTATACCCAAGGCAACTATCACTGAAGCTAATTTCTTAAATGTTTCTTATAGATTCACATGCTCCATATCCATGGGATTACTGGCCCCATGAAGATGGTCGCTCAGATTGTGGCTATGTAGGGCTGACAAATCTAGGAGCCACATGCTATATGGCATCCTGTATGCAACATTTATATATGATGCCACATGCAAGAGCTTCAATTCTCACTGCAAAGGTTTGCTCTTTAATTTCCATATTGATCTGAAATTTTATTTAAAAAAATTCTGATAAAATCAGAAAACTAAACTTTTTCCAACTCAAATACTATCTATATTGAACACTCATTCATTCACATCTCTGTTATGGAGTTGTCTTTATGAGGCAACCCGTCTAAATTTTTTTGAAATACGTTACTAAAAGTGCAGAAATATTTTCTATGATTTCAACAGATTAAAAACCAAGGCACTATTCCACTCAATCCCGTAATGTCAAAATACAAAAATCATCTCTCTCACACATTTATGAAATGAAATCAGTGGTCTTCACTTATAAAATAATTAATAAAACATTCTATCCTTGTATTCCACTAACACTTTCATTCTTACGATACTAGAGCTGTTATCTATCCACTATTAGTTCCGAAAACTAAGACAAATTTTCAAAGAGCAGTTAGTTATTCATTGCCTCAACTCTGGAATGAAATTCCTAATGATATTTGTAAATGTCCCCTTCTTAATCAAAAAAAAATTAAAAATCACTTTTATGCTGCATTTAACTGAAAAGAGGTTGATCCTTTAAGGACGGCCTTGACTTATAGACACATTATATATTTTGTTCTAGAGGCCAAGTTTGGCTTATCGGCACAACAAATTGTGGAGGAGAGGACAGGTATAATATGTAAACTACATTTGAAAAAAAAAAATTGTGTGTGTTAAATGAAAATTGAACATTTTATTTGAAAATATTTGAAAATTGTAATGTAAAATTTGAAAATTGTAATGTAAAATTTGAACATTTTAAACTGTAAAAATTGATTTTCATGATCAATAAAAATTTCAAGGAAAGAATTTTATGTGTGTAGGTAACTTATAGATTTAGATAAAATAAAAAAATGAAAAACTGAATGTAATTATTATTTTCTGAAAGCAATAATTCTATTGAAGTATTTTTTAATATGATCTGATTTTTTTTTTTTTAATAACACTTTGAGTATCTATAATCTAGCACTAACATTAGTTTTTTAATACTTTTTTATTTTTTTCAATTAACAGTGTAGTACAGAAAGTAAACATGAAAATACTCTTCATGAACTGCAAAGGATGTTTGCTTATCTTCTGGTGAGTATATTGGAGTCAGTAACTGTATTTAATACCTAAGCTTATGTTTCGCCTGTGACCCACATTTTGTTGTTAATATTTGTTTTAATTCAAAGATTTTTTTCTCCATTTCATTAGGAAAGTGAACGAAAAGCTTACAATCCCAAAAGCTTCTGTAAAGTGTACATGATGGATCATCAACCATTAAATACAGGGGAACAAAAAGACATGGCTGAGTTTTTCACTGATCTAATCAGTAAGTTAGAAGAAATGACACCTCAGTTGGTAAGTTAAAAAAAAATATTATAACCTAACAAAATGTAGATAGTAAAAAAGTTGTGTTTTCCAAGACTTGGACAAAATGTTATTTAAATAACATCAACAAAAAAATAGAACATCATTGTTTAAAAAATTGCAGGAAAACAGTTTGCCAAAGATTAAGGAATTGCGTAAATTTTGGGATGATTTCAACTTCCGGGAAATATTTAAAAATACAATTTTTAATTTCATTTTGTGGAAAACTTATATCTATGGATGTATAGTTATTGAGTTGAAGAGTACAAAAGAACATCTTTATAGAAGAAAAATAAATTTAAAGTATCATAAGAATGTGTTTAGTACTGTTTTTTTCCCCTTAGTTTTTGTTTATTTCTAAAACTTACTTGGTAATAAAAATTACAAATAAATTATTATATAACGAATATTAAAGTAATGATTGATTTCTATTACTTGATAAAATATTGTTACTGATTTTCTATATATTTTTATTGATTCTTTTGATTATAATACAAAAATTATGCAGACCTCTGTTGCATTTTAAAAATATTTCTAATTTATCATATTCTTTATCCAAATTTGCATTGATTTAATTGCTTTCCTTCAAATCAACCTTAAAGAATTTATCAGTGTTTTCATTTCAAAGTAGTATTCTCAGGGATGTGACATGTTGCCCTTAATTGCACATAAACTCTAATTAACAAAGTTTATTGATGGGGGGAAAAAATTGAATATGATGCAGTCGATCATTTTCCATTAACACCTACTATGTAATTTATTTGTAATTTTATCACCAAATTAAGTTTTTAAGATAAACAGAAATTTGGTAAAAAAATGATACTAAACATAATTAAGTTACTGATAATTTCTTTTTCTGTTATAATGATGTTCTTCTGGGCTTTTCCAGAAAAGTGTAAATTTTAATAAATTAAAAAAAAAAAGGACTTAAAATTAAATTGTCTAATAAGTTGATTTCTACCAATTATATGTAAATGAAGTCGAGCTGTATAAACTTTTGTTTTTTATAGACTCTGTAAAATTTCACTAAGATTATCTTTAGCTATTTTATGTAGAAGCCTGGCAAAAAAAACAAGTTCATATACACGGTGTACCTAAAATGGGCTGCCAACTTAAAGGTTGTATTCAAGCATGCAAAGCAACGAATAAATATATAAACATGTCATATAAAACATGGGTCTGGAAATGCTTTATTTCCAAGATATGACTGATGCAACAATACAGAGGTGTTGGCCATACAGTCGCTCAGTTTCACAGAAGTGCTCTGAATGTCCTCCACCAGCCGCAGTGCACACAACACAACGTCGTTCCATTGACTGCCAAACACGGTCGAAGATACCAAGTGCACGTCGAATTGTGTTGCACCCATCCACTATGCGACTTGCAGTGCGTGGGCATCAGGAACTGGTGTGGTGTACACTAACACTTTAATACAAAAAATTCCAAAGGGTTTAAATTAGGGGAACAAGAAACCATGCTGTTGGTCCCACTCTTCCAATCCAACGGTTAGGAGTCATCGGGCTGTACGGCTGAAATGAGGTGGCGCATCGTCATGCATTAATCCCATATAACGACGAGTGTGCAAAGGAACATCCTCCAGGCATGTAGGCAACTCATTTTCCAGGAAATCCCTGTAAGTATCACCAGTTAGTCTAGCTGGCAGAAACACTGACCCTCTGAGATGCTCGCCAATGATGACAATCCAGACATTTACTTAAGCCTTTGTTGGTGCTGTGACTGTGTGATAGCAGACCAGTGGTGAACGTTATGAAAATTCATTATGGCATCTTTCGTGGAACAAGACTCGTTGGTGAAAAGCACAGACTGTGCAAAAGTAGGTTGAACACAGTGTTGCAGATACCATGTGCAAAAAAAAACACACATGGAGGGTAATTGGTGGGTGACAGACCTTGCAGTCTCTGTATGTGATATAGGTAGAGAAGCTGTACCTGCAGAATTCTGTGCACACTTTGCTTGGATATGGCAACTTCTCTGGCAACCTTTTTAGTGGACATTCCAGGATTTTCTGTAACTTCATCTAGCACCTGTTCTTCAGTGTGTGTCGGTTTCTGCCTCTATCGACAGTAGCGGATGTAAATGATCCTGTCTTGACAGTTGACGTTGAATCGCACTAAATGTGTTCCTGGATGGACACTGTCATAGCGGAAAGGCTTCCTGGTATAGTCATGCAACTTCTCTGCAATTTCCACTTGCTCTTCCATAAGTGAAATGGATGTCGGCCATCTCTGCATTGCTATACCTCGTAATCATGATGTATTCTAGAACAAGCTGCGGTGATTCTGACGTCTGGAATGCATTCAACTAGACTGCTCCACTTTTGTTTGGATGGGAGGTTGTCCACTTGTGGTGGGGTGGGGGTATTGAACATTACATGTCACGATTACTGAGGAGCAATTTAATGACTACGATATGACTTATAGGCCAACACCTCTGTATCGTTTCATCGTTCATATCTTGTAAATAACGCATTTCCAGACCCCTGTTTATATGACATTTATTCGTTGTTTTGCATGATTGAATACAACCTGTAAGTTTGGCAGCACATTTCAGGTACAACCTGTATATAAAGCTATCATTATAGTATACTGTAATCTTTTTATATATATTGTATACTGATCTATGAAGCTTTTTCAGTTACAACGGTATTATTGGTAGATTAATATTTAATTTTAATTTTTATGATTGCAACTTTTAAAATTTTTTTAATTATATTAAAAAAAGTAGCATTGTGTTTTTAAAAGCATTGCTTTAAAGAAAAATTGATATTTTAAGATACTACCTAGACATGAATTAAAGCTATAATTTTATTCAGTGTTGTTTACTGAATATAAAAATTTACTGTAAATATAAAAGCTCTTTACATAATAAGATTACAAGAAACTCTTTCCTTATTTGCTTTACATTTATTATATTTTCTTTTTAACTTATTTTGCAGAAGGGATTAGTCAAAATGTTATTTTGTGGTGTTCTTACAAACAATGTTGTTTCATTGGTAAGTTTTACATTCACTTTTTTTTTTTTTTAATTAAAATCATGGTTCAATGAAATCTCTGGAAAGATAATGCTTTTCAAAATGTTGATGATTACTAATTTTTATCCACGTTCTAGGATTGTCCACATGTTAGCCGGACATTGGAAGAGTTTTATACAATAAGATGCCAAGTAGCAGATATGAGAAATCTTTACGTAAGTTACTTATTTTGTGATCAATGTAATAACTTTTATTGGCATTTAAAATTCTAATTAATATAATTGCAACTCAATCGTAAATTTAATTTTTAAAAAGAACCTAATTTAAAGAGAATTAAAAAAAAAAAACGATCCCATTAACAAAAAGCATGATTATTTTTTTTTGAACCATTGTTGTAATGATCTTTCACAAAATCACTATGATTTGCAGCAAGATATCTGATAAAGGTTTTTCCTATAGGATGTGAAAAAAGAAATGTCGTCACAGTTACATTAATTCTAAAATTTAAAATTTTATTTTTTATTTATATTTTTAGGAATCATTAGATGAAGTTACTGTCAAGGATACTTTAGAAGGGGATAATATGTATACTTGTTCTCACTGTGGGAAAAAAGTTCGAGCTGAAAAGCGGTGAGGGTTATGTTTTGTGTTTTCTGTTTTTTTTTTTTTTTTCTTTAATATTCTTCATTTAAACCAAGTTATTGTTTCTAATTCCTTTCAAATATTAAATTTAGAAATAATATTAAAGTTTCTTAAAACATTTTCCTTCACAGAGCTTGTTTCCAGAAATTACCAAAAATCCTTTGCTTTAATACAATGAGGTATACGTTTAACATGGTTACTATGTTGAAAGAAAAAGTAAACACACATTTTTCATTTCCACTTCGACTGGATATGTCTGGCTATACTGAAAAACTCCTAATGCCTGAACAATACAAAGGTAATATTTTCATATCTAAAGTTGCTCAATATCTTTACAGATTATTAATGAAAAATTTGTTATTGCTCTTCTTTTTCCCATGGGATAAAACTTAATTAACTATTAAGAATACAAGATGGAGACAGTGACCCCTCAATAACTAAAAGTAAGAAAATAAAAAACAAGAATCAAATGTGGAATTCAAATCCTTGGATAGTGCTCAGGCTACCACAAAAGGAATTTGACCACAAAGAAAAAAATAATAAAGAAATAAAAAACAAACCCTCTAACGGGTAAAAGAAAACCCTCGACTCAAAAAAAAAAAGGCATTATGTGACTTAATTGCTTTTTTTTTTTACCCGTTAGAGGGTTTGTTTTTTATTTCTTTATTATTTTTTTTTTTTTTCTTTGTGGTCAAATTCCTTTTGTGGTAGCCTGAGCGCTATCCAAGGATTTGAATTCCACATTTGATTCTTGTTTTTTATTTTCTTACTTTTAGTTATTGAGGGGTCACTGTCTCCATCTTGTATTCTCAATACCTCCCCTCGTACGCCTTTTGAGTCTTGCACTAGCTGATTAGCTCTGGCAGAGGAGAGCCCAACAAGCTCGAAACGGCCGTCCCAGAGTATCAGCTCGACTCAAAAAAAAAGGCATTATGTGACTTAATTAATTATTGTTGATTTAATTTAATTTTAAAATTTTGTTCTCATTCTGAATCATCAATTTGTTTTTATATTTGGTGAAGTTGACAAAAAAAAAAAAAAAAATATGCATAATCTTTAAAAAATGATTGAAACATTTTCTTTCTTCAGCTGATAACTGGTATAACTATAAAACTAAAGCTTCTCTGGTACTTATAACCTAATGGCAAATTATGTGCTGTAAGATCCATCAGGAGCTTTCTTCGTAGAAAATTGATGTGTGATCAAAAAAATAACAGAGACGAGCATATTACAGCTTAAGATACACATACAATTTATTTACAATTTCTATACATGTTTGATACATTCTCAAGATCTGCTTGGAGCTTCCTCTTCAGTCTGTCACAGAGAGAGAGAGAGAGAGAGCTAGTCGCACAGTTGATTGGCCAATCGGTTCAGCCAATCACAGAGCAGATTAACTGACCAATCCGGGAAGGCTTTCAACTTTGCATCATAAAGAATCCCACAAGAGGCCTATATGGCCCTTGACATCAAGGGAAATAAGCATTCCTTGATCAATGGGCCTAAGTTACGTGTAGCCCATCTGAAACCTCCAGGAAACCTCCTCCCATTTTACACAAAGTCGTGTGAATCCTAGGACTCATCTAGAATCAAGAGAACCCAGGAAAAACCCCAACCGTAGTTGGCTCTTACAGATTACTGTAGGACCTACTTTTATTTCACATAAGAACCACCAATATTTTGTCATAATAATTTAAGAAATGCTTTTTAAGTGTTATATTTTGGCTTTCTTTTCATCGTAAATGAACTGTATTGGAAACAAAATCATAAAAATGAACAGTTCAACTAGAAGAAATTAAAAACTTTCACATCAGTCAATTGAAAAAAAAAAAAATAATAATAATAATAATCTATATTACTAAAATCTTTTATTTGTCTGTCTGTCTGTCCGGCGAATTGTTGTGATTTGTGAAAATAGAAATAATTTCTACAAGTTCGCTACAGGAATCAAACCTGCAACCTTCTGATCCGAAGCTAGCCGTCTTAGCCATTAGACCACGGGGACTACATTCTAATCCCTATAAAAAATAAAAATATGCCGTAGATGCACTCGCTGGTTCTAAAAGCAGTCGTGTGTTGGGAGAATCCACTTTTATCGAGTTGCTAGTAATATATAAAAAAATCAAAAACCTACTTAACTTTTTGGTAATGTATAGTTACCTTTCTCAGGGATTTACACAAGTTATAAAAGAGGCAACAAAATAAAAATAAAAAGTTTAAAATAAAGAAGCTTCTTTTTTTTTTAACTTTTTATTTTTATTTTATTGTCTGTTTTATAACTTATGTGAATCGTATATGTTACTGAAATGTTATATAGGTTTGTAATTTGTATTTTTTTTTTTTAAATTGACTGAATTGCAATTTTTAAATACCTTAAATCCCTTGCATGTTAAAATTATTCATTCATTGTCCCATTATTTGATAGCCTTCTTTACAGAGCTTTGATTTATGGAATTTCACCAGATTAAATATACAATCTGTATATTTAGAAGATCTACATTTTTGTATGGCCCTTCATGAAATTTTATCCTTCATAATGGGGATAAAAAATTATTTGTGAAAATATCTAATGTGAGTTATATGAATGAAACAGTGCAATAATTGTCACTTGATTGATAATAATTGAAAAATTTTGAACCTGAATTAAAACAATGAATCAAAATGCACTGTAATAGACCAGAAGAATACTAAAGATGTTAGATTTGTGGCAGCTGAATTTATTGATAAAAACTTTTGGTGATTTAAGGAGTGATTAAACTCCCAAGAATTAACTTTTAAGAATTTAGAAAGTTCATCTTTCTAAATGAACATCTGAAATCAACTGAGTGAATATAAATTTGGAGACTGTATGAAATTTTCACACATGTGGATTGTATTGTGGAGCTTATCAATGAGGGATTTTGTCACTAAGTTTGCATTATTAAAGTCGTAACACAGGCATTGAACTTTCATAAGCCCTACCTGAAGATATAAATAATTTGATGACTCCAAGTTTCACAGAATTCAGCAGATGTGTAATTTACTTTTATATTTATTAATTTTATAATATTTGGTAGTATATAAAAATAAGAATTGAAGAACTCTGGGTTTCTGTTCAATATAGATATTATGAAATTATCTTTTTGGCTGATTATATCTGTTAGATCATATAAAGTAAAATTAAATAATTTTAGAAATCATATATTAATCAAACAAAGAAGTGGAGCCAAAAATACACTTGTTGCTAAGATCTTTATGGGAAATACTTTTTGAATAATATCAAAACTTATATACTTTACTCGAAATTTGTTGATTTTTGTTTGTTTTCAGAAGGTATGTTTCAAAATTTAATAAATTTGCTAAATACTTTAATCTTTTGCTTATAAAACGAAAATTAGTATTTGTATTGCTAACAAAGATATATACACACATTCTTTACCTATGACGTTTTTGTTGATTTCTTAATTATGTTTTACTCATGTAATAATGTTAGCCTGTTCTATGTTCGTTGCAGTTGATGACGATGCAAAAGATGAAGATGACTGTTACCTGTATGATTTGATTGGAGTCACAGTTCATACTGGTACTGCTGATGGTGGTCATTACTACAGTTTTATCCGAGATAGAGCTTCCGATAGTAAAGATAAATGGTAGATTTCTTTTAAAATATATTCATTGAAAATTATAAAAGGTTTTGTTTTCTTGCCTCTTTCTACTTTAAAGTGGAGAATTTAGCTTTACAAATGGTGTTTTTATGAATTAATATATTGCAAAAATAGATTAGTAATTTTATAATATTTAGTTTCTTAATAAGATATTGGCTCTTGTTTATAGGTTCTTATTTAATGATGCAGAAGTTAAACCATTTGACCCAGCTCAAATTGCTGCAGAATGTTTTGGAGGAGAAATGACAGTAAGTAGAATTTATGTAATTCATGAGAACTTAAAAAATTGAATGTTCGTTTTCTGGTATTCTGTTTAAGAATTCTTAAATGCTTTAAACTTCCTACTCACTGTGATTAACTTAAGATCCTCTGGTAATTAACGATACACAAAGTAGGATTCCAATCTTAATGTTGAGGCGTCAAAAAAGAGAAAATGTAAGCTTATTGTTTATCATTGCTAACTAAAAGAAACCTATTTTATATTCTGAAATTGCATTTTTCTTTGTACAGCAGTGTTTAGGGATAAATTTTGTTACAGTTTTTTAAACTTGATTTTTTTTATTTTTTAATTAAATAACATATCTTTTGTTTTTTGTTTTTGTTTCAGTCAAGTCTATTTTAAAGTATTTTTTAATTCTTATTTAAATTAGCAATGAAAATTATTGGAAATGTATTACCTGATCACAAACATTTCTGTTTCTGAATTGTGTAGATTATAAGTTAAACTCCTTCATATGCATAAAATAATGAGCAATATTTTTGTAAGGAAATGGAAAAAAATAAATATACAAGATCTCAGAAACTACAATTTTCAGTGGCTGCAGTAGATTTAAGTGGAAATTTATTTCAACCTTTTAAACTTCATATAAATAAAGAATTGTTGCATCTCTGTATTTTTGTGATGGTACAAGATGTAAAATTGAAATTAACAGCGTGAAAAAAACAAACAGAACGTTTTTAGTAATATAACAAAAATAAAACATCCATAAAAATTTGAATTTTCTGAAGATCATTGATGACTCAGTTTAAACATTAACACAGGACAGTTGTATAAACTGCAAATGTTGTTATTTCTTGAAATCCTCAGTCTCATGAAAATAGATTATATATTCCCCAAACTTTCAAATAGTCATTGTCTTTAATGCAGCATATCAACATTCTGTATGTAGATTTCAGTCTCCCAATTCTTAGAAATCAAATTTATATAGTTTAAGTCTCTTTTAGAGCTTAGTTTTCTTGGTTCCTTGATAATGCTTATATTGAAATTTCAGTGTCTCTTGTCTTACATTAATATCCATTTCTCCTTGTGCTTTATAAAGCATCTTAGCATTTTTTTTTGTGTACTTAAAAGGTTTGTGTAAGGAGTTCCACCTCTCGAATAAACTTGTATCTTCATACAGTGCTTTTTTTTTTTTTTTTACAATAAATTGTTACATGTATCTTTTGTCTAAAGAAGAATTTTCTAAAGAATATGCTTTTGGATATATACCAAACTTTTGACATAAAAGGCAAAGATACATTTCTTTGTTGGATAACAGCAGTTGACTGTCGGTTTACAGAGTGTAAATTTCATTGAATTTCTCTTGTAAATACAATATAAAGCTGTATAGGAGGGGTTGATGTGTATACTGTAACTTGACGTAAAGATAAATGCTCATATATACTGTCAAACTGCTTAACCCAATAAAATTTATAAACTATGGATAAGCTTCATTTATCTGCATTATAGAGTAAAAAAACAGCTTTAACTTAATAAAATAAAATAACATTAGGTAAACAATTGAATTCTAATTTTATGAGTTAGCCAAAGGAGATCTTGTAGATGTGGGTGAGTGTACATTAAACAATGGTTTACAACTAATGAAACGATTATTCACTGTACTGAATCATAGTTTGAAATGGAGGGCTGGATACAGGATTGATTCAATTTTTAGTTTTATTTGATCGTCCTGTAAATGTGATCAGCAATTCCTTTAAAAATGATTTCTGAAGTAATAAGATTAATTTTATTTTTAAACATCAAAGAGTTTTTTAAACAAATGTTATTCTTTAAATTAGTAAGAAAAGGATAAATAAAAATAAATTTGTTTTGTCCTTATTCATTTCAGTTTTGATATTTATAGTTTTTGTTTATTTTATTTTTTTTTTAGAGTAAAACTTATGATTCTGTCACGGACAAATTTATGGATTTTTCATTTGAAAAGGTAAGAATTGTGATTTTAAATTTTAAAAATAACAATAATCTTATTTAGCATTATTTTAAAAATGTAAAGGCTTTTGTTGTTTTTCTTTTGTTCAAGAAATAAGGCTGATGAGAATTTATGCCTGAATTTAAGCGGACATAAAGGAAGTTAACTAAAATCTTTGCCACAAGACTGAAAGTTTCATTATTCATTCACAACTGTTCACTAAATTTAATATAGATTTTTAAAATTTTGAATATCTATATATATAAAAATGAATGTATCTTTCTCAGGGTGTCTACAGAATCAGGGAAATCAGGGAATCAGGGAATTATCAGGGAATTTTGTTATTCTGGAAAAAATCAGGGAATTATCAGGGAATTTTGCAATTATTACTTAAAATCAGGGAAATTTATGATCTTTTGCCAAGCACGAGCTTTTATCTTAAGGGAGCATTCAAGGTCACGCGTCACGTCGATCCCCTCTTTCCCGCCGGCCGGTCTAATGGGGTTGAATAGTGACGTCATATCCTGTACTATATTTCCGCCACTGAAACTGAAACCGAAACTTACTACGAGGAATATTAGATATTGGTGTACAAAGACAAATGAAGTAAAAACAAGATATTTGAACTCAACCTTTCTTGGACGCACTCGTGCAACTGATTTGGTGAATTCGTTTGTTGAGGCTACTAAACCTCTGGATTTGAAGAAACTTCTACAAATCTCGATGGATGGGCCTAACGTAAATCAAAAGTTTTTTAAAGAACTTTCGTGCTCTTTAAAGAAAACTAAGGAAGATGCTGAAGTACTGAATATTGGCTCATGTGGACTACATGCATTGAACATAGCTTTCAAAACAGGAGTGTCAGTTACGAACTGGAAGATTATGGAGTTTCATCGAGCTTTATATTACTTGTTCAAAGATTCCCCAGCAAGAAGAACATTATTTACGGAATATACAAATTCACAAATATTTCCAAAAAAGTTTTGCTTTGTTAGGTGGGTTGAGAACACTGGTGTAACATAACGATCATTGCAGCTTATCCCATTGCTAAGGAAGTTTATAGAAGGAATAGAGAAGGACAAAATGGCTCCAAATTCAAAAAGTTATAAGGAAGTTAAAAGTGCTATTTATGATTCTCTCTTACCAGCAAAGCTTGCTTTTTTTTCATTTAGTTGCTTCCGATTTTGAAATGTTCTTAAGGGAGTACCAAACAGATGCTACCTTAATACCATTTCTTTATTCTGACCTAAGTAATTTGTCACTAAAATTCATGCAGCGCTTTCTTAAAAAAGAGGCATTAAGCAAAAATATTACAAGCATAGACGTGGAGGACAAATCAAATTTTCTGCCAGTTAAACAAATAGATATTGGTTTATCTGCTCAAAGCAATTTGAAAAAGGCGAAAGTATCTGATTTGCAAATAGCTGAATTTAAAGTTGACTATAGACGCATATTGATTCAATGTTTACTGAAACTCCAAAGTAAATCTTCCCTTATTTACAAGCTGACTAAAGCAGTGTCCTGTTTTGACCCTAAAATAGCAATAAATGCAAATATATTTTCATGTAGATTATCAAGTATGTTGGTAATTCTTCCTGAAAAAAACTGGATATCATGCACTTTAGCTGAGAAAGCTAAGAATCAATTAAAACAAATATGTTCACAGCCAGAAAATATCTCAAAGTTAAAGATGTATAAAAGATCGACTGCACTTATTGATAATTTCTGGTGTAGTTTGATATCTGCTGAAGAAAATGGAGCACCTGAAGCTATGACAGTGATACAGTTAGTCATGGTATTGTCGCATGGCAATGCAAGCTTAAAAAAAGGTTTTTCTATAAACAAAGATACTTTAGAGCAGAATATCAAAGAAGAAACTATCATTGCCAGAAGATCCATTTATGATAGTGTATTGTCTAAAGGTGGCATAAATAACATTGAAATTACTAAGAAGATGGTCCTTGATGTAAGAAATGCAAGAGCTAAGTATTCCGAGGCAATGGAACAAAAAAAGAAAGAAAATCAAGAATCGGCAGTAGCTGTTAAAAGAAAAAGAGAGGCTGAACTTGAACTGAAAAGGCTTAATGACAAAAAAATTAAAATCTTAGAAGCAGCACAAAAGGAATCTGAAATGATTGAAAATGAAATTGCTGCGATAAAGCTTTCAAAAATTTAAATAACCAGTATCATGCTGTACATTACAATGAATCTTGAATTCCGTTGAGTTTAATTTTGTGTATATTGTTGCAATAAATCTTTTAAAAGGTAAGATATTGTAAACTCATTAATTTATAATTTTTTATTTCTCTCTTCTTTTTTTAAGTATTTCATCATTACTGTTTTTATAGAATTTTTTGCTTATTCTTTTATTATACTTAGATAAAATAGTAAATAGTTACCAAGTAGTTAAAATCAGGGAATTTTTCTCTTATGATCAGGGAATTTTTAAGAAATTGTTCGTGAAATCAGGGAAAAACCAGGGAATTTTTTTATTCAGATTTTGTAGACACCCTGTTTCTTTGTTTCTTTGTCCTTTATACACTCCTAGGCCCTTTGACCTATCTGGACCAAACTTTGCAGAATTACTCTTTAGGTCACTGCGGAAAAGATAGGCTACCTTAGAACCCGGACCAGGGGTTGAAAAGGGGTAAAAAACCCTGAAAAACCCAATATCCACCTGGTGGTGAAAATGAGATCTACACAAATATTGTGTAAAGTGAAAAATTCTCTCTCCTATGAGGGGCAGGGCCACCACACTTGGGTAGGAGGAAGGCAACACAAAGGCTGAAGTGTCCCACCCCCGATCGACACCGGGACCTTATATTTAGGGCCCCTTCTCGGGCCCCCAAGTCAATTGCAAAAAAGGGAAAAATTCGCTCTCCTATGGGGGGCAGGGACATCCCACTTGGGTGGTGGGATGGCGACACAAGGGCCTAAGTGTCCCACCCCCGATCGACACCGGGACCTTATATTTAGGGCCCCTTCTCGGGCCCCCCAAGTCAATTGCAAAAAAGGGAAAAATTCGCTCTCCAATTTGGGGCAGGGACACCACACTTGGGTGGGAGGAAGCCAACACAAATGGCTGAAGTGTCCCACCCCCGACCGACACCGGGACCTTATATTTAGGGCCCCTTCTCGGGCCCCCCAAGTCAATTGCAAATAAGGAAAAATTCGCTCTCCTATGCGGGGCAGGGACACCCCACTTGGGTGGGGGGATGGCGATACAAGGGCCTAAGTGTCCCACCCCCGATCGACACCGGGACCTTATATTTAGAGCCCCTTCTCGGGCCCCCCAAATCAATTGCAAAAAAGGGAAAAATTCGCTCTCCTATTTGGGGCAGGGACACCACACTTGGGTGGGAGGAAGCCAACACAAAGGCTGAAGTGTTCCACCCCCGACCGACACTGGGACCTTATATTTAGGGCCCCTTCTCGGGCCCCCCAAGTCAATTGCAAATAAGGAAAAATTCGCTTTCCAATGGGGGGGGGCAGGGACACCCCACTTGGGTGGGGGGATGCGACACAAGGGCTTAAGTGTCCCACCCCTGATCGACACCCGGACCTTATATTTAGGGCCCCTTCTCGGCCCCCGAAGTCAATTGTAAAAAGGGAAAAACTCTCTCTCCTATGGGGGGCAGGGACACCACACTTGGGTGGTGGGGGATGGCGACACAAGGGCATAAGTGTCCCACACCTGATCGACACCGGGACCATATATTTACGGCCCCTTCTCACGAGCTCTTTCTTTCTTTGAGTGGCATTGCAATGCATGCCGGGTACAGCTAGTATTTCATAAAATTTGGGGTCTTGGACAGGGATTTTTAAAATTTGTTGCTTTTAAATAACTTTTAAGCTGAATTATCAATAAATTTGTAATCAACATAAAATAAAAGAAAATTTTTCATTTTTTTTTTTAAACAGACTAATAGTGCCTATATGCTTTTTTATGAGCGCTATATTTGTGATACTCAAGACAGTAAAGAAGAAAAAAAGCCTTCTGCATCAGTTAGCAGTGATGTTGATACTGAACAGCTGACATTTGAACTATCAAAAGAACTGGCCGATTGGATATGGCAGGATAACATGCAGTTTTTGCAGGATAAAAATATCTTTGAGCATACATATTTCAAGTAAATATAATTAAGTTTACTGTAATTAAAATTGCAGCTGTAATAATTTTTTTAAGATTGCTTAACATCATAATATACATTAATGTAGCCATCATTTTTCCATAATAAATTTCTTTTCTAATCTTTACTGACAAACTTCTTTTTCAGTTTCATGTGGCAAATTTGTGGTTATATCCCTCAAACCATGTCTCAGTATCGAGACGTAACATTGATGTCAGCAAAGCTGAGCACTTCATTTGTATTGGAAACATTAATACATGCAAAAGAAAAGGTAAAATACAGATTAGCAATTGTTATATACCATCCATAACAATGTATATATATTAAAGTAGTGTGATTGTGCTTAGCATTATATTGAAAATTGCATTAATAGTTATTTTTGTAATTTTAATATTCTTCTTCTTTATAGCCAACAATGGTTCAGTGGATAGAACTTTTAACCAAGCAGTTCAATGCAAGCCAAGCTGCCTGTGAGGTATGGTTTTTTAAATATTATGATAATAATTAAAGTAGTTTACTTCCAGCATTTCTTTTGTTTTTAATTGTGTACTGGAGACAGATTTATTTGATAGTAGCTATTAACCATCAGTCATTATTCCTTTCTTTGGTGTTGCGCAATAATTAATGTTGCTTTGTTGTCCCAGTGTATTTGCTTGCTTGTTTGTGTGAAATTTAATTAGAGTTTGAATGGCAGTGTTTCCAGATCCTGGTCCAAAACACATTGTTCGTAAATAGGAACATAGTCATGATATTCATGTTTACAATCAGTAAAGTTATCAGTGTGTGATCATTACTTCAGTTTCTACCTGAGAGACATCACTGAACTACTTAAGGCTCGAAAAGCTGTCTTTTTTGATAAATTTCTATGCATTGTGGAAATCTGAAGCATGAAAAGGGAACTACCATTTGATATAGGAAATGTTTTCTGGAGAATCTGTTGGAGTCCTGATACTAAGCACATAATCATTGTAGCTGATGAAGAACAAACTGTCTTTCCAAATGGTATTCATGTATACCAGCAGAATAATATGATTTGTGTTTTTGCCAGGATTCAAGAGTGGTTCACTAACACAAAAGCTACCTCCAGATTGCCAAGTACTTTGCTTTTTATAAGTTTGAGCATCTGAAATTTTAATTCTCCAGTCTGGACAATCCTGTAATGATTCTTTGTATTGGTTTTTACAGCGTAATTTAACAACTATTAATTCAGACCTCTTTATAATATTCAAAGCCTATTTAGGCTTAACAGGCTTTGGTAGATAGTGGAATTACTCGAGTAAAGGGGAAACTCACAGATTTACAAGATGACGAGTAAGTGTTTCAACAGTTTCACAGAGTGATAAGCACATTCCATTTTTAGTGAATAAGATAGCGAATCAGAAACATGGAGGACAACAAAAAAATGCTTGGAGTTGGAGGGCAATTTATGAAGTAAATAGTGCTTCCTAGAGTTTCAGAGAGTTATATACACTTCAAAACTGTTGGAACATTTCCTCATCAACTTACATATGTGTTTACCCTTCATTCGCATTTCATAATGTTCTACATAATGAACATTTCTTAATGCATAAGAGGTCTATCTTATTAGTGGCAGTTCTAAAGGAGGGATCTAAAACAAATTGGAGGTGGTCGTAATGTTTTGACTGGATAGTAAATGTTTGCAATCTTAAAATTGAACTAGGAAAAAAAAATGTAGGTTTACTGTGAATCTGGTCCTCCAAAAATTTGAAATATGGAAATTAAAAAAAATAATAATAATAATCCATCTGAAATAAAAGAAAATATTTAAAATATTGTTACTAAAATATCTCATCCCATATAACCTCAGAAAAGCAACCCTGATCTATTGCTTTGCCTCATATACTAAACATTAAGGAGTACAATGGCAGTTAAATTAAATTGGATGAATTTTGTTTTGCAGCTTTCTTCATTGATTAAAGTACACTTTCAATGACAGTGTCAGATGTCCTATGTTTAGTGAGAATGTGAATTGCTGTAGATTTAGGACTGCTTTCTTGTTTTACATTGTATAAGTTTCATTTCATTGAATTATTATTGCTCTGAGTAGAGAACTTACTACGAGGTTGTGTCAAAAAGTTAGTTGCGCTCGAATTGAAAAAAACATTGTATGGGACATTTTGGGCTATTCTTTTATTTATTTTAAAGTACAATGCAAGAGCTACTTTTGTACATAGTCACCAAACTTTTTAAACATTTATCGTAATGTGGCATGAGTTTTGCTATAACTTCTGTGAAAAATTCCCATCTACCCTGCAATAACCATTCTTGCATCTCATTTTCGACTCTCCCGTGGGAGTGATATTGCCATTTCTCAAGGCTCTCGTTCATGGGTCTGAACACATGGAAATCACAAGGCAAAAGGTAGGGAGGGTGTTCCCACACCTCTTCACTGGAAATTTTCCAGGAGGGCCCCAGTGATGAATGAAGTGTGGCATTAGGGCATTATCATGCAGAAGCACAATGTCCTTTGTCAGTTTTCCTGGCTGTTGATCTTTAATTGCCTTTCTTATCCTCTTCATGGTTTCACAGTATGCGGCCACATTAGTCAAAATTGTGTTGTCACCGTCTGTAATTGATGATGGATTTCAGTGGGGTTACATTTTTGCCCACAAAAAAAGTCACTGCACAGCCTTCCAATTTGGACACTACTTGCAACGGATACGACATTGTTCATGACTGATAACAGACGAACAGTTACTGCCATGCGGCAACTGTTACTACAACTATTGAATGAAAGTATATACGTTGTTTCCACCAACAGACATAACAATATCTCTTTTAGATACAAAGTTCTGAGCGAATGCAACTAAATTTTTGACTCTCCCTTGTATATTTTAATAACTTGAAAATTAATAGGTAGTGATATTCACTTTTTCTGTAATATGCTATTCAAAAATTTTGATTATGAAGATTGCTTGGTAAACTGGAATTCTCCTGGTATCCTAATACCAAGATAACAAAATTTAAAGGAAAATATCTAATCCATTCAACTTTACATGTCTGAAATTAATATTTGCTTTAATCTTTAAGAATCTTTGTTATTTATTTTAAATTTTTAGTGGTTTATGGACCATATGGCAGAAAATGATTGGTGGCCTGTCCAAATATTGATACGGTGTCCAAATCAAGTTGTTAGACAGATGTTTCAACGGTTATGTATTCATGTCATTAATAAATTGAAGCCAGCCCATGCATCATTGTATTGCCAGCCTTACACTGATAGGTAATTATTATGAAGTAAAATGTTGTTATAATGACTTTTCTCAGTGGCCATAAATTATTTCATTTAAGAAATTTTTCTTGAAATATATTACAGAAAATCATTTATTCATTCAAATAAATGAACCTCTCTCTTACGTCTTATTTAAAATGCAATCATTAGTTTTAGTGTTTGTTTGTTTTATTTTAACTTTTAAATGGCTTTTTTTTTTTTTTTCACTGAATTGAGTTTCCTAATTTTCTTGTAATGAATGTGCTTGATACAATTTCTAGAGTTACCGACCCTTTATATTCTATTTATAATTACACATTCTTCAGTAGCTGATAAAAACAAAATAAAAAAATGCATTTGGATTATCACTGCAGCTGGAAAGAGAAGTTCTGCTCATCTCAGTATTTGATTTAATTTTTCTAATAAGTTATGTTCTAGTAAATCAACATTTTTTTTTTTTTTAATTTTCTTTACTGGTTACTCATTACCATTGAAGAGAAGTAATGAAAAGATCTTTTTTTTTTTTCCTTCTTTTTTTAAGTGGGGCGAGGGTAGTTGACCCAAGATTGAATGATGTTTAGTGGAATGAATTTTAATAATTGTGGCAGCTGGATTATAGTTGATTATTTTGCTAGTTGAGAGAACCTGAAAAAAGATAAAGGGGCAATTAGATTTAGGTTCTTTAAAATAAATGCAATCTTTTATATTGATATTTTGATAATTATTTCATTGAATTAAAGTTGAATTTTGTACAATTAAGATGTAAGCGAAAGTTCCGTATGAACAAATATTTTGTTTTAATAACTTTATCATTATATAATGTCATAATGAGAATTTGTTAGAAATGTAAATACCATGTTTTATATTTTTTTACATAAGGAATATTAAATAATAAAATGTATTTATTTATTTATTGTAGTGATGATTCTATGGATGTGGATATCAGTCAGGTTGGAAGATTTTCATGTGTGACTCGATTTATCAGAAAACTTCTTACTTTGGTAATGTTTTAATTTATTTTAAGAAACTTTTCTTAATTTTTTAGCAATTAAGTCTTGACATTTTTTCTTGTCACTAGGACAATGATTCATACGAAAAAAATACAGCTTTATCAGGAAATAGTAACATTGTGAGATGCTACTTAAAAATTTTACTCTCTTTTCAGTTTTCTATAGATTGAATTAACAGATAGTTTCTACAATGCCAAAAAGATAACCATCTGAAATATCTTTTATAATAATTCTGACATTTTATCATTGACTTATCAGTTGTTGTTTTTTTTGTTTTTTGATGGGGCCTCAATGTTTTTAGTTGATTTGCGTTTTCAGCTAACTTTGAGCCAATATTTATTTATTTATTTATTAGAAAGAGAGCCACAAACATGTTACTGTATTCGGTATATGCACTACTTTAGATAAGCAATTATCTTGGCAAGGGAGGGGGGAAAGGAGTTTAAATAGCTACAATAGACAGAGGACGATTGGTTGAGACACTAACACAAAGGGGCATTTGATTGGCTACAACAATTACAGTAAACAATCATTTAAAAATTTAAACTACAAAAATCAGTTGAGATTTAAAAATAAAGCAATTAACAAATGATATCAATTCAATGGTTGGAGGTAGAACAAACGTTAAAATTTTGAGAATTTACAAAAATTAAAAGATGAGAATCTATGTTACTAAAATCGTTTATTTCTCTGTCTGTCTGTCTGGCGCAATTTCCTGAGCGAATGTAAAATAGAAATAATTTTTACAATGAAACGTCCCCGACAGGAATTGAACCTACAACCTTCTGCTCCAAAGTTTAGACGTCTTAGCCATTAGACCACGATTCTAAACTCCATAAAAAATAAAAATATATCATAGATATATGATTTACACGCTGGTTCTAAAAGCAGTCGTGGATTGACAGAATATAAACATCAAAAATTAAATTAAAAAAAACTTTTAAAAACTTTTAGTTTTAGTTTACTTGATGTAATTTGTGTGTGTGTGTTTTTTTAATAAATAGAAAGTTGTTTTCCGTTACATATGCGGAGGCTTCCGGAGCGAAGCAACGGGTAGCCGACTAGTTATTTACTAAAATAAAGACTTAAAAATAAAAATTACTCTTTACAATACTATGCAAATTTCAGGAGATAGTGAACAATGGGGATAAACAATTATTATTGAATATTATAATTATAAATAATTTATCAAAAAAAATTCAAATTGGTCTTCAGAAACTGTATAGTTTTAGCCTTGATATGACTAAAATAATAAATATTATATTTATTAGAATCTGTCTATGATGGATCCAGGAGATGTTTGAACCTGAAATTTCTCTTTTCTGAAGTAGAATGACTGCCATGATATAGTGAATAAATAAAATAAATGATATTAAGAGGCACTCCAGTAAGACAGGGATCTTAAAATAAAAATACAACTGACTTACTAGCGAGAAGGAAACCACTTGACTGATCATGGGACAGTTTAACTTTATAGCTGAAGTTTTATTCTAAAGAAGATAAGTCAGTTAAACATGGAAGAAATAGATAGCCAGAAAAGAATACTTTTAAAATTGGAGATGAAGATATCATGTAGATCTGAGATTGATGGAATTAGAAAAGTGCTAGGGAACTCCAAACAGAAAAAGGAGATGGAAACATTAGGCATCTTTTTTAAAATATGTTTAATTATTTGACATAAATTAATTCCATTTGAAGCATTCCATAAGAATGTTTACTTGTTTTTTTCCCAGAAGACATTGGGAATGTAGAGCAGCAGCATCTGGTGGCAGGAGTAAAAAAAAAAAAGCAGCTGCAATTAAGAAATTTTGATCAAACATTCATTCATTGATTCTGAATTAAGTTCATTAATAAATAACATAAAAATAAAATTGATATTTTTGCTTTTCTGTTTTTTATTTTGGAGATTTAAAAAATTAATCTATTGATAAATTTATATCATAGGGTGAAGTTCATAAATAAATTTTATTTTCTTTCAGATTGAACATGGTGCAAAACAACATTCGAAGCACTTGACAGAATATTTTGGATTTTTATTGGAATTTGCAAAGATGGGTGAAGAAGAATCTAGGTTCCTTAATAATGTTGAAGCAATATCAATCATGGTTAATTTTTATTTAGGACAGAAATCTTCTGAATATGTAAGTGATCGTTTAAAGATTTTTTTTTTCCCCTCTTTGTTAATAAAAAATATCCAGTAATGTTCATCTGTAATATTTCATTACTTTGTAAATTTATTTGCACTAATTTAAAAATAAAACTGGAAAACTTTTTCTATTTTAATCTGTGTTGTTCCACTATATATTTCAAAATTACAAAGATTAACTAACCATGATCACAACCATAGTTGTGGTTATTATGTGATTGGATGATGATGTGATGACTTGTCATGACCAAATCAGCTATTTTGTAGATGGATCGTTATAATACTTACAAATAAGAAAAAAGAAATTTTAAGTTTAATAATAATAAAATTTAGTAACTTCCAATAAATGGAAGCATTTATAAATGGTATAAGTATAACCACAATAACTAGGATATGGTTTACAGGGGCATCTTTTGAAACTTCTACACAACATGATCATGGTCTCAAACTTAATAACAACTCAGGCCTGATATTGTTTGATTCTCTGCGATTTGGGTGATAAATCTTATCACAGCAATTAAGATGTCTTATCTTTAATTTCAGTTGTTTAATTAATTAAATTTAAATGTTTAGAATTCCTTTAGACTATTAATGCAGGGGCCCAGTAGCCAAGTGGTAAAGTGTTTTTACTGCAAGATGGAGGAGGCAGTTTAATCCCGATCTTTGTCGGAGATTTTTCATCACTGAATTCTCATCCAGACGGGTCCAAGGGTTCACCCATCCCTCTGTAGAATGGGTACCAAGTTTCTTTCCGGGACTGCGAGCATTGGGCTGATCACCCAACCTCATTTCGGTCCCGGGTTATGAAACTTTGAGAGCCTTACCTCCAGTGAGATATACCTAGCTACCTATCAATGCAGAGTTTACTGCCATTTTCTTAATTCTAAGGAAAATGGACAGCAGGGGCATTGTAAATTCAAATTATTGGGTATCAGAAAAATTGAAGTTTAGAATGTTGTCCATACAGAAGTCTTCAGATCAAACTGAATATAGATTAATAAATTGGGTGAAGTACAAAATTTTTAGTCAACTAAATACTAATCTAAATGAAACTTTAACATTTAAGCAAATAAAACAGCAACTAATGTCTGATGTTGTGGATGGGAAAATTATTTATTAAGAACTAAGTATATTTTATATTTAAATTGATTAACTATTTGTTATATTAATAACTATTAATTTTAAGATGAATAGATTAAACTTCTCGGTCCTATACCACAGGTATGCAGTTTTATAAGCATACCTAATGGGACTGATAAACATTAAATAAAAAAATAAAAAAACTAAAGAAGTATACAAATACAACATTAAAATTTGCAATGTTAGCATTCTATCTGTGTTACATTAAAGATATGCAAAAAAATATAAAACATTTTAAATTTCATCTTACAGGTGTCCTGAATTAAGGCTATTTTGTGTATGACATTCATTTTTTCTTACTGAGAGCTTAGTTCTATCTGTAAGCTCTAGCCCTACTGTCATTTTGTATTTTTTTTTTTTTTTTTAAACAATCATGACTGAATAGTGCTTTTGAAGAAAGCTTACTTTTTATTATCTTCATTTCTTAATGAATTTCCTTATTTCAACTTTTTCATTTTGACCTACCAAAATCATCAGTGTTTTCGTTACTGTTTTCTAATATGTTGAAAATTGCTACATCTATCAAAAATGCTAGGCTACATGTAGACATTATTTTCAATGATGAACATTCTCTTAATATTATGTAGATAAAATACTACCATAAGGCAGCAATAAGTATTTTTTAAAGTAGTAAATGAATTTTCAGTTATTACATTTGAATTCTCATGTTGTTAATTTTAGGTTGACGTTGTTTCTGATGAAGACGAAGAAGATGATGATGATGTTATTTCAATTGTGGATGACAAATATAAACCTGCTTCCTTAGAGAAAATGATCACTTTGATAGCAACGTTGGTTGAAAAATCAAGGGGAGATGACCATCGACTTCATTTGTCGCAGAATGATTTTAATGCAGTTGCCGGAGGAAAAGTAATTCTATTTATTGGCTAAAAAACAATTAATTAAACATTTAAACTTAAGTTTGTTAATTATCTGTAATTAATTTCATAAAACCATCCTGTTAATTTTTTTATGGCTTCAAGTAGATATGCAACATTCATAGAAAAGAATCCCTGTCGGGCTGCCTTTGCTTGTTTGATAAAGTGAAATATAATGAAAAAAGATATTCAATCTTCAAAGATTTTGAAGGTCAGATAAACCACGAAATTAAGAAGCATATTACAAGCCAGGAAATACTGGACTTAAATAGTTATCTATTTATCAATATGAATTTGAATGAAATATACATATTTAGGAAGAATATTGCCTCTTGAAATATATTTCTGTTATTTTTACCTTGCATAGTTTTCAGAAAGGGATATTGGGAACAGATATAATTTGCTATCTAGATTCGAAAGCTTTTTACAGCAGTAAGAGAGTCTTAAAAGTAAGAATTAAATATGAATAAACAAGATCTTGTGTTAGCAGCATATCTGTGTGCCCTACAATCTGATAAATACTATATTCTTATCTCCTTTGAATCTTATCAGTAGTGTAAAGACATTAAAAGACATTTTTCTTTCCATAAAGACCTGTTTAATGATACTGAGGCTGCTTAGCAAAACTACAATTCTAACTAATGTCAGCAAACTTGCTTAAAGTTCTAGATGTTTTATTATTATTATCATTAAAGTGGTAACAGTCTTATTAGTCATTATAACTGATTTGACATTTTTGTTTTGGGAAACAAGAAAATGTAATTAAAATCTTCACTTTCTTTGTTAGAAAATTCTTAAATTAATTCATTTCCTTATTCAGATAATAGTTAAATTAATAAGAGCATTCCTGTGTGTGTTGTAAATTAAAATTTGTGTTTAAATGATAAATTAATTAAAATTAATTAACAGTTGTTTAACAAGCAATATAATTTTATTTCATCATTACTATTTTGGTTTATATAATTTTTTTCATCTTCAATCATTTCGTACATTCTGGTCTTTCAGTATTGCCACCATAATTGTATGATGCATATTCATTGCTCTAGCAATAACAGAATTAGTTTCATCATTTAAACAGCCCTTCTAAGGTTATCCAGTTTTACTCAAATAATCACGACTTTCTCTCCTTATTTATAATATTGGAAGTCAGTATTTATTATCACTAAACATTTGCATAGGCTAAAAATTGTTATAAAAGACACTTCATGTTTTATTTACAGTGTACACAATGAGGATGTAAACACAACTGAGCATTGATAATAATAGTTGTCAGTCGATTGGTGACTTGGAAGCATTCCTCTGATTGACTAAGTAATGTGGTGAAGAGACATAAAAATTAGTGTCATGTTACAATTCCTAATTCCAGGTAGCTGTTTTAAAGCAATTATATAGGAATAAATAGGCTTTATTGTAATAAGAGACCATTAATCAGCACTTCTAAATGCTGAAAATGTAGGGATACTTCAGTTATTGGAAGCATAATCTAGAAGCTGCTGCTTTATGCTGAAAGGTCCTGAATCTGTTTGTCGAATCGATATTGAAACAAAACCTAAAATTCTAATTAGGAGCTGTTGGACAAATAATGTGTCCACTATTCAACCAAAGCTATCCAGGAATTTATCGTTTACATATTTCTTTGAAATCATTGTATAGCTGTTTTACTTGATATAGAATGAAAGAAGAAAAGAAAAAACAAAAGCTCGAAATGAGAGGTCTAGGAATATTGCATAGGTTAGATGTAACAGAATTGCATTAATGCACAAAATAGCATATAATTTTTGCACTGCTTTAAAGTTGATAAAAAAGATGGCATAAAAAAATGATACTACCAAAAAGATACAAAATGAATTTACTTTGTTGAATTAATGGAGGTTTTTTGCTAGTTGAACTAGTGACAAAATGAAAAAGAAAATGGTAGCCTGTCAAAAAACAAAAAGTTGAGTTTTTAAAGAAACATAATTCAGCTTTGGATTGCCGTTGAATTGATTTAAGAGATAAGTGCAGAATACTCCTTCCTGATATGTCACAGTAGTGAAACATCAAATTAAAGTATACAAATGGATAAAAACATGTTTCTTTGTTTTTAAGTCAAAAGACAAGTTACAAAGTTGTTAAAATAAATATTTATATTTTTAACAAAAGAAAAAAGCCAACTAAAATGTACAAAAAATTACACGAAATGATATTGAAAAATTGAAAATTCTGGATGGAAGCATTTCCTATTCCATCTAGATATTTTATTTTTATTATTATTTATTTAAACTCACATTAAACGTAAATAGCTATGGTGTAATAAAGCACTGAAAGGTCAGATTCCAAATGACTCCTGTTAATCATTTATGATAGCAACTGGGCTAGCATGGTTATTCTTGCTCCTGTTCCATAAAGAAAATTAGGAATGTTGGCTGCTGATTCTTGGATGACTGTCATCATCGTGACGGAATGGAGGTAAATAATCCCATTATAACCTAAAAGCTAGGCTTCTGTAGTATATAAAAGATTAATTTTAACTCTTGTTGAAAATGGGAATATCCCTTTCAAATGAGATGGAAAATAGAAAATATCAAAGAAATATCAAAGTTCAGTAAAGCCCCGATTATCCGCGAGTGCCGCGAAAATTTTTTTTAATTACGAACCTCAAAAAAAAAAAAAATTTTAATCCAAGCCAACAACAGGCAAAATAAATTAGGCCCTACAGTACGAAGGTCGAAAATTACTGACAGATTTATTGTGCATCGTAATCTTATAGGCCTTCTCGGAATTTGTGGATCAGACGTAGAGCAAAGATTTCTGCTTTACTGTACATATTTTAAAAGTTTTACATATTATGTTTTTTGAATAATAAAATGTAGCTTTTAATGGTGAAATATTTTTTTTCGTGTTTACACCTCATTTTTAGTTATTTTTCGGGTTATCTGCGATTTTTATTATCCGCAAAGCCCTTGCCACCAAATCCCGTGGATAATCGGGGCTCTACTGTATGAAGTTTCGCTATCTTAAACTTTTGGTAGTTTTTTTTTAGCACCAAGAAAATAATTTCATACTGAACTCATATAAGTATAATATCATCAGCAATTGATCAGAAATAAGGCCTAAACAGGTGATTTTTTTTCTGTTATGTTGTTGCAAATCTTCATGAAGCTTTTGAGACAAATAGGGATTATTATCAGTAAAATGGTAGATAAGTAATTGCAATTAAAGAGGAAAGTAGATGTAGATAACTTACATGAAGACTTGCAAAATTAGACAGTGGGGATTTATTTTCAAGTCTCAAATTGGTTTAATTTTTCTAAGTATCTTTATAAGCAACGACTGTATAATTCATTAACAGATTTTTAAAAATAATTCTTTAAACCAGTTTGGTAATCGGATAAAAAAAAAAAAAAAAATCTTCTTACCTCGTTGATTAAATAAAGAATCAAATAAAGATTCCAGACCCTAGGTTTAACCAAGTTTCTTTAGTTATGTATATTCCATTCAATTGTCTCTAAAAAAAATCTATGTTATCTTAAACTTTATTAGTTAGCATCTTTATAATATTCTAGCCCAGGATTCAGTTAAATAAATTCTTTCTTACTTTTTCATTATTACCTTTTTTTGCAGATTTTTCCATTCTTATTTCAACAAGTTCGGGATAACATTAACATTCGTCAGACCTGCAATTTAATTTTCAGTTTATGCCGCTGGAATGACAGACTTGCTATCCATGTGAGTAATCAAATTTAGATTAAATTTCTTGGGGGGGGGGGGGAACAGATTTTTTTTTTGCTGTTGAACATTTATTATTAATTTGGAATAAATATAACATTTGGACATTTATTTACTAAAGTTGGATTGACAGTATCAATATAGTTAGTACAGCTTTAAAGATTTTTATTTACTATTCTTTGTTTGCTTAACTAATGACTTTTCTGTTAAGTCATTCCTTTATCATCCTTGACATTAAAATTGAGATAATCGTTTCGAAGCAAAAAGATTTGTTGTATCCTTATGCATTAAGATATCTTACAGCTGCGTTTCATCAGTTGTTATATAAGAGGACGTCACTTCTCTAAAGAAAGAACCTTAAAAACTACATTATTTTCATGGGAGAAATTTTCAACTTGTGTTTTATTAAGAAAACTAGTCAATAAAAAGATTTAGGAAATGTTGAAGATATTAAATCAGTTAATATTAATTGATTGAATTACTTGTATTTGAAAATGTTGTAAGATGATTATAGTGAAGTAAATTGAAGATGAATCAAAGGTCTTTTGAATAAAAGAAAGCAAGAAGGAAAATATTTTATTTTTTTTCTTTTGTAGAAAGAAAAATAAACTGTGAATGATATTATAACATTTGTGTTACTAGGTGAGCCATACTACTGAGATTAATACATCATTAAAACATTTAAATCATGTTTAATAGTTGAACATAGATGTCAAATTCTTGAAGGTTTTGTTGGTAATATTGCATTTGCAATCTAAGTCTGTAACTTGGTAAGTTTCAGTTTTCTTCACTTGCTTCTTCCTAGCAAGTGTCTGGCCTAGAGGAACCCGAGGAAATTAAAACTATGCTTCTTAGAATTGCTCATGAAAATTGCTGATTATCACCATTCCAACTAATATCTGCAGTTAGAATAGCAACGGAGAATGCTTATTCTCTTCAAAATTCGGTTAGCAAATTTTGCTATTTTGTATTGGCTGTTAAAAATTGTTTTTTTTTTTTTTTTAAGTGTTTGTTAATTGCGGAGCCATTCTGTCTAGTCCATGCTTTTCATTTGGCAAGACCAGCTTCTACTCCTGCTAATATCTCTTGAAAATATATACCAAGAATATAATTCACAATAACAAAATATATGCTCGGAATGCACAAGTGCCTCATGACTCAGGTCTTGTAGAAGCTTTTTTCCTGGATGAGGAAGAACAGATCGATGCATAGCATTAAGGTGATTTTAAATGGAGTGCAGGAAAGTTGTAGAGAAGATCAGAGATGTAAATGCATTGGACAGAAGGATTTAAGGAGCAGAGATAGCTTTGAGAAAATCTGAACTGATAATGGATAACGTAGAAGTTTTTTTTTTATATTCCTGTAATTGAAGAACACTCATTATTTAGAGATGATCTAAGAAACTGACTGAAATGTCCTTTGAGGATTGGAAGTGATTATGAGATGAATAAATGAAAGAAGAAACTTGTAAAATTCAGGATTGGTTGGTGCAACTGCTACTTACCTAAATACCTTTTTATGTCAGAACTTTCTTTATGGATGTTAAGACTTAGTTGATGATGATTTTATCAACCCTTTGGACACTGATGGCTCAAAAGTAAATAAGTGATGATACCAAATAGCAGGGAGGATAGATGGAAGGGATCATTCTAGTAAGCGGGTGTGGGATTGAAGAAACATGCAGTCAGGTGGTAGCTTTAAGTTGGAGCTAAAAAGTTCCATAAAAGCCTATATTGAAAAGAAGTGCCACAGTATACTGTAAACTACCTATAAGCAAGAGCTATAATAAGCAATAAAACATAGAAATAACAGGAAAGGACGAGTAAGTGAAGAATTTCCATACAAAAGAAATCTCATGCTGAAAAAAAATTGAGTTTTTGAAAATCAAAATTTTTCTGAGAACTAGAAAACTAGAACTCGAGAACTAGAAAAAAAAAAATCTTGTGAAGACCAGTGCTTGTGTGCAAACCTTGATGGTACTGAATAGTAAGATTGTTGATTTGGATAACAAGTATTAAATTGTAGTTTCTGAAGAAGCAGAAAAAGACTGTGGAAGATTGCATAAATGCTTAAATATAATAGATATTATGTGATATTACTATTATATTTAAATTCTTAAATTCAATAGATATTACGATATTAAAGATGATTCTTTACATACACTGTTCATAATTATGAATTCAGAAACAAAGCCAGTGTACCTGACTAAATAAATTTAATTGACACAATATAATTAAAAATTACACGACCAGGTTTCGCCCTAATAATGAAAGAGGCCATTTACGAGTGTGATTACAGAATATAAATTTACAGTATTTATAGAAAAGTCTAATAGGTAAGAGAGAGTCTAGTGTAAACCCTCTAAGATTGCAATGGAGGTGATTTGAATGATTTGTTGTTGCTTGATCATGGCACTTCGGAGGTCATCTTTTGTAGTAAACTTGCAAATAAAAACAAGATGGAAAGCATGCTGATGTTTGTTGTGGTGCTTGCAATCACCTCTGGTGTGGAAGGTTGGAGTTGGGCATTATAACACTTCTGGATTGATGTGAACTGGAACCTTGTTTCTTGTAATTATCCAAATCTGGAAAAACTGAAGGAACCATATGAGGACAATATAAAATAAAAATAATAATAGACAGAAATAAAAATTTACATAAAAATAAAATAAAACAGATAAATAAAGAAATGAAAATAAATTATAATACACATGAAAAATTTTATTTTATTTTATATCCAGGGTTACATGATATTAAAAAGAATTCCAATGAAACAAACGCTTTGACAGATAGATCTATTTTAAACAAAGATGTTTTGTTTTTTTTTTTTTGTTTTTTAATAGATGCACTTTCAGATTGGCAAAATTATAATTTCAAGGAATAGCAAATATAAAATGACCATAGCTTATGTTACGTTAAAAACAACCTGCAGCTTTTAGTTTGTTTTAAATAAATTATTGCTGGTTTTTTTTTATTTACTTATTTATTTATTTATTTATTTTTTTCCTATATAGATTGTGAATATGGTCTTCCAAGCTGTTACCAAGCATCATGAAGTAAGTTTTTCATTTTCCTCACAGATATATGAAGTTTAAATATAAGAATGTTTGTTTATTAATAATGCATTCAGAAATGTTTACAATTAAGTAAATTAGAAAAGGTAATTGACAACTTGGATCTGATTATGCTTCATATTCTTTACGATATTTAAATTAAGCAATAGTAAAGCATGATAATATATTTATTAAACAATTCATTTATTTATAATTGCTTTATTCTCACAAGTGATATGAAAATTATTAATGGAAACAAGAGTATTTATAATTGTGTATGGTTAATGCCATCTATTATTGTTCTAATTTCTTTTTACTCTCATTTTAGCTAAATCAACCTTTTTTTAAATTACTATCAATGCTGGTAGAATTTGTTGGTGGACCTCCAGGGATGCCATCATTCACAAATCTTGTTCTTCAAAGGATATGGGAGGTGAGACAATTAATTTTAAATTCTAGAAACTCTAATTTTCAATTGAACATTTAAAAAGCTTGTATTTAGTGGTTGTTTGAAGGGAAGGAATCTTTGAAACTACATAAACTTGAAATTAGAAGAGATTTGTTTGTTTGTTTGTTTGTAAAATTACATTATTGATTGACTGATTAAAAATCTTTTAGGTTGCTGAATATTGTCCTCAACAGTGCCTTGAATGGCTTTCGATACATGTGCCTCGCAATAAGATTGCTCACACTTGGGTTCTTCAAAACATGGAATCGTGGGTTGAGCATTTTTTAATTGCTCATAATAATCAGAGAGTTCGAAATGGTAAGATAATCTACTTTAATTTATTAAAATAGCTTAGTAAGTGATATTATTATTATTATTTGAAGCTAAGGCTTCAATTCTCAGTAACCTAAATAAAACTATCAGTAATTTCTGATTTTTGTCATTTGAATGCATTTCTGGAAAAGCCAACTAATATTGAAACAGCAGAGGTTGGAATCAGCTTTTTCCTTTATGCGTAATGTTTACTTTCACAGAGCCAAATGTGTGGAATTGTTGAGCTAGCCTAAGCCTTGCTTTTAAAAAGAAAAACAATGAAAAAATGCACATTTGTTTGCTTTCATGCCTTGAGCCATCATCGATGGGAATCTGGGACAGCAGTTTCATCCTTATTGGAACTCATCAACCAGATTTACTCTCAATGATCGATCTCGGAATGCATGAAAGCCTATGGATCCTTCTCCCGTTCTCGGAAGTGGGATCCTGCAAACGCAAACAACAATGATGTTGGCTCAAGGCAAATGAGCATTTTCATCATTTTTCCGTTTTTCATATTACATTTAATGCACTTTAAACCTTCATACAAAAAGTTTTGCTTCTGATCAGTGATCGTAAATATAAGAACAACTAAACCTAAATCAGCTGTACCGACAACTATAAATAACCTTGTTCATAGAAATGCATAGCCTTGTAGTGAAAAATCAAATTCTAGTTCTGAATAACTAATAAGCTACAGATGGATTTAATATAAAATCACTGTGTTCCTGTAAAACTCAACAATTCATGCTTGGAAGTTTTCATACACTTGCTGAATTCCATAAGTTACAGAAAGGGAAATTAACTCCACTAGCAAGAGGAAACAAAAAGTTAGTCAAAAAATGAGTATCATAAATAATGTTTAACTTATTTAGTAAGATGCTAAACAGAAGTGCCATTACAATATTTTCTTTAAAAATTTACATAAATATAAACTACAATTTTAAAAAAAAATGATTGTTATATATAGTGATGTAACTGCCTTAAATCGTTTGACATGAAATGATTCTGTTGTTAAATGTTTGGAAATAAGTTGATTTCACTTGTAGTGTGATAATAGGGATTGTGAAGTGTAATAATAGTTTTTTTTTTTGTTTTTGTTTTTTTTTAACAGCTGCTGCTTTTCTTTTGGTGTCATTGGTTCCCAGTAGTCATTTCCGTCAGGCATTTAGAACCATTCGTAGTATGCTAAGTCCTCACAAAGAAATTCCAGTAAGTACATCAGCTTACTTTTGTAAGCCAGTAAAATTGGAATTGATATTTAACGTTTTACTCAGATTTCAAATTAAGAAGTAATGATATTGTTGTTTTTTTTATTTTTTTTTTTTGGTTTTGTTTTTTTGTTAGATAATCAAACAATAATTATAATAGGGGTCTCAGAATAATCAATATTACTGAATTATATTTATTTAGTTAATTAAATTTCATGATCATTTGTAGCCGTGTTTGAAGCAAACCCATCTTAGTAAAGGGTGGAGATTACTCTAAATTTCTATTACAAAAGATGAAATACCAACAGTTCATTCCAAATCAATACAGTACGATGTTTTTTTCAGCTTTTGCTTTTCTGACAGCTTCTTGTTTTTGATGAAATTTGGTGAACTGATTGTTGTAATAACAAAACAAAAAAAAATTTTGTAATGCACCTAAGTAAATAAGGATTCTAGCACCCCGAGCCACCATTTCGGGAATCTGAGACAGCTGTTTCAGCCTTGTTAGGCTTCCTCAGTCAGATTTACCCGTAATAGTAGCTCAAAGTGCGAGACAAAGAAGTTGAAACCATCCCGGCACCCCGGAATGGCTCCTCCAACAAAATCAAGCACAAACAGTAATTCACTGTGCACCGCACAGCCTCAAATTCTTGTCCCGCGACCTGCTGGGCACAAAATTCTTAGCATTACCCCCTTCACTTTCAACTCAGATTCTTTGCCTCCCACTTGAATCTTTGGCCCACACCCCATCCCACTCTACATATTGAAAATGATTTGAGCAAAAAATGGAAAGGGAGATCTTAAGAACTAAGCAGTGATAAAACTGCTATAAGTCAATTATATGAACTTCATCTAAAAAGGCATTACTGTAACCAAATGTTATACTGTTATGTTAGAGAATGATAATTCCTCATTCTTTCTTTAAATAATGCATTTTAATCATTGAAAAAAAAAAGATTCAAAAACTTCAGCAAATCCTATAATGTGTTTTAATTTGAATGAATGTTTCTACAGGAATTTTGAATTATCAAAGAGAATGTATTATGAATTAATACTTTGTTTCCATATGTTTTTTCTTGGAATGTTTTGAGCTCCTGGAATTCATTCTAATTAACTATCTTATTCTCTCCACTAATTTACCAAAATGACATTGTTGCTTTCAACAGATTTTATATAAAATATATAATTCAGTAATTAAAATAAAAATTCTCAAGCCTACTTATTATTTTCAAGGTGGTAAAATTTCCTAGACGTCTGACTAAATATATCTTTTAAATGAAGGTTAACTCTTTGTTACCACTTTTGAGATTGTTGCAAGTGCAGTTAGAGTTTGCTTAAAAGACTTTTAAAAAAAAAATTAAAAATGGATTTTCTTTCAGTTCCAAGAATAAATTAAAGACATTTATCGAAAGTTTAAAATGATGTAATTGCTATCAGAAATATAGAAGTAAAGACATACTTTACGTGATTGCATTAATCACAAGATACTAAACGTATTATTTAACACTTCTGTATTATAAACATTGTAAAAAACATTGTAGTATAAATTGACCAGATGCAGGAGGATTTTCAATTGTATTGTTTATGGATTACTAACAATAGTCGCATTAAAATAAATTCTCATATCTTTATTGCATTGCTATATTTCATCCAGCTTATTGCTGAACTTCTTCAGGCAGAAAAAAAAAAAAAAAGGAGGGGGCGGAAAGAGCTTTTCTCTTACCCTTATACTAGAAATTAGGATAACACTGTCAGTTGTAATTTTGATAATGGAATCATTTGTAATAGTTTTTATCAAGTAATAATAACGTTATGTGATGAATTGAATAATACCAAACAAATTGTAAAATTTAAGCTTGTCAATGGTTTTTTGTATAAGGGTAAGAGGAAAGTATTTTCTCTCCCTTTCTTTTTATGCCTGAAGAAGTTCAGCAATAAGCCAGATGAATATAGCAGTGTAGTGAAGATTGTTGATGTGAGAATTTATTTTGATTGTCTTTATTATTAATATGTTTAAAATAGTTATATAAATATTTTTTTTTACAGTCATTTACTTTTAACTGTCTCTTTTCTTGCTTTTTAGATGAGTCCGGAAGCATTGATGATATTACATCAGATATACGATCTTTTATTGCAGCTACTGAAACGAGCTAAACATTATGTTGGTAAGTCCATTTTACAGTTCCAGGAATAATCACTTAGTTATTGCTCACTTAAGTTGTACTAGCCTGTTCATTTCTGTTGATTTTTGTTTTATCTTTAGTGTGTTTGTTAAAGTATGTGTCAGTAGAAATAATTAACAATAATGTTATTGCCCTTTCACAGGAACTGTCTATTACATCCTTTAAAAATGAAAAACAAAAAACACTTCTATTCCCCACACACACATTTGCCTACAGTTTTATCACTTCAGTATTGTATATAGACTACCACTGGCAATTTATCTCATGTACATGTTACATACCCACTGATGTGTTTCTGAAGTCCTACTTCGTATTTTTGGTGGAGACTTAAATTGCTTTCCACATTATTTTCTTCAATTCCAATGTTTTCTCTGTAATCTAGGATCCTATTTCCTGTTCACTTTCTCCAAACTCCCATCTCAACAGCTTAACTCATCAACTTTTTACTGGCATTTCTGACAGAACCAATATTGAGAACTTTTAGTCTGTTAGTAATTTTCTACATTCCATTAAATTTTCTGAATTTGCCATTGTCCTTTGAATCAGTTATTCCATACTGTAATGTTTATTATGGATTTTTTGGTATGGATTTTTACTTCCTGTTGTCATTGAGCCTTTTTCTCTAGCATGCTCGTCCATTGCCAAAATAGCCTAAAGATTACTCCAAAATTATTTTATTTTTTTTTGCAACTTTAATTATGCTAAAACATCGTTGTTAAATGTAATATGAAAATGGGAAGAAAACTCGAGAATGCACAAATTCGTTAAATTCGTTTTGCTTTCACGCATTGTGCCATCATCGACAGCCCCATTAATCATTGTTAAACTTCACTATAAAAAAAAAAAAAATGATAATAATCTAGTGCTACCGTAAACTTGATTCCTTCACTTCAACATTACCACAACTTGTGGCTCAACATCAACTTGAAGAAATGAGATTTGCCTTCGTGCATTGTTTCCTCCTTTTTCATATGTAAGCCAATCCTGAGTGGTTCAGGTGCTAACATTCAGTTGTTCATTCACAGTTAAATAGGGTTATATAGAAGAATGTTTCATCATCATCTTGAAATTCTTGCTGTTATCAGATGTCCTTGCTCCAGTTTGTTGAACTGTTTTTTGTTTTGTTTTCTTAACTTCTATTTTGTATCCAGTAAATAAAGAAAAGAAAAAAAAATTGGATATATAAATACTTTCTATATCTTAAGACTTTATTTCAGTTTCCTAATCTACCCTTTGCCTTTTTAATATATAGAGTTTTTTAAACATATTACGTCACCTAAGGAAAAAATGAATATTATTCTGTCTTATTAGTTAGAGAATAAAATCAGAAATATGATCATCAGCTTTTATACAGGAGCAAAATTTGTCTGTCTGATTCTTTGAGCGATCAATTTACCAAATGACTTTCGTCATTTGAACTTAAACTACTGTTGTCATTATGCAGAAACAGAGCTTATTCAAGTATTTCATTCGTTATTTCTTATTGTCATTTTCATTTCCCTTAAATATCACAAAATACGTTTTTCATATTCTTAATCTCGAAAGAGGTGTATACTTCTTTTGTAAAGAAGCTATTGATTTTATTTATATCAATCATATATTATATAAAATATTTTATTTGTCTGTCTGTCCGGCGCAATTTCTGTGATTTGTGAAAATAGAAATAATTTCTACAAGTTCGCTACGGGAATCGAACCTGCAATCTTCTGATCCGAAGTTAGACGTCTTATCCATTAGGCCATGGGGACTACATTCTAATCCCTATAAAAAATACTAGATGCACTCGCTGGTTCTAAAAGCAGTCGTGGGTCGGGAGAATCCACTTCTATCGTGTAGTTGTGAGAAAGCAGTCACAAGTTGGGAGAATCCACTTTTCCCGGGTTGCTAGTTATTTTTAAATATCAAAAGTGTGTCGGGATGAATTAACTACAGTTTAATAATAATGATATTTGCCTATAATCCCTCTTTGTGAGTTTATTATCTGCTTACCCTGTCCAACACAGTTCTTTTCATAGTATTCTTCATGTTCACAAACCTTAGAGAATGAAGAACACTATTAGAAGTTACTCTTCAATTTTGCGGAACTATTTTATGAATAAGATTAACAAATGTTTTTTTATTCAGCAGTATTGATGTTAATGTTGATTAGAAAGTTATTTAATACCTGAAGGTATTATGCTTTCAAAAGTAAGAATATTGTAATTTCTCTTTATAATGTACTGTGAAAAACAAGTGCTGTTTTAATTATTTATTAAAAACAATTACATTTATCTTAAAACAGATCCTTCAACGCACGGGACAACAAAGTTAATGTCTTACTTTGCTTTGATGACTTATTGTCTGGTCTCAAGAACTGAAAAACTAATGGTAAGTAATTTACTTTATTGTTAAATGTAAAACTAAGGCTTTGAAATTAAAATTTATTATAAATATAGTATATCAGTTGAGTTTCTGAAATTCATTAGGAAAAAAAATGATCGTTAATGATTACGTCATATAAACTTGTACTATAAATGCAAAACCCTGTCTGCTAATGTTTTTTGCTGCTCGGAATATTACAGAAATGCATATTTATCTATTTATTTTGATTTTTTTTAACCTAAGATTCTAATCTTTTTAATTTTATGAAAAATTAAGTTTTTCGGTTTGATAGATTCAGAGGGAATACATTTAAGATAATTATGAGATTGAAATAGGGGTTATATTGGTCATTAAAAGCTTATAGTAAGAAGATGGATTCAATATGTAAGAAAAATAGTAAAATGTACTCAAATGTGTTAATTTTGATAAATGTGAGTTTAACAGAACTACAGTGAAGATAACTTGACTATTGAAACTCTTCATGGGATTTATAAAACATGGCAGCCTCGAATTACAAGCAGTAGTGCTATCTTCATCGACTGAGAAATATTTGTGTTTAATAAAATGTTACACAAACGAAGCATTCTATGAGATTAATTTCAAAAACACAAAGTTGTGACTATAGATTCCATGAAATTATTTGTGTATGTATAATGAATGCTTAGGCTTCAGTTGGGTCAGACTCAGTTTCTCCACTTTAAGGAGTTTTTAAAAAAAAGAAGCAAATAGGCTAAGACTAATTCTTTTAGAAGCAAGTCTTAGAGATCTTCTGTGAGAAACTGAATAAGTTTGAATCTTCTTCATTAAATTCTCCATCTTCTTTTTATAACAATATTTCGATCAGCTATAATTTTTTTGATTTGTAGTTGATCAAAATATTGTTATAAAAAGAAGATGGAGAATATCATGAAAAATATCATATATTAATAGAGGGTATATTGTATAAGTTTTAATCTTGTTTGGTTTACATAACATATTTAAGCTATATGACATTAACTTTTGTAACACACTTCTTTTTTAGTTTGGACAATACTTTTTGGATCTCTGGCAGTTATTCCAACCAAAGTTGTCGGAACCACCAATATCTGTACATCACAACAAACAAGCCTTGCTGATCTTCTGGTATCAAGCTTGTGTTGATTGTCCAGAAAACGTCAAGTTAATTGTGCAGAATGCACATGTCACAAAGAATATTGCCTTCAATTACATATTGTAAGAATATATTTCATTTAGACATTCTTTTAACTTTAATAACTTGATTGGCATTTGTCAATGTAGTTGTTTTAATAGGAAATTAACTGGTAATATTTTTCTTTCCTAGAGCTGATCATGATGATCAAGATGTGATGATCTTTAATCGTTGTATGTTGCCAGCTTACTATGGATTACTTCGTTTATGTTGCCAACAGTCACGTGCCTTTACTCGTCAACTAGCAAATCATCAGAATATACAGTGGGCTTTCAAAAACATAACACCTTATTCTACACAATATGCTGCTGTACGTAAATATTTTTATTTTTATTTTGAAATTTCTTGTCTAATAATAATAAAATTGTAATAAAAAAATGCCCAACTTTTTTTAAATTTAGAAACTTATTTGACGAGTTCGTTTTTATTTGTAAAGAAACGGATAAACTTGAGTATTTCATTTGTGCTTTTTAGTAGCAAGTAAATAAGTAAATAAATTACTGCAATTCTCACAAAGAATGAAACTGAAATTTTTGATAATGTGAATTCGGTTGTTTTCTTTTTATTGAACCTTTTGTCACATTAAAGCCCCGCACATTTTGGCAGAATAAAAACACACTCAATGCAATTACTTAGTCTTCCATTTCCAAGGAAAATTAATACCAATATCTAAACTTGGTTGATGAAAAATAGATGGTTTTCATTTGCTAATCTTAGAAGACCTCCCTGCTGTATTCATTATTCATAAAGTCATCTGCAACCCTTTATTTTCCTTTTGGATTTTGAATCCTACTTTATGGCTTAGAAACTATTGCTATCATTTAATTTTGCTTTAAGAAATGAGAAAAGATAGCACTTGGCAACTTACAACTTCAGTGCTTTCCTGTTATATCATAGGTTTACAAGAACTTAAACAATACCCTGAGATTAATAAATAATAAGATTACCAGAACATGCATAGTTTTTATAAAAAATAATACAAATAAAGAAAATAACAGTCACAGCAGTTTCGAAAATCCAATTTGTTTGATTGTTTTCTTCAGGTGTTAAGGAGACACTTGAGTTAGTTACAGTTAATGCAATTTGCAACGTCACATGCGACGCTTGGCAGACTGATGCAGTTAGTTAATTATGGTGAGAAAGAGGTTACCCAGATGTGGCTTCATTAATTCTTATTTTCTTGTTTTGTTTTTTTTTATTTATTTAAATGTCATATTGTAGTACATTTTGAATGGAAATTTCAGTATTGTAGCATTCCCTTTCCCTGATCACAATAGTTTCATAGAATTTACTTAAATATTCGTCTTTAACAATGGCATAAATGATGGGATCACTTGTGTTTATATTATGTCGAGTACTGATACCATGTTTTGGCAGTGCAGTATTGCATGTTGCCCTTTTTTTATGGCTTTGATTTGATGATGTTTTTAAGGGACACTGGTTATATTTTAAACCATACAGTACATGGAGCATGGTAGGTTTATTGAGTGACCTATTATGGTTATCTCTATTAGCTTTATTTAAGAGCATCCATAGGATGTTGTTGGCTTAACTGACAATGTTTATCGCATGGGGTGAAAGTATTGGCCTCAACATTTTGAATAGACCTTTGTGATATGGGATTGAGACGTACTTCCTATCTTGCTTCATATGTAGATGGTGGTCGTTTTTCATATTTAATTCTTCATATAGTTTTTCAATGTTTTTGTGAATTTAATCGGGGGGTGGGGGGTTATCCATTAGCCCTGAAAATATCATGTATTCTTTTTAGTTTATAGTGTAGTAAATCATTGTTGGAGCTCATGTTGAACGCTCATTGTACGACCATGAGAATAGTGTTCCTATCATAGGCTTCAGGTACAGCAGATTGGAAATTCACAGGAATATCGGCATTAGTGGGTTTTCTGTAAACACCTGTGTCATTACGATTCTTACTTACTTCTTTGTACGGGCGTCCAGCTCAATCGTAGCCGATGGCCCGGTGTCCATTGTACGCAGCACAAGCAAGTTGCCAGTAATTTTTGTTTTTAAGAATATCTTCAAAATCGGTAACTTTTGTTTTTAGTAAGTCACGCGAAAATATAGGGTAACTGCAACGCAGAAGAATGTGCTCCAGATCCTCTTCATCGTCTCCGCATAAGGCACAGTGCGACGAATCGGTAAGGTTAAAACGGAATAAGTATTTCTGTGTCACTATGTGACCGATTCTTGCTCGTGCTGCGAAGGAGGCTATCTGTCTTTGTACCCCTCTATATAAGTTCCCGTCAGCCGGTAGGGGTTGAATCTTGTGAAGGTGTCTCCCAGTGGTTGAGTGATTCCATTTGTCCAACCAAGCTTTATAGAAATAATTATTGCTTTGGTTTTTGCAGTGAAGCAAGGAGACCTTCTTCTGATCTATAGGCTGCATTTTAGAGGCATCTTTAGCAATTTGATCCGCAACCTCATTTCCATAAATATCGCAGTGCGATGGAACCCACTGCAAAGTAATTTTATTTCTATGGCTCTATAGTTCTCGCAGTAAGCGCCTAATTTCCGAGATACGAAAAGCATATGCCATAGGTTCGGGGTTTAAGATAGCCTGCAGAGCACATTTGGAGTCGGTAAGGACACAGACCTGCGATGCTTCCAACGATAAACAGCTTGCAAGCGCTGCATTTATTGCAAGTAATTCCGCGTCCAAACTGGACTGTGAGTTAGCCGGCACGTAGTACCGTTCACCATTTGTTACATTGAAGTAACCAGCACCTGCGACATCTCTGTCAATATCCACTGAACCATCAGTGAATATCTTGATATGGCGGTCATACAGCTCGCTTATCATAGATAGAGTTTCACTTTTCAAGATTTCTGGTAGATTGTCTTTCTTTAGATGGTTTGGCAATTCCAGAACAATATTCACTCCATTCCATAAGCTCGGACTGTCTTCATAAGTCACTGGAATGGTTTCAGGTATGCCAACATTTAAATTGGAGGCCATGGTTTTTATTTGGAACCTGAAAGAGTTTTGATATTACAGGTTGTATTAATCACGCGGCGTAAAGGATGATCGGACATCGATGATTGTATTTTTAGGTATTTGGTCCACATTTGTCTCCTTATATATATTTCAATTGGTTCAACACCCAGTTCCACTTCCATAGCGGAAACAGGAGTAGTGCTCGGGCATCCAAGGCATATACGAAGTGCCGCGGATTGAATGCGGCCTATCTTGTTGATATGTGAAATGGCTGCAGCTCCCCAAATTTCACAGCAATAGGTAGCTTTGGAGCGTACAAAGGCTAAATAAAATGCTTTTAGAGTTGTAGTGTCTGCACCCCAATTTCGACTGGCCACTACTTTAAGCGCATTTAACCGTGATGTGCATTTCTCTACAATATAGTCTGCTTGCTTTGCCCAACGCAATTTTGAATCCAAAATAACTCCCAACAGTTTTGGGTTCGGGTTAAATTTAACGGGAATACCTTGTAGCCGTAGCTGCGGAATATAATTTGCCAGATTATTTCTTCTAGCGAAAAAAGAGCACTGTCTTGTCCAGGGATATTTTAAGCGACCACTTTTCACACCATTTCATGATCTCGTAAAGAGCAAGTTGGGCCGATATTGTCGCTTTAAGATGGTCTTCATCCGATGCCCAGATGGTGCAGTCATCCGCAAATGTACAGCTGGACACTCCAGGAGGGAGCTGGGCCGAAAAATCGTGAAGTGCGATGTTGAAGAGAGTTGGACAAATAACTCCCCCCTGGGGAATGCCGTTTGCGACAATGTATTCTGAAGAGATGGTTCCATTGACATCCACTTGAATGCACCTGTTTTTTAGATATGAAGCAATATACTTCAGCATTCGGCCCCTTATACCAAGTTTCATACTCTGGAGAATAACTGTAGCATGTGGAATTTTATCAAAAGCTGCTTCATAGTCAATCATCACCGCAATCGTAGCCTTCTTTCGTTCGAAACCTTCATAAATTTGATCTGTAAAATATAGTAACGCATCTGCAGTGCTCATTTGACGGCGGAAACCAAATTGGAGATTGCTCATACCATCGTTTTCCAGTCTCCATGTTAACCTTGCGTTCACTAGACGTTCCATCAATTTTCCCAGGCAGGATGTCAACGATATGGGTCTAAAGGATTCCACCTTCATTTCGTCTTTCCCAGGTTTACGGATGGGGATGATTCGAGCAGTTTTCCATTTATGCGGTATTTCGTCTGTTTTCCAGACATCATTGAACGCATTTAATATATTGCTGAGCATCTCTTGCGAACAATGCTTCAACATTTCGTTATGGATGTCGTCCGCTCCAGGAGATGAGCACTTAATCTTTGCCAAGGCATTTCTCAGCTCTTCCATTGTAAAGGGAGCATTATCCACGTCTTCATGTAAGTAAAGCAGTTCCAGGAGGCAGGTAAAGAATTGCTCTTCCTTTGTTAAATGCATAGGCCAAGGCACTCGCTTTCCTGATCGATTTGAATAATGTATACCGAACGCATTTGCTTTATCTTGGTCCGTTATCAGGATCGCTCCGCTCGCCTGTTTCAAAGACTGTATTTTCCTAGATGTTTCTCCATTTGTTGCTTTAAATTTCTTCCAAACCGTACTTGATGGTCATTACGATTCTTACATCTAATTACCATGACATCCAGAAAAGGAAGGGACCCACTAGATTCAGTCTACATCAGTCTGCCGAACGTCACACATGACATTGCAAATTGCATTAACTGTAGCTGCCTGTGTCTTCTTACACCCGAAGAAGAAAATCGAATAAAAAGGATTTTCAAAACTGTTGTGATTATTTATTTACTTTTCTGTTATTTTTTTATAAAACTATGCATGTTCTGATCATCTTATTATTTATCTACTGCATGTTAAATAAGATGAATAACCCTGAGATTGTTTCTCGTAATTATGGATGGTAAATGCTCCATACTAGCAATGTCATATAACTTTGAACAGAGCTTATTCTTCTTCATGACAAAGGAGCACAAGCTGTCAGTGAATGCTCGTTATTACTTCAAAGATAAAGATGTCTCATTTCTTATCTATGGGAAGCGTAGGTCCTCAAATAAGAGTCTCTGTTCAGCACTTCTTTCTTGTTCAGGCTTCAATTCTGCATTCATTTCAAGTAGCATATTTGAGTTTAACTTTAGATACCATTTCATTCTTTTTCTCGTCTTATATATTGAGATTTCTTTAGAGCACGTCCAGTTAGTTATCATTGCCTCCCACCTTTCTTATTGCAGCTTAATCTGATTATAATAGGTAAATAGATTTCTCATCTATCATATCTTATTTATCATCAATGCTAAATTCTTTACTACTTTTCATTTCCTTTGTTTTTAAACAATGAACGAGGGCATTATTAATGTTAAGTTATATTTTACTAATCAATTGCTATACATGGAAACTTCTAAAGGAAACATAATATCTTTTCATGAAAAATATAAGATGGCTTTACAGAGTGTAACCTGCAATAGAAAATTCTAGCATTAGATACCTATGAACGTAATACAGTATTTGGCTGAGTAGTGAAGTCCTTACTCTTCTACTATTGAATATTTTCTTCTTTTTCTAAGATTGTATATCACAAACTAAAACTTAGACAAGATGCTTATTTGTAGTCCAATTTATAATATAAGCAACATTATTTTGGTTTTCAATACCCCCCCCCCCCCTCCTTTCCTGTCATCATTATCTGCTCTAACTATTCTATGGATACCAAAGCATGTTTCTACTGATAAATCTACCTATCTGTGGCTTTATTAAATCAAAATCTATTTGTAATTTCTTGAGTGTGTTTTTATAATGGTTCATTTTTTTCATTAATCCATGGAAATGTAGTTCATCATTAATGATGATTCAAGCAGTGAAATCTAATTTGAGACATCCGAAGTTCTAAAGTTTCACATTGTACTTGTCTTTCATGTAATTGATTATTATAATTTTTTTATTGCAAACTGCTAAAAACAAAATCACTTTGTAGTAGTTGTCTATTATTGAATTTTTTTATATTTATACTTTTTCTTTCTTGCATATTTATACTTTTTTTTTTTATTATTTCAGGCCATTGATGAACTTTTTAAATTGATGCGTTTGTTTGTGATGAAATACCCTGATAGTTCGGAACAAGAATTGAAAGATATTTTTAATTTCAAGAGAACTACGTTGCAGTTATATCTGAGTATATTGGATGCCCGTTCTTGTTGGGCTACTTTAATATCTGCCTGTCGAATTTTGCTTGAAACCAATGAAGATCGCTTATTTCTACTCTGCAATAATGGTCTTGCAATGATGTTTGAGGTAAGGACAGTTAAATAGAAAACTTGAAGCATTTATTTTATTGCTATTATTTATTAAACAATATTTGTTATTTCAATGTCATGGCGTGTTTTTATATAGATAAATATTTTCCATCAAATGATGAAAAAAAGCTCCACTTACATATTTAAGTAAGAACTTATATTTAGTTTTAAAAAAAAATATATTTTATTAAAATATAAAAAATATATCTTAGAAACTACAATCATTGAGGGTAAAGAAGACAGAGAATAGCATTATCGTTCTTCTATCTAATAGAAAATTATTGTCAAAGAGAATAAGCAGCCATTTAACACAAATTGGATATGACTTGGATAAATGATTGTGAAAATGCAACATGAATAATGTGATAGGAAAAAGATATTGAGGTTTCATTAAGAAATTAAAATTTGCTCCTGGTGACACTTTTGAAATCCCTATAATGACAGTAGACAAGCTTTCATGTGTGTCATATAGCTATAGTAATAGTTAGATGGGATCGTCAACTGTTGGAAAACCAGCGATCGAGGCTGTGGATGTTCTTCAAGTGAGTTGAATAACTTAGTTAAAATTCATCAGTAATCTCTGTATTACTTCAACTATTTTGATGAGTAAAAGATCTCCATATTCGGTTTCATCTTTTTAAAAACTTACTAAGCCATTAAAGTAGTATGCGGTTGGTGTTGTTGCTAAGACACTGGCCTCTCACCTCTGTGTTCCGAGGTTCGGTTTTCATGTGGGTTTCGTAATGGTGGACAATCCACGCTGGGCAGGTTTTCTCGGGGTTCTCCCGTTTTCCCTGCGAGTCCCCACCATACTTTCTCAGTCTTTCTCTCCGTCTGTCCTCCCTTCCGTGGGTTGGCACAATAGATCTTTCAGATGGCAGTGCTTGGCTTTCCTGCCATCCACATTCATCCCTGGTAATAATAATAATAAAGCCATTAAAATATCTGGTTTGAGATGAATTCTGTTATCACAGTTGGGCCATGCAAAAGAAAAGATAGTTAAGGGGAAGGAGAAAAAACTCATTGTTTCAGTTTAGAGACCTACTAAATGTTATTCAATGATTGCCAAACCAAGCACCAAAGTATAAATTTGTATTGATTTCAAGGCATTCGCTGTAACTTGTAGATACTTCAACAGTTGATGGAAACTAATTGTTATCCTTAAAACGTTTGAGTTGAAACTAACTGTATTAAAGGCTGGTTTTTCGCATTTCTTGTGAAAGATTTGCAAAGTACTAAGATAGAATGGATTTTGTAGATTCAACCCAATAACAATCATTTAAGGGAATAAAGTTTTGATATGAACTATAATTGTTATTGCAGTTTATGAGCCAAAATGATAGAAAAAGAGCTTTAAAAAAAAAATCAATCATTTTTATTGCCATGTTTAAATGTTAGCCACTAATAAATAAATGTATGATTCACATTTGTTACTAAAATCAGTTTAGTTCTGTATATATAAAGCCTTCTAGTAACATGAAAGAATTCATTTAACAAGAAAGTCTCAGTCTCTTCATTTAACTCTATTCAATAAATACTTTTAAATACAAAATAAGTTATGATTTCTTGATTACATTTACCTTCCTTTCTTTAATTATTAGGCATTTCACACACTTCATGTTATGTATCACGAGGCAACAGCATGCCATGTCACAGGAGATCTGGTGGACTTATTATCTCTGATATTAGATGTATTGAAGTGTACTCGCATGTATAGGGACAACAAAGAAGTGAAGCATTGCTTATACAATTGGAAGGAACGTATGGATTCCGTACGGAAGTTAATCACGCTTATAAATTCTTACACACCTGGAGATGTAAGACACGTGTGTTTAGGTAATGATTTTAGGTTTTGTACTTAAATTATGTATTTGTTTCGTAATTCAGATACTTCGGTATATTTTTATTCATAAATTCATCCTCACTTATTAAATAAGTCTACTATTTCTGTTATAGTAGCAAACATTCTTTCAAATTAACAGATTGCATTCTAGTACTTTTTGTTCATATTTTAAACAAAGTTTCTCGACCAGTAACTTACTTTTTTGTTTTAAAATAGACGTGATCCGTGAGCTGCTGTTAATTTACCCTGGTGAAGTTCTTCAAACATTGGTTCCAATGTTAACACACTGTCATGCAACTTTCTTAGAAAACAACACAGCAGGTATTTCTGAAGATTGTTTTTATTCTTTTTCTATACATGGGAAGTATTTGTATTATTTTGTAAAAATTCTAATTAGGTAAATTTATTTGGATATCCTAGATTCATTTTAATAGATTGTTATTTAAATATTCAGTGCTGTGAGATTTTTGTGGGGATAACAATTGAGAGAAATCTTAAGCTTAAAATTGGTTCAGATTGTTGCAAACTTCTTAAATTGTGGTTAAATATATTAATTTTCTGCTGTCTTAGTCCACTCAAGAAAATTGATTAAATTACTTTTAGCATATTTTTTTATTGATTTTGTAAGCTTGTTATCAATAAATTTTATGTTGTTTTCTTAGTAACCTTTGGACCCTATTTTCCAAAACAAGGCGAAAAGCCTCTTGGATCTAAATCCAATATAAGGCCGCAGCGGCCTATTTTTCAGATGTTTCTTCATCCCAGCCAAATAGAAGTTCCTAAGGTATTTTAATATAAAATTCTTGTAAATGTAAATGTGTTATTGTCGTTGTTGGTTTTTTTTTTTTTTTTTTGCGCTTATATTTAATATACCAATCCAATTATGAAATTAAGTAATTTATAATGTTTTACTCTTCTTATTAAAGGGTGAAGATGAAGAATATGACCAAAGCCTTATAGAATTCTTTTTCCCTTATCATCAGTTTATAGACATTTTATGTCGTATGGCCATTAATCATGAAATGATGACAGAATCTTTAATTAGTTTAAGTGCAATGGTGGGCTTTGAGGGAATACCTCTTCACATTGCATTATTTGCCAAGTTGTGGCTGGATATTTATCAAGCAGAGGTAGGTTTGATTTGTGATATACTCTGTAATGGTATTATGCAGTGGAGTGGAGTTTCAGTATACAGAAGGGTCTCAGGTAAACAAGGGTGACCACCTGACTATAAATATATCATTTTAGAAAATAACAAAATGCCAGGAATGTTGATAATTAAAGTTTTCAGTCCTAAGTAATCTTGTAGTGTAAATAACAAAGGAAAAACCAATGTAAATATGAAAGATAAGTTGATAACTTTGTACAGGATTACTCAAGTGTGGAACACATAAGTCGAATAGTGATGCTTGATAGGGAGATCATGGTATGTAGTTGAATATTTAAATAATGGTGAATGATTCAGACTTGAACGATTATGAAAAACTTCCTGTTTTGAATTTCTGTGCAGTGGATTTTAATTAGAAAAAAGGGGAATCAATATGGAATGGGTTTCCTGATTG
>JAFIDM010014012.1:24116318-24131342 GCA_023159025.1 Thereuonema tuberculata
CAGAACTAATGTTATCAACATCAAGCCAGTTTGATTATATAATTTTAGAATTTTGTGTCAATATTATATCTAACGCTATACACTATTTATTGATCTTTTTATTATATTATCTGATATGTTATATGTAGAAATTTATTTTGAATGAACAAGATTGAAGCAGAAAGTTCATTTGTGCAGAGTTCTCATATGTTTGATAGTTGGTTGGAAGTTGTTTTTCTTCAACTAATGTAACTTATAAACCTCATCCTTTACTCCTCTTTAAAAAAAAAGAAACAAGAGGAAAACATATTCAGTTTTATTCTTTTCGTATAACAACATACATTAGTAGTTCCCAGACTTGGATTGTAATAGATGTGCAGAATTTAAAAAAAAAAATATCATGATAACAATATTTAAGTGACAGAAGAAACTTATGTTTCTAATTATAAATAAAAATCATTCATTAGAATCCAATAAATATAACTATATATTTATTACATTTAAATGTGTTACTCTTTTTGGAGCATTATCAAAAATGTTTATAGATACAGCATTTCATAATGATACTAGAAAATTCTGCCGAATACAAAGATAGAAACAAATGATGCTGTTATAAGAAAGCAACGTGCAAAAAAGTGAACATTAGTAAAGTAATATCTGATGATTTAAACATAAGCATGAGGATAGCCCTGTAACAAACTGAATGCTAGGGATTTCTTGTTCACAATTTTAGTTCTATATTTATGGATAAATAATGCTTCCTTCATATCCAATTTAGTTTGATTCTTGTCAGAACATAGGACTGTTACGTCATTCCAATTACATAAATGGTGAGGGGTATTTTCAGAGATGTTCTGCTATAGCCTGTTTATTTAATTCATCATTTTTGTATGCCGAGTGGTTTTTTTTTTATTCAATTCTTCTTTATGTTGCTTAATGTGTTTGAATAAAAGTTGATTGTCATTCCAATGTATTTTTTTTCTTGCAAGTTTAGCAATTTAATTCATAAACAACTCCAGTTAACTTGTCTTTTTCAATTGTATGTTGTTTATTTTATTTAACTGGTAAAAAAAAAGAATCTTGAAGTTAAATTTAGAAATCGTTCCATAGTAGGAGAGTTTGATAATCATATTCTTGTTGAAATAATCAGGTTTGCTGATAATTTGTTTAGTATGATTTATAATAGAAGTCCATAATCAGAGTTAATGGGTAACTATTAATTAATAAAATTTCTATAACTACTTTTAATTGCGGGTCTTTAAAAGCTTGTGTGGATGCTATTTTTTATGCTTTCTTTAAACAATTAATTATGACTGTTTGTTGTTTTTTTTTTTTTGTTTTTTTTTTGTTTTTTTTTTGTTTTTTTGTGGATTAAAAGGATGATTCGATGTGAAATCCTTAATTCTTCCTGAAAAAGTAGGTTTACAAAATAAACTGTCTTCCAATTTACTATTGTCAAGTCTTTTGGTTTTGACATCTATTAACCGACTTTATTTATAACAAATATTTCTTATAAATTTAATTATAATTTATTCACTACAAAAAATTAATAAACTTTATTTTATGAAAACTTAATTACAATTTATGTTTTCATCAGTTAAAAACATTATATCGGAGCCACATTTGGGACCACTGACAGAAATAGTTTTACAAAAGTTATTCATAAAGCTGCCGAACAACACAACAATAGAAACACGTTATATTAAGATTCTTCCATTATTTGCCCAAAAATATTATCTTATGTAAAAACTTAATTAAAAAAAAGCAGCTAACTCAATGGAAATAGTTTTAATATCAACAAAGTAATTAATAAATTATTATTATGTCTGAAAACAAGATGATTTATTTTTCACTTTATATCAGATTTGTTGGTTTTCTGAGGCAGTTGGGATTGTTTTTTTACCTAATATTACAGTGTTCAATATTTTTATAGTATCTAATTGTTTTTCGTTAGCTGTTTAATTTATCATTTATTCCTGTACGTTTTAATTCTTACTTCTTTTTTTTTTCTTTTTCCATATATTTTAGCATGTGGACAAGAAGTATGTTGAAATGTTGTGTGCTAGTAATTATTTAATAGATTATTTAGAAGCAGTATTACTTGATGAAAGGCCATCTTTAAATAATAATATAATATTCCAGTTTTGTTCCATATTTTTCCCAAAGGTAAGTGAAAAATATTTATTAAAATTAAATTGCACAAATGTGAGTTTCCATTTCTGTCTTTTTTTTATGATACAAAATTTATAATAATGGCTGGTGTTTAATAAAAAAAATTCATTTCCAGTATTAATGATTTATATATGAAATCATCTCTTGTAATTATAGGTTTATCATCAAATAGTCAATGAACAACTGAAGCAACAAGTAGAGAATCTTATGAAGAATTTTCCAGTCAATTTAGATGCCAATGATTTGAAAAAAATGGCCTGCAAATTAATAGGGGTAATTTCACTTTATTTAATTAATAAAAAGTGTTATTTTTAAAAAATGAAATTAATTGATGCAGAAAAGGATGTAAGTTTTTGTAAGGTATTATCGTAAGAATCTTTCAAGAAACATTGTACTGCCTTTGATGTGCTTTAATTTCCTGATTCATAGATCCAAATTCCTCACGATTGTTTCAGCTCTTATTTGTATTATCCTTTGGCTCATTCAAGTTTGTGTTTATCTGAAGATCAATCTTCACAAATTGCTTGAAAATAAACCTGGAATACACGTTTATTACATATGTAGAAACTGTCTGCTCAGGCTTAATGTTAAATAACGGTGTTCCTTTATCAAAAGACTATGAAGGCTGTTAGCTGGTTTACAGAACCTGATCCACTATTAATAAGATTCATATAGAAACCTGTTTTCTTTTAATTTGAAGCCATAATGTAGGCTATACTGTTTATGAGTTAGCCACAGTAGTTCTGATTTTAAAGTCTTCTATGACTTGAATTTACCGAAATGCTTCATATCTCAGCCAAAACTTAAAGGAATTCTGCAATGTAATTAACGTGCAGTCTTCCCATGACACTCGATGTTGATTAAATCATTAATTTTGGGGTAATCTGTAGATAGTAATGACACAATATCTTATGAAGACAGTCTGGAGACTACAGGGAAGTTGCTGCACAAAGTTAACTGATTTTCTATCTGTTTCTAGAAGTGTAATACTTCTCCAAATAACAAAGTAGATTAACATTTGTATATCTACATCTCTGGGTTCCAGTTTGTATAAATGTCATTTAAAAAAGGAAATAGATGTTGCCATTTTACTTTTAAGTATCTTTGAATGCTTCTTTTTTTCATTTGAACTCTCTTCAGATCCTTGAACAATCCTTTACTTTTTTCCAGTAGACCTAATATTAAAATCCAGTGTTGTAACTCACTGATAATGTAAAGTTCTCTTAATTAGCCTTGGTAAAAAAAATGACATTATGAATAACGGGTAAGCGAAGTTTATTTAATATACAATTTCTTATCTTCCTATAGTTATATTTTGCTATCTGCTAATACATTATTGAGCATAAGTTCTTGGTTTCTTTACATTTAAAAGTGGGGAGAATTGTATGATTTAATTTATTATTATTATTATTATTATTATTATTATTATTATTATACAGCCTGCATCTTTTTCTTAAAGTAAAACAAATTTTAATGAATTATTTTAGGATTTAAGGATGCTTTATATAGTATTTTCAACTGATGTTCCTGACCAAGTAGAACCTCAATTCTTAACTGGCTTGAAACATCTACATCAACTATGTAATATATTAACTAAATGGCAGCATTCGCCTGAAGAAGAAGAAATAGTTCGAACATTAACAACAGGTACTTGTATTCTCTTAATTGTTTTGCTAAACAGTCAAGAAATCTTGTAAAACAATAATTTAAATAACTTTAATTTAGGACTTCAAACTTTTATTTGTTTATCATATAGAAATAAAGTCTGATTATTATAAATACATTTATAGTCTGTACAACTATTGAATTACATCAGTATTCTCAGTATATAATCAGTATAAATTAGTTATCGTAGTCGATAACTAAAATGAGTCTTGAAATAAGGGAGATGTGTGAAATATGTATCTTCCTTATTATTGTAAACTAATTGTCTATAGCTTAGCTTGTTAGTTTATTTAGACGACAGGTTTGATATCATTTTCCTCGCCATAGGGTTTTCCAAATAGATATTAAAACTATGAAACTATTTCATTAATCCACAAGCAAAGAAACACATATGATTAAAAAAAATAATAATTCATTAAAATATAAAATGTATTTTTAATTTAAGATCCTGTTGATTAAGGATAAACAAAAACTGAGTTGTTATGGTTTGTAAACTAATCTAATTGCTTTTTATAAACTTTTGAAGTCTTCTTTGGTTTTTTTTAAATCTATTTATAATATCTTGATTTATGTTTTCCATTTCAATTCTGTTCTATTGTTTTCATGCTTACATTAAATTTTCTTGTAAATTACCTGAAAATTTTGATTTTTGATGAACATTTTGGTCTGCCTATAAAAGCAATACATTGCTGTTCAGAGATATTATGGCGTCAGCTTTTGCAAAGTGTATCTCATCTGTGCTCTCACTTTGAAGTTCCTATTTTACAGTTCTTGTATTTCCATTTTTTTTCTTTTGAATTTATTTTTATTATCATTTTATAAACATAAGAGAATTATATTATCTTTGTTTTAATTTAATATTTGCATATTTGTTATTCTATATTAATGTTTTAAGATTATTTTAATTTTAAAAGAACACTTGTTGCAGGAGATGATTATTTTGAGGCATGTGCTGTGATTAGATAATCAAAGAGTAGCAAATATCTGGCTTCTTCTTTTCAACCATAAACTGTTAATAGAGGAAACAGTTGATATATATTTTTCCTGGCAGTTACCACCAACAGATGATGATTATCTTAATCTCTCTCTTTTTAAATCAAACAAGTGTCATCATTCTACATTATGAAGAACATTGCTATAGATATGTCTATCCCAGCTTCCACGGTTCCTTTTGCAGGAGCTCTCAGCTTCTTCACCAGTCGCTCTTGATCACTCGACAGCTCTTGTCCTTTCCATTTCCTGCGATTGCCACATTGTATATATGCAGCTTTTCTGACTAATGGGGATATGTCTTTTTTATGATGTCAAACGAACTTTTTACGATATTTTTCCCAAACTTATTTGTGATGTCCATGTTATCTCAATTTAATGAAAATATATCCTGTAGCATCCAGTATCAATATTCCTGGATTCATTATTTCAGCAGGTCATTTATCTGAACTCCAAAACAACTTGAATCCAGTTCATGTTTTCTCGTAGTGACACAACTGTATTTTTTGTTTGCCTCCACCATTTACATCATTTTCGAGTGATCCATCATCATTCCTTTTTCTTCAGCCATCAATTAAGAACTTGCATATTACGACAATTAATTTTCTAATGATGAACTTTATACTTCAAATGTTACTTCTTATAACTTGGCTGCTCGCAGGCCTTTGCTTCATCCCTTTTATCATCTTTGCTGACATGATCTTCATAGCTGATTCACAATGTTACTTGCTGTATAATAATCCTGTATCCCATGGCTCAATGTAATACTGAGAAACCTAACTCAGCCATTTCAATTTCCTTTATGACACAATCTTCAGTAGTTGCCCAACATATGATCTTGGAGTATCTACATTCTATCTTCCTATAATGCTCGGCTAGAGTTGAAACTCCCAGAATGCAACAGAGATTATAAATTTTCCTTTCCTGGCCGTTCCCTAACATTCAAATAGGAGAGAAAATGGCGGTCGCTGCTTCACATTCAACATTTCGACTAGGAAAAGTTCTCAATTTCGACTAGGAAAAGTTCTCAACAGTCAAGCTAGGGAAATTATTCTTAACGTTGCTCGTGAATTTCCCTAGCTTGACTGTTGAGAACTTTTCCTCGTCGAAATGTTGAATGTGAAGCGGCGACCGCCATTTTCTCTCCTATTTGAATGTTAGCGAACGGCCAGGAAAGGAAAATCTATAATCTCCATTGCATTCTGGGAGTTTCAACTCTAGCCGCAAGCATTATAGTTTTGTGTGTCATATTCTAGAACTTTGGTCATCCATCAGCAGGTATAGTTGATTTGATGAGATTGATATCTTTAGTGTTTTTCCATGGCGTGTTTTCATCTGTGTTAACTTGTATTTTCTTTAGCATAAGTTTCTATCTTGATCTCTTTAGGCTTTCATTAATCACAGTCTGCCTCATGTAGGTGTTGACACATAACAAGCTTTTTAATGTTCTTTTGAATTCTGTCATTATTTCCAGTACACTGTAGAACCACTGTTAAGAGTTATGCCTGTCCTGTGTTTTTGTTCCTATTTTTTGCCATCTCTTTAAAAAGCTAAAACATTTTTCTGCTCCTTTGTTTAAGTTTCCATTACTCTTGGTTTCTTTATTTGCTCTTCTGAAATGGAACTTTCTATTCCTTTGAAGGGTTCTTAAAAGCTCCCACTGTCCTCACAGTACTAGTATCCAATTATCATTCAAAGTCCATCTGATGGACATTCCTTTGTCTGATGATCAACTCATGCTGACTCTAATGACGTCTTTACCTTGAGTTAGGTAATACCTGATATTTCACTGCTTAGTGTTCCTTTCCCTGATCAAGAGTTGCATTTATTTCTGGAGCCAAGCATTCCTTCATCTTCCCCTTCAAGAGCTTTGCTTGAAATTTCCATTGCCATTGTTATAACTCTTCAGTTCATTTTCCTACTTACATTGTCTGCTGAGCCTAATATTGTGCCACCTCTCAAAGAACTCCAGCTCATCTTGGTTCTCTTTGGCATCACCGTCATCATTTTCCATTCTTAACCCTTAACTGTAGCCGAGGGTCCAGTGGACCCACATTCAATTTTCAAACGCATATAGGAGTATCCCCTGGGGTCGTAGCTCCCCCCGCTCCCAGGTACCTTTCGACAGTCGTCCTAAGCGCATGTAGCAGGGAGGACATGCTTCGTTCGCTGTTCCAACATGGACCCACAACTATAGATACGTAATATTTTTTAAGAACCAGAAAATGAAAATAACCTAAAATTAGAAAGAAAGAAATGAAAGAGATGCTCATTCTGTCCACCCGGCAAAAGAGCAAAGACCGTACATTTGTGTGCTAAGTGTAAGCTACCTATAAGCTACCTATATTGTTCAAAACAAGTATGCAATTCCTATTGGTAATTTCACTCGTTTGGACCAGTGTCAGTTTTTTTTTATAAATAAATATATATTTTTTTGTTTTATGCTGTTAAATAACGTACTTTTAAGTTGAAGAAGAAACAATAATTTTTTTAGACAGATTTAATATTTTATTCTTTTTGTTTTTGTTCTCATGTTTTCAGATTTATTGAATTACGACTGATATATATGTAAGAGCAAATTAAAGATGAAAATCTATATTTCCGTAGATGATTAAGTTAATTATTACGTATATAAATGTATAAATAGTAATTTTAAAAAAAATACTTTTAAAATATACCATACTTTCGTTTTTATTATTAATTTAAAAATCTATGGGTCCAATGGACCCACGACTATAGAAGCGTTAGTAATTTTCACGACTACAGTTAAGGGTTAAACCTAATTAGACATGTTATCTTTCTTGTCCACATTAGCTCTATTTATGTAGCCTTACATTTCTCATTTGCTCCCTCACTTCATTATTCTATGCAAAGTCCATTTCATCTAAGACATTTCTTTGATTTTTTTTTTTCTATTTTAAAAACATCATCCCTGTGTCTTCTAATTAATATAATACAGCACTTTCATACACCAGCCTAATAGAACAAGCTGAAGGTTGGAATTCCACTTCACTGCTCACCTGCATTAACACTGATACCCAAGTTTAGGAATCCTAGAAATAAAAGAAAATCCCGAACTCATCAGTGGAGATCAAATCTGAATCCCACTTGGATTTACTGGAGTTGCTTCTTCCATTTTTCTACTAATCTATATTACTAAAGTCTTTTATTTCTCTGTCTGTCCGGCGCAATTTTTGTGATTTGTGAAAATAGAAATAATTTCTACCAGTTCACTATGGGAATCGAACCTGCAACCTCCTGATTCGAAGGTAGACGTCTTATCCATTAGGCCACAGGGACTACATTCTAATCTCTATAAATAATACAAATATGCCGTAGATGCACTCATTGGTTCTAAAAGCAGTCGTGGGTTGGGAGAATCCACTTTTATCAGGTTGCTAGTTATTACTTATTATCTTTAATTCTTTGTGAGGGAATAGATTTATTTTAATCAAAAGATGTTAATTTTTATTAATAAATATGAAGATGAGAAATCTATTCGTACCTTTTTTTCTTTTTTTAAATCTACCCTTCTTAATAAGTCTAAATTCAAGATTAAATTGGTGATGAATTACACCATTATATCTGTAATTGAGAAGGTTTCTATAACAGCTCTCCAGTTGTTGTTGTTGTTTTTTTTCTTGTGTTACAGGCATTTGAAAAATAATTAGTCCATCAAAACAGATGTTTCCAGATTACATTGATACAAACTTGAAAGCAGTCGTGAATCTTATTTCTACTTGAAATACTACTTTTATTCATTTTTGTTTTCTTTGTATTTATAGAAAATGAAGAAAGTCCAGCAAAACGTCGTAAAATCAATACTTCTAAGCCCGTTGTAGGAGATGTAGTTACCACTAATAGCAGTAGTAGCGGAAATAGTAGCTCTGAAGATTCGAGCCAAGAAGGTTCTGTGAAGCCAAGTGCGGTTGCTTCGGCTTGCAAACCCGAGAGGCCAAACTGCGTTGAATTATTGTCAAAAACTGCAAATCAGTTACTTACATTGATTCAGAAGTCAACGAATACTGGCAGCTGAGGTTATTATGTTGTTTCTGGACAGATATCAGCTACAGGAAGTTTCATTGAAGTTGTTGGTCCAAGTAATGTTTTCCATAGTTGAAATTCAGAAATTTTTCATAATGTTAATAAAAAAAAAAAGTTAAATATGAAATTTGTAAAGTAACAAAGTTGGTTGTTAAAAAAGAAAAAGAAATCAATAATGCTTTTTCAAAGTTTTATCGTTTACATGGCAAGTTCAAGATAAATCATGATCAAGAAACATGAGCTCATGGAATTTATATTTGAATTCTTTGGACAATCATTAACAAAAATAGTTTCATTCCATTTTGTTTCTTTAATTCTTCTTATTATTATTATTTCATATTTTAAAAAAAAATTGCATTTAAACGATCATATATTGTCCTTGAAAGTATTTGTTAACCCAAAGCAGCGTGTGCCTTGTTGTATTAGTATTAGGTAAATTTATCTGCATTGATTGTTTTGCATTTTATTTACTATTTTTCCACCTTGTCCTTCAAAAAAAAAAAAAAAGAAGCGAAAAGAAAGGAGAAAAAAAAAGTGTTTGTGAATTTAAAGATGTAAATGATTCATCGTAACAAGCATCATTATTCTTTTTTTTTTTTTTTTGTGCAGATCATGCTAAATTAATACCATTGTTTAAGGGAAGAGGGAGCTGTACAGATAAAAAAAGCTTTTGTACATAAATAGAAAAGAAAAAAAAAAAATCATGTAAAATGTGTATTGTCAACAACAAGAAAATGTTATATTGATAAATCTTGAAACCTGCTCTTTACATTACTCCGGCTGTGATGTTATTTTAAAGATTTCTTATTCTAATGCAAAATTACATTGTGTAAATGCCAATTATTATTTCTTTTTCCTTTCCGTTGTGTTTGAAATATCAATAGGCAATTCTTTTCAGCTTTTCTAGTCTTTATTAGGAATTCCCTCCAAAGAGAAGTGACACCGTAGAAGTGTGTCGTGAACCATAAGTATGCATGTTTGGGGTTTGTTTTATTTTTATTATTATTTTTTTGTTCTAATTTTTTTTTTTTTTCAATAAATAAAATTCTGGGAATTTTTTTTTTATTATTATTATAATAAGCTTGATCTTACGCTGGCGTAGAAGATCCATTCTTCTTGTGTTTTTCCTCTCTCAAGCATGAATGCAATGAATACATGTGATTGCAAGTTCCTTTATTATAAATAAAAAAATAATAATAATACTTACGAATACTCAGACTTCAGAAGTTGTTACTTTAAGTAAGTTATTTAATGAAATTTTAGAGATCATCCTAATCCCTGGTTACAAGAAACTAGATCAAATTTTATTCGGATATTAACAGAAAGGTTTTTAATCAAATTCTTATAAGTGTTTTATATGCTTGTTTTTGAATTTAATACAATCATTATTTTAGTAAAATTAATGCAAAAAAATTGGAAAAATGAATGTTATATTAAAATATGATTAAAGGCTTGATTAAAAAAAATAAAAGTTAGTAAGTAAAAGTAATGCACGTGGAAGGAATTCCTCACTCCACTGTTTTTAAAATGCAGAATAAGTTGCATAGAAAAGATAAAATTATCCCCTGTTGAAATTTTTAGCATTCCATGGCAGCCATTTAAATATTATTAAAAAAAAGATTCATATCATCAATTATAATTGTTTATCATTAACTTCATTACTGTACATTTGGTAATATTCTTATCATCCAAATAAAATGTTTTGCATTTATAGAAATAGTTTCCCCTTTTTTATTTGAACCATCTATTGTTTTCAAAAAAATAAATCATTTACATATTAGCTTTCTGATAAGGAAGTTATTTACACAGCGTAATTATAGGTTGCACTTTGTGTTATATTCAAGCTTATTGTAATCTGTCTTTTAACAATGACTGATCTTAAGACGGCCACTTTAAAGTTCTGTTGTTTGCAAAAGGGTTTAGTGAAATAAGTTTTTCGATAATATTTACGTATGCAATCATACAATAAGGCTTTTTCAAAAAGATTCCATCATTTTCAGAGGCTGAAGAATACGCAAAAGATTTTTTTTATTTCTTTACACCATGGAACCTAGAACTCTCCTAAGTAGAGGGTGTTGCTGTGAAAGCTGCCCAAGAAGCGTCCTGTATCATACTTGTATACACAGCAATAACAAAATAATGAATTGACAATACTTCATAATATATATAAAACAATTAGTGCTCAATCATTGAGCAGTAATGTAGTGATATATAGTAAGTGAAAATAGAACATTATAGGAAGTGATGGCTTTTGATACATTTTGAAGATATAACGAAGATGTGAAGCTTTTCAAAACGTTTAGGAATACCAACTTAAAGGAAAGGTAAAAAGCTTAGGTAATTGAAAAAGCTAATACTAGATGGCACTGCAAGCAATGACGTCATGTCTTTATTCTTCCCCCCCCCCTTCTTTATCATAAACCTCCTCCCCTTCACTTTCTAATCCTATTGTAATCTCTTAACAACTCCCTTTTTTTCATCTGTTACACTCTGGTGAATCTGAGACTTGAGGGAATCCACAACACAGCAAATGCAAGTAATTCTAATCTTACCAAATTTGTTAGTAAATTGAAGAATAAAATAGACATTCTGTGAAAATGATTCTGTTATAAATGAAAATTGACATATCTTTATTTCTTTGTTTATCAGTAGGTACAACTTTTGAATGATACCAGGTCTGTAAATATGAAACCGGAATTTTTTTGTATAGAAAATACACATTTATTGTATGAAAATGATAAAAAATATTTTATTCGAAGTATTGCCCATCCCTAGCTATATATTTTTTCCAACTGTCTGACAATTTGTCGATGCCTCGCCAAAAAAAACTGTTTCTCTTTTGAGGCAAACCATTCATCGAGCCATTTTCGTAAGAAGTGAAGTGCTGCTTAGCAAGTGCGTGTCCCATCGATGCAAATAAGTAGTAATCGGACGGAGCCAAGTCTCGTGTAAGCTGCATGTGAAAGTACTTCCCAATTAAACACCTCAATCGTTTCCTTGACCAATTTCGCTGAGTGTGATGGTGCATTATCATGAAACAAAATCACTTTGTATTCCCTTTTTTGATATTCTGGTCGTTTTTCACGCAAAGCTTGATTCAAATCGATCATTTGTAGTCGGTAGCGTTCAGTATTAACGGTTTAACCAGGTTTTAGCAGCTCATAATAGATCACACCCTTCTGATCCCACCAAACAGAGCATTGTCTTCCGTCCATAGCGATTCAGCCTTGCAGTCGATTTCGATGGTTCTCCTGGATCAACCCATGATCTTTTACGCTTAGGATTCCCAAAATATATCCACTTTTCATCGCCAGTCACAATTCGATGGAGAAATGACTTTCTTTTGTACCTGGCGAGCAGCATTTCGCAAGTGGTTTTTCCCATCTTCTGGGTCTTTCCCATGGCTTTCAAATGTACGGAGACAGCTTCTCGTGTCACATTTAATTGATCTGTGAGTTGTTGTTGCGTTTGAGCGTCATCCTCATCCAACAATGCTTGCAATTCGCTGTCTTCAAACTTTTTCGGTGGTCTTCCACGATTCTTCGTTTCTCAGGTCAAAATCGCCACTTTGAATTTTTTAAACCACTCAAAGCACTGTGATTTACCAAGAGCATGCTCATCATAAGCTGCGACAAGCATTCGATGCGATTCTGCAGCAGTTTTCTTCAAATGGTAACAGAAAATCAATGCTGTCTGCAAATCGTAGTTTCCAGGCACAAACTTCGACATGTTCAACACTATTACAAGCTATGCTGTTGTATGAAACTTATATTGTTGTAAGTTGAAAATCAATTGTCAGATTGTCAATAAGACAATGGCGTCAATGACGCGGTTTGATGGTAACTACATTGACAGCTAGGACCATCTACAGACAAATTCCGGTTTCATATTTACAGACCTGGTAAAAGAAAATATTTTAAACACATTTTAATTAACAGTTAGTAATTTTGAACTTTCCAGTTTCCAAGAGATTTCAGTTACATTTTATCAATCAATTTTAATCGGGAACTTTCCCAAAGAAGGACTGTTAATAAGTTACACAGAATGGAGATGTCTTTATAGGGTTTTTTTACTGGGAACCCTCAGGACATCTCGACAAACCCTGCGATATAGGAAACATTGATTGAGTACCATTTTCTCATTGAAATGATAATTTTGTTTCCATATGCCTTCCATTTCATCTTATTCTATCTCCTGAGGTTTTTACATCTTTACTGATGCTTGCGAATCAGCTTGTTTGATTTTTTTGGTTTGTTTTTTAGCTAGTCTTTCATTTTGAGTGTTTTATGAATAACTATCATATCAAACAAGCCTTTATTCACCATGACTTTGATGACCAAAGCACCAGTTTGTTTGTTTTTGCCTGGTAATATGCAACCAGGCAAATTACTTTTCTATGACTCCATTGAATTCCACTGTCCTTTCAATTCTCATCAACTGAAATATAACAACACATAGTATAATGTCACCTGTTCTTGCCACATTGTCGTGCTTACTCTGTCTCCTCAGACCTGGAGTCTTCAATAGAACACTTCCTGGTGAAGATCCCAGTTTTGAGTTCACCTTCTACTCTTAAAGATTGCTGATCACAGGAAGCCTCATATCTAAACTTATCTATATAAAAGAACATGTGTCAAGCAGTTGATCATCAGCTTTTACCCTCCTCCTGTCCTTCTGAATTATTACTCATTGGGTAATGTACAGTGGCTATCAAATTTCCCTTCAGAAGATCTGTGATGAGGGCCACGTCTTTCTACACTGTTCTTTATTGTTTGCGATAAAGGGATATTTTCTACAAGAGTGGAATCGGAGTCAAAACAAATTTAATGTTCAGGAAAATTAAATAAGGATGAAACTTTGTCCATTCCCAGTTGCTAACTCAATATTGACAAACTCAATGGCATGATTTGTTTATCTGTGGCTTTTCATTTCTCAAAACAATTTTTTTCCATCTTCACAATCCTGGTTTTCTTAGCATCAGCCCCTCCCTCTTGAACTTGAATATTCATTCTCTTTGGCATCTTTAAGCTAAGGTTAATCTTATAATAAGACAAATGTAATAATTTGTCGTTAGCTATAATTGGATTAATAAATTCTTTAGTAAAAAGTTTTAGAATCTCTTAAAGTCAGTTCATTTTATTCTTTTACTCTTTGAGACTTGACTGTTTCGGCCTTAGATTCCTCCTCAACCTTCCCACTGTTCAGCTAAGAAAGGCATTAATTTCAAAGTTTGTTCTATTTCCTGTATTTTTAGAAAAAAAGAGAATGTACTTTTTCATTATCCTTCATTTTCTATCACTTTTATATTGTTATCGCTTGTGCTTCCAAAACTATAAATAAGTTCCTGCACGACATAAGAAGGTGAGAATTTTAATTTTCTTTGACAGGAAATCTATTGAAAGATACATTACAAATTATTCACCATTATCGCCACATAATAAAAATTTTGTTTTCAGTTATTTTGTTGTCTAAGCAAAAAGCTGACAAGATATTAATTAACAGGAAGATTTATAATGAAAAGTCCTGTCCAAACAGTAAATACTCTGCCAAGAACCATATTGAAAATGAAGAATCTGTGGTTTGCCCGTTAACTCGTGATTCACTTCATCTGCATCTATGAAACTTTTACATTATTAGGGTACATTTAGCCTATACCAAGTATGGGCATACATGAGGTCATCGAGAGCCACATTCTAAATTTTCATATGTATAAAGAGCCACACCATAGTCACGTTCCATAGTATTAAATACACAAATTCAAATTTAATTACATTTCTACATAGATTGTAACTGCTATGAAAAATACATATAGATGAAAAAGATAACAAATATTAAATTTTGGACTAATTATTTTTTATTTTTTTTTGAATTCTGTATTTTTATCAAGAGATATTGAGAGCCGCATTTGCCCACGTGTTACAGTAGCGCCACAGAGCGTCGACAATTGGAACTAAGTTGTTGTTCTGCCCAGTAGCGCCACAGAGCTTCGACAATTGGAACTAAATTGTTGTTCTGTACAGTAGCGTCACGCCACAGAGCGTCGACAATCGGAACTAAGTTCTGTACAGTAGCGCAACGCCACAGAGCGTCGACAATCGGAACTAAGTTGTTCTGTACAGTAGCGCAACGCCACAGAGCGTCGACAATTGGAACTAAATTGTTGTTCTGCACAGT
>JAFIDM010014012.1:24131352-24204618 GCA_023159025.1 Thereuonema tuberculata
CGTGTCGACAATTGGAACTAAATTGTTGCTCTGCCCAGTAGCGCCACAGAGCGTCGACAATTGGAACTAAATTGTTGTTCTGTACAGTAGCGCCACGCCACAGATCGTCGACAATCGGAACTAAATTGTTGTTCCGCACAGTAGCGCCACACCGTGTCGACAATCAGAACTAAATTGTTGTTCCGCACAGTAGCGCCACACCATGTCGACAATCGGAACTAAATTGTTCTGCACAGTAGCGCCACACCGTGTCGACAATTGGAACTAAATTGTTGTTCTATACAGTAGCACCACAGAGCGTCGACAATTGGAACTAAATTGTTGTTCTGCACAGTAGCGCCACACCGTGTCGACAATCGGAACTAAATTGTTATGTACAGTAGCGCCACAGAGCGTCAACAATTGGAACTAAATTGTTGTTCTGCACAGTAGCGCCACACCGTGTCGACAATCGGAACTAAATTGTTGTTCTGTATGTTGTTCCAAGTATGGGCATACATGAGGTCATCGAGAGCCACATTCTGGATTTTCATATGTATAAAGAGCCACACCATAGTCACGTTCCATAGTATTAAATACACAAATTCAAATTTAACTAAATTTCTACACACATTGTAACTGCTATAAAAAATACATATAAAAAATGAAAAAGAAAACAAATATTAAATTTTGGACTAATTATTTTGTATTTTTTTTTTTTTTTTGGGAATTCTGTATTTTTATCGAGATATTGGGAGCCGCACTTAACCTAACGAAGAGCCGCATGCGGCTCTCGGAGTTGCATTTGCCCACGTGTGGCCTATACAGTGATACCTCTGGTTGCGAACAACTCAGGTCACTAACATTTCGGGTTATGAACAACAACTGCAAAAATTTTTTGCCTCGGCTAACGAACAGTGCCTTGGGTTACGAACGAAGGTGAGAGAGAGAGAGCAAGGTTTAACGTTGGAGACAAACGATCGCATACAGTACAAACGAAGGCCACGCAGTACAGACATCGCTTAGCGCTAGCAGCCTAGTTTTGCATTCGTGTGCAGCCTCGCTTTCACTGACCTTACTACAAGGCAGTAAAAGATTTCTTAGCAGTGGCACTGTATTCAGTTTATCTCTTTCATTATTTTCCTTGTTAATCCCATCAATTATGAGTTCGAAGAACGGTAGTGGTGTTGCTAGGAAGCAAAAACATATAACAGTGGAGGTAAAACATGAAGATGGCGTTCGTGTGTGTAACATCACTAATGAGTACAGCATAGCAAAATCAACTATCTCCACCGATAAAAACGATAGGCTAAATCCTTTTTTTATTTTACATTTAATTTATTTGGTTGTTTTTTTTTTTTTTCTCTTTATTTAATATGTGAAGTACATGTATTCTTTGCGTTTTGTAAACGACTGGATGTTAATAAAAGAAACGATTCTTTCATCTTGAAACGAATCGTCTCTATTTTATTGATTTCAATGTTTCGGGTTACGAACGTTTCAGGTTACGAATTAAGTTCATAATTGACTATACAGTGGTACCTCGGGTTGAGAAAAGGCAGTTTTTATGTTACTTAAAAAAATATGGTGAATTTCTTTGGTAACATTCTGCTTCACTTTGTGATGGAAACCGTCTGGACAGTAGAAAGAAATCAAATCATTGGAATAAAATTAAGAGAAACTGAAAAGCATTTTTTTTTATTTAATTTTTCACCAAGATGGTGCCAGGTTATATTTTCTAGCTTGCTTATAATCTCACTCAGTGATAATGGAATATGTTTGAACAGTGTAAAACATGAATATTTAATCCTATAGATAATGGACCCCGTAGCCATGTGACAAGAAGCTAAATTCAATCCCTGTTCCCAGCAGAGGTCGTGTATTTTTCCACTGAATTTCTCTTCTGACGGGTCTCTTAGAATCTCACCTGGGGGTTGAAGTTGGGCAGGAATAAGACTGACCACCCAATCTCAATTTAGTCACTTTAGTCAGGAAACACTGGGAGCCGGGCCTACATAGGCCTGTAGTGAGATACTTGAACATTATTAATTCTCATAGTGTGTCCTTGGACAGTGTGTGGTGTGTGTAACAGATATATATATTGATACAATTAATTTTTCATCCATATAAAGTTCATTACAGCATTCGTGAGGTTCTCAGAGAATTGAATATATGTAGAACAATAACAAAATCCACATGTATATTTCTATTAATGAAGGTAGCAGTTAATTCTTAGCAAATAATTCACCATGTTAATTTTTTTTCTGAAAAAATTTAAGTTCTTTCATGCCTTTCAAAAAATTAATTATTGATATCCTGTTGCCTTATTTAACAACAAGGATTGTGAAGCATTAGTGGTGATTCATTCTTTATGTGTATGTGCTTTTTATGGTTGGCTGTTTTTAATTATATTGAATAGCACGTTAAATAATTTTATATACAGTTGTGTATAATTTCAACAAGTTATATTTCAGATCTTCTGAAGTAGAGAATGATTCAGTTTCAAGTAGGTAACAATCCTTTATCTATGTACAACATTATCTTTGGCAATATCGTACAATTCTTACATTAGCCTTGCTTCATATTGAAGGTTTAAAATATTTTGCATCCTTTTCTATTTGTTTCTTGATTTTCTTCAACTACTGTACATCATTATTAGATAGGCTGACAGTATTTTGTCCATAAAGGCTCTGCGCTAACTTCCCAAGAAGTAAAACCGCCTTCTAGGTATCCTGTCTGTCTTGAAAAGTCCTATAAAAGAAGTGACCCATAGAACCTATAAGAAACCTGTGGAGTTTGAACAGTATCTCAATTAATTTTATAGATATTTGTTTGTCTGTTTGCAAACTGTCATTTTTTGTCTTTCAGAATTTAGTAAAGGCATTTCACTCATGCCCTTTTATTTATTTTCACTTTTTCTTTAGGAAATAGAACACACTTACTTACGAAATAGTTGAGAGAATTAGAAACATGGTAATAATCCGACAGTTTCGGAATACTGCGGCCATCCCTGATGAAGGAATATGCGCAGTATTCTGAAACTGTCGGATTATTACCATGTTTATAATTCTCTCCTCAACTATTTTGTAAGTAAATATGTTTTATTAATTTTCACTTTTTCATTATTTCAACACACGCACGTTAAGCATTCCTCCTATTTCCTACCGATTGGGTTGAACCAAAAACTATTCCTACGTATCACCTGACCAAACATTTTCTTAATAGTTCTATTACTCACACATATAAATAACTGAACTTGTTTTATTTTAGTGCGATATTAAAAGAATAACTATATAGATTTGTTTGTTTTTAATTTGGCATTGTAAACATACAACAATAATAATAATAATAAAAATCATGCATAGTAACTACTAATTAAGTCAGATTGTAAAGTACAAAACAAGGGAAAAAGAAAGAGAAATTATGTACAATAGTTTCAAAAGAAAACAGTAGTAGTAGTTTTTGTAAATGCTATAAAAGGAACCCTTAAAGTTAATTATTTGATCACTTTCGATTAAGTAATAAAAGAAAATTTACATTTTAGATAAATATAAAATTTATACAAATTGTACATAGTACAAAAATTTACATGATTATGATGATGAACATGTGTTTATCACAGTAATGGAATTGTAGATATTGATAATGATTTTTATAGCTGCCGCAATAGAAGAAGTTTCCCGAGAGAAAGATCTATATATTCAAACTCAATTTTGCTTAAGAATTCAGTTGTGGAATAGAACATTATATATAGTAGACTCATCCATAAATGACATGAGATCTTTGTGTAATTTACACATTGGACATGGTTTGATGAAGGCCCATTAATTTGCCATCTCATTTATAGGGCAAACAGGATCAACCACATAAACTTATGTGCATTTATTTAATTGCTATTTATTTAGAATTCAAATATATATATATATTATCCCAAGAGTGAAAAAAAGTGATTGGACCTTCCTATTCCAACTCCTATATTTTAAAGAATGAAATTGCGTATAAGGTTGGGTCTTTGAAAATTGCTCCTTTAATTTAAGTAACCTTTATCTCAGAAGTAGGCTTGCAAATGAGCCTTGAAATATTTTGAACTAACCAGTCTTCCTTATATCTAATTCTCTCGTAACTTCTGGCTTTGAAGCAGCTATAATAATTATCGTAATGTGGCACTTTATTTTTGTTTTGTTTTATTAAATATCAGTCTCTAATAGCTGACGCTGTAACGTTAGTTCCTGAGTGAAAGAAGATGGTGTTGACCTAGAGGTAAAAGTATCGTCTTTGCCATTGGTATCCAAAGACGTCTCTAAGTAGCGTTTCACATCACCTGCAGATTCTGCTGTCGATTCAGCACTGCTTGAACCCCAGTTTTGATATTCATCTTTTGATATTGAATTATCAAGGAAAGCTCTGTTATCGTATCCAAAATCAAAAGTAGGGTTCAGTTTGGTTATGTTTGGAATAGGAGTAGGACCCGATTCAATTTCGAACTTTTCATCGAAATCTGTGTATTCAACTTTATGATTTGTGGCTTCACATATTTCGTAACTCTGATTATCCTCAATTGAAGAGTTGAAGAATGACGAAGAGTCAAACTTTGATGGTGCCTTCTCAATAGAATCATCACTGCCCCTGTAGGTTTCTACGATTTTAAGTGGTTTTGTGTTATTTTCACTGATGATGCGGTTATTCAAATTGATGTCTGAAAAGCTTGCACTACCAATAGAACGATTTGATCTTCTGGAGGCACGAATAGAATTGCGACGTTCCAATCGTTCCTTCTGACGCTGCATTGATTTGCACACCCAAAAAACTATACACATTGTAACTAATATAATAGCTCCACCAGTGGCACTTAATGCTGCAATAGTTAATGCATCTGTAAAAGGTACTGTCAGAAAAACATCTGGATCTAAAAAAGAAAAAAAATATAGGTATAATTTATTGTAAAGTTTATGAATATTTTGATAAATATATGCAAGCACATATAATAAAAGATTAAAATAGTTATACAATTAAAAAGCAATAAAATACAGGTGGTTGCGACCCACTTACACACGGTAATCATCGCCATTGATGATATCCAGATTTGGTTAGATGAAAAGAATGTGAAGAAATGATCCAAACAAAGTCTTGTCACAGAAATTTTTGTCAACCTGAGCCTATCTTTTAACAAATTATACAATTTAAACATTTGAACCTGAATTGCAGATGTTTAAAGCTTAAAAATATTCACTTTGCATGAAAAATTCAATTCGATGTTTCTGTACAAACATTCCAACTGCATTAGTTTTAATAATGAAGTAGTGATGTTGAAATTTCAGCCAATTACATCTCTTAATCGAAAAAATTTTAAATGTAAAGAAACGCTTAGAAAAGGACTACTTATTGCAGATGTATATTTATGCAAGCCACATACTGTTTTGCAGCAGATGAATTTCAACCATTTCCATTGCATTTGTAAAATCATTATCTGAGTCCCTCAGGCTGCTGCACCCCTACATTTAGCAATCCACATTACCTACCTTATTTTTATGTTTAAAAAGTTTATCCACTGCCGCCTTCTAAATCTTTTATTTTGATATCGTTGATTGAGCTTCTGTAATAATTCACAACAGTTCTTGACAATTTGTGTATTCCATGTTTTTCTGTAACCTTATCATTTACATCCTCTTGATTCTTCTTGAAATTCAATGAAAGTGCATCTCTTTGAAGTCAGAATAATTTCAATATACACTACAACCTCGTTGATCCGGATCTCTGGATAATCCGGATCAGATTTATAGATATTTTTTTTTTTATTATTTAATGTTCCCATAGATAATAATTTTAACTATGATAACAAGAACATAACTATAAGTACGCCAAACATTAGCTTTTTATTTTGAGTAAATGTACAGTTCCTGCATAGATTGTACAATAAATTATGGTAATAAAATGCTTTTTGTAGAGTTTAAGAAAGCTTTACTAGTGTCATAAGGACATAGTTTTTTATCATAATAAACTTATTTAAGAATCAATAAGTCGCTTATTTAAGGATTTGTTTTGCTTACTACCATATTACCCGGATTTTTGGTTTTCCGGATTGCCTTTGATCCCTGTTAGTCTGGTTAAACAAGGTTTTGGTAAAGTGTACTCAGTATTTATTACTCTTTACTAATAATCACTATAGAACAAGATGTCAAACCCACCAATCAATGGCTTTTTAGTTATTCTGCATCACTTTGACACTGAGCATCATCCCTCATCTCCGTGATGTCCTCTGTCAAATGCAATCCTTCCTTCCCTTAGCTTTGTAGAGATTGTTCATCTTGTCAGTCTAGCTCATTAGCTGCCAGTTTGTGATCAGCCTTCAATCCAGGTGCATTTTCCCTTTAGGCATGTTCATGTAATCTATTAATTATCCTTAGCATATAAACTAAGCAGTGTTCTGTTAGATGCTAAGGACTGTGTTGTAACAGTCAATTATTGGCAGAGGATAAACAGAATATCTTATAGAAAATAGCCGTAAGGTGCCACATATATTAATGAAAGTATATTTAAATGTGGAATTACAAAGATCAGTTTTCAATGAAAGTATTGTAAAAGGCTTGATATAATAAATTATCAAAACTTACATGTTACAACACATTATTCTAAATCCATACTTCCTCTTTAAATCATATCGTAACATATTGAAAAAAGACATTGGATCAGGGAGGAAGTAAAAATAATTATGTTAGAAAAAGATACAAAAACAAGAAAAATACTGGAAAGCATAATAATCAGAAACTCAAGAAACTTAAATTACAATAGAAGCAAAGGTCTGGAAGTTGGGAGTATTTTCGTAAATTTAGCTAGGGAAATGGTAAAAACTCTTATGAACAAGAACAAAAAAAAGTGTAATAATCGATGAATTTAAAAAATTATGATTATTATAATCATTGTTAGTAAAATAAAACAATTGTATTAAAATTAAGAATTGTTGAATTTGAAACAATTGTAAATATAATAATATGTTAGTAGCATTTTAAGGATAAAATGCTAAGTTTTGTTAACAACTATGCTAAGAAATCTTTTGTAATTTGATATCACCTGACTATACATTGTAATCTTGAAGAAGGAAGATAGAAAATTCTTCCGAAAATTCGATAATAAAATGAAGTGTAGATGAAGTTTTTTCAACAACACATTATTGTCTTATATATTTGAGAAATAACAATATTGAACAATTTTGTAATGTGATGATGATGTATTACATTACGGAGGGTTGATTCACATTTATTCAGGGGATTTCAAGGGCGTGTGCTATCTCATACGTGCATGTGACGCAGCATTGTTGCATTCGAATCAGAGCATAAGCCTGTTGTTGATTATCTGGTAGCTGGAATTGTGTTGCATTCTAAATATGCCGCCAAAAATCGCAAATTGGTGGGAAGGGAACCATAAAAAAGCCTCACTCCCCCCGAAAAACAATAACACCACAGTCCACCCGTTGATTGATCAGGAGGAACACAAAGGACTCTAACCGAACTTTTTAAATTTCCTTACTCTGTTCTTAGTGTAATCTGACGATGAGGAGCAAATCGGCTCCTTGAAACTTATTATTCTTATTAAATGTTCACCATTCTACAGTGCATTCAGGTCTACATTATTAATGATTCTTACAGAAACTGATAAGCTTTTCTTATGTTGAAATTAGTATGTTTTCATTTATAAAACTTTTCTACGTATTCTTAATTTAATGATATCTTTTCTCAAATGAAACAAATTAAAATTTTACCTTTTTCACACAAGAACGGCAGTCTTTCATCACAGGGCATTCGATGAACATCATATCCTGTAAATGTGATGCATTCCTTGGGAGGAAACTCAATGGACAAAATCCAAACATGTTGACGAGGATCATAGTTAACTTGTTGTTGTGCAATGAAAGATCTCAGGTCGTTTTCATTGGATTCCTTTAAATAAGGCATAGAAGCATTTTCTTCCTAAAGAAAAATAGTTAAAGAAACAGAATTTTCATTCAAGTTTACAAATAATATTAATTTACTGTAATTTCACTATCAATATATTTTTATTCACTGTTCCTGACAATAAAAAAAAGCTCGAGTATTTATGTATGTCTTAAATAAATATTGAAATTCCAAAATTAAATATGATTATCAGTCATTCATTAATCTTTCTTGCTCAAATTTGTATCACAATTAAATACTGCAGTTCAGAAATTACAACAAAACATGTGACGACTGTCCATAAGAAGAAAAAAATACGCAGAAAGGCTGCAATTGAGAGCCAATAATCACTTACCCCAATCCCTGAATTCATTATTGGGATGGATTATACATTGTTTTGAGTGGCTTTGTAATGGAATTATCATGGATTAAACTATTAAATTTTTTTTAATAAGAAGGAAAAAAAAAAAAGGTAAACTCTTTAACCCCTGAAAATCAGTGCAATGAATAATTTTCATTTATTAAAACAATCCTGCTAGACTTTGTAACAATATATTGATGTGATCATTTTTAAATGCAATAAAATGTTGTTTCACAGCCAACTTAATTAGTATTGTCTAAAATTATAATCTCAACAGAATTAACTTGATAGTTATGAGATTCCTGTAGATAAAACCCCCACATTATAGAAGTAAGAAGATGGGGTCTTTCCCATCTTATGTCTGGAGAAGATATAAAAGTAATAAATAAATTAGATACGGAAGAAGTCAGTGAGAGCAATGAGATCATGAAGATGGTAAATGAATAAAACTAACACAGAGTAGCTGATAGATAGAACAGTGGCTGCTCTTCTCTGACTTTTTAAACTCTTTTATTTTTGCCACAATGTCAACTGTTATAAAAATAATTTACATCTGCCATCTCGAGTGCATTTAATCCAAATGTGGAATGCATAAGACCTTATCCTCTAATAGTTATTTCCCAGAGACTTTTTATTAGAAGTAATTAAGGACTGACTTTTTGGTTAATCAACTGCAACTGTAAAATAATTATTGCAAAAAACATTTTAAAAAAATATCCTTTCAAGCAAGTGTTTTCCTGGTCTGTCAATTTCCAATTAATTTTAAGCAAAACCGTCACAACAGCTGAAATGGCAGAAGGAATATATTCTTATCACTGAACAACATTATTAACAACAACAATTGCACCCTTACAGAGTTACAAATGTCAAAGATTACTCAATCTGATACATACATAATTCAAAGGAACATTGTGTGACTGATGTTAACACTTTTTTCTGATTTTTGTTGTTGTCAATCATTGTTTGGGGGTTGACTTTCATTTTACAACAACATAAGAAAAATCATTGGCATACTTATCAGAAAAAATTAAAATATTAAGATCAAGCCATTTCCAAAGCAGATAAAGCATCTCCTAATTTTGTTGTCTAAATAATGTGTTGAGGCAAGAAAAATGAAGAAGAATAATTACTAAATCTGATGATAAAATGTAGTCATACATACTGTACAATATGCCTTGGCTTCTTCATGTGTCAGGATTCCACCAACGTAAATAAAACAAGTTGAACCAATTCCAAACCAACCTGGAGGACATTTTCCTGTGAAAAAGAATTAATTAGAAATGTTGAAAGTTTAGTTGCATCATTAAAAGAACAAAAAAAAACCTTTAAAAAGTAAATTTTTGAGAACAAATTTCTTCAGCAAGCTAAACGAAAAATTTTATTTGTATTGAACGGATTTAAGTGAAGGAATTTTCAAGTAGTTTGATGAAGACATTTGTGTGATGAAATCTATACAGCTAGAAGGTCGTCAAAGAAAAATAGGTCTCTTACCAAGTCTTATCGAACAGTTTGTTTTGTTGAATTCAATAATTAGATAAGGCTGTAGAATTTGTTTGTATTGAAACATTGGCAATTAAAATGATTTTTAAAAATTCTATTTTTTCTTATATTTTAGAAAAGTTCTGTTAAAATATTGGATTAATTCAGAGTTATAACTTCCAACTATCAAACTTCCGTGAAATTTTAAGTCACAATTTCATAGTTACTACTTGGATCTTAACATTTCTTCAGAAGAAATATACTTTTGTAATTATTATTATTGTTAAAGACATAGATGTTAAACACTTCTATTCTAGAACAAGATATACAGTATATACAGGGGATGTAGACAAAATAATGGAAACGCTTTGTTCAAATATCTTTATATTAATATGGAGTTGGTCCATCATGAGCATTCTGAACAGTATCAATTCAACATGCATACTGTCTCACATACAATAACAGTGTTTTAGAATTTTAAAAATCGTTCTAATTGCCAATGTTTCAATACAAAGAAATTATACAGTGTTTCTAATTAGCCTTATCTAATTGAATTTAACAAAACTGAAACTGTTCAGAAAAACTTTTTTCTTTTATGACATTCTCAATAAAAAGAATTCACCACAGAAATGTCTTCTTCAAAGTACAATGGAGGAAATCATACTTTCAACTGCTACTCAAAATATTCTCATACAGGTTTGACAATATTAAGGTCCAGTGACTGAAATGGTTGCTTTACTTCATCTTCCAGTTCTTTAACCAACTTGTGATGTCTTTGTAAAGTGGTTGGGTGCATTATCAGCCTGGCATCAGGGACGATTCCTGAATCATGTGATCCTAGAGAACATTCCAATATGTTGCAAATGTTCCATGACCCTTCTTAATGATTAAACTTTTTAAAGAGTGCCATGATACAGTAGCCCATATCATCACAGACCCACCTCCTATTAAAAAATAGGTGTAAAGGATGGTACATTTCTTCAAACAGAAACTTTCCGAGTGGTAGGGAACAAAATGAAAGATGAGGACATAATGCCAGTTGTCAAGGCTCCAGTTTTGATGTTCTTTGCATCATTGTAGGCATTTTTTTCCTTAAAAATGTTCCTCTTGCAACCTCTTCAATTTCAGCCGTTCCAGTCACAGAATCCCCTCCTGGATGCACTCCAATAACAGCTTTTTTTGGAAATCACTGAGATCTGATATTTTTCATTATTACTACACAATGCATCTTATCTGTGATTGCAGCACTTACAAGGGATAGCTGACTTCTTACCCTATCTGTGTGTATATATATATATATATATATATATATATATATATATATTTATATATATATATATATATATATATATATCATACAATGCAAGTCGTGTCACACGAATGATTTGAATAAGTGCATCTTGTGTAATTCTTTCTACTCCCTTAATTCCAGGAAATAAAGATTTCCCTCAAAAGAAGAAGGAACCCATTAAACCCATTCTTCCGTCCCATCTTTTTTTTCTTTTGAAAAGTATTTAAATAAAAATTCTTACCACTTAACAGAGTCGCATTATTGACATAAAATGGTTCATAAACAACTTCCAGCAGATTTTTATCATCTAGATGATCTCGGATTCTTCCAGAAATTGCAATACTCATATTGTAACCCCACCAGTTGTTTGTGGCATCTATACGATTCTCAGTTACATCCAATCTAACAGTTAAAAAAAAAAAACCAACCTTTTTTAAAACATTATTATTGGTAATAAAAAGTATTATAATTTACATAGTGTTTGCATTCTTACTGTTGCATCCACAGTTCAATTATAGAGAAATCGATATATAAAAAGCATTTATTTTGGTAGGTTTTAATAAGTTTATTAAATAATAAATACTACTACTTTAGTTTAGATAATTTTAAATAGTTTTTAAAGTAGGATCAGTAAATAAATAAAATATTATCAAAGCTTTTTTTACACTTACGAAGATTTATTAATGGCAACAATTTCAAAGTCATTAATAGGATTCATAAGAATGTTTTCTTCATAACTTTGCCCAGATCCACCTGCAAGGATTGTTCCACTGTACTCGGGGGTTCTTGCCAAATTCATATGAAAGTAATTATGGACAGTAGTCTGAAAAGTTGGTCGTCGAAGTTGTTCAAAGCCATACATGGCCATTGTATGAAGTCCTGTGTTGTTATAAACATAATTGTAGCTAAAATTTACTTTCACCTGGAAAGAAAAAAAAAATATTTCATAGTTAAAAAAAAAAGAGGATATAAACTGTTATTTGATGTGGTATCTTCTTTGTATACATTTATAGTTATGTATTTCGTAATAAAATATATATTTATTGGGATATGAGATATTTAATTTCAGTTATAGAGGCTATAATTACAAAACTTTGGAGACCACTGCCTCTAATTCAAAAAATAACCCAAGCCGTCAGAAATGTCAGATAGTCTATTGTGAATGTAATATTTCTCCAGCTCACCAAATACGAAATCATTTGTAAAAATATATGCCATCTGTTCTAGTATATTTGTAAACTACAATTGATGAGTACTTTTATGAGATGTCTTAGTATACATTCTTGACATCTGGGCTAAAGCTTTGGCCAATGTGGCTACATAGTAAAGAATCTTCTCAGGTTGCTTCACCTGAGTATAAATTTCCAATAAATTCTTAGTTTTCTATTTTTAACAATGAATATCTAAAATTTTTAAAGATACATACTCTTTCATTTTAAGCCCTTATACACTGTGTTTTAGAATATTGCTAACATATAAATATATTAGGACCTGTCCATAATCCTAAAATCAATCAATTTTACTATCATGTTATGAAACGCCTTACATAAAATATGATCACCTTTCTAAGTTATTTGCTGCCATAAAACTGCTACTACTATGTTATGGCATGGCTTCTATAAGACCTTTGAATGTTGCGAGGAATACAGCAGATTTCTCATAGTTCAGTGATTGTCTATTGTGGAGATCAACGTTTGATCTCTAAATCGATGTAAATAATTTCTGGATGTCAATTTCATGTTTGGCAAACTAACATCAGCAAGGTGGCATGATGTTATATTGCACCATCTAGGAAGGTAGTTATTATAAAGGTGTAACTGATTAGTCTCACTTGGCAAGTTCAAAATCTCAAGAAACATCTCGTCTGTTTCTGCTGAACCATAATGACAAGGAAAATCCTTGTACTTTGCCTATTTATTTACTGTATATTCATAGTTGGAAAGGGGTTAGATTCATCCAAAAAAGGGTTTCCCACTCCCCCCCCTCAATCTTCAATGGTCTCAGATACAAATTTAAGATATATTCAATGAGAATTAGGCATAAGCTTGGAACCTTGATGGCATATACAGGAGAGGTTCTTTGAGAAGCATTGCCATTCATTCCTGCTTAATTCCACACCAGCCATTGCACAGTTTTGGTCAATGAACTTGCACAAGATGGACAAAGAATGTTTGCAAAGCACGAGCATCTTCCATTGATCCAGCAACTGTTGTTTTGTCCAGTATCTCTTCCACTTCTGGAACATGCTAACTAGCATTTCACAAATAGCCTACAATAATGGCAACTTCCCAAACACCCCTTAAAATAAGGCACTATTTACAAAATCTATCAGATTATATTCTTTGTCCATATCAATCAGCAACTTGGATAGCATCTAAGACATCTCTAGTGGTGAAGTGACTGACAATGAATTAAGTAATACTTTGGCTGGATTACATTCACATAGTTTTGATTCTGAAAATCTGTTGTTACAAAGCAACTTTACACTTTATTAAAACATTAATAAGATTTGATTATTTATTTAAAATATTCCTGTTGTCATATTAACAAAATACAGATTAATAAAAAAAATATAATTAAGATTAATACCCATGGAAAATTGGGCAAAGAGTCTCTGGAAATTAATTATTATTTTAATTAGAAAAAAATTATTACCAAATCAAAATATATGTTGTCTTGATATCTTGCATAGTTTCTGGTTAAATGGTTTCTTGAAATGTCAGCAGCGTGTAAAGCAGCACCTTCCACTTTTATAAATTTTACTGTATTCCTGTTCTTATTTTCAGTCAATAGGTTGTTGGCAATAACTGCTCTAAGAGCTGCTGCTGTTGAATATGACTCCGCTTGGATACTTAAACCTCCTTGATTTTTCATTAGTAAATTATTCTGAAAGAAAAAAAAACAAAAAAAAAAAAAAAAACATTTGTTTTAAATAAGTGAAATATCAAATAAATTTGACAAAGATGCTATAAAATGTACACTCATATCCAAAAGTTAAGAAATGCAGCCAACCCTACCATGAGTGTCTTATTCCATTTTCGTGCAATCTCCATGTTTGTGAAATGAGGTGTTGTAATTGGTGATCAGTAACATAACATGGCCCAAAGACACCTTCTTGACCATTGCAGGGTAGAATAATTGGAAGACTCAAAGCAGGACAGTCCCAGACCGAGGTCTCCAAAATAACTTTTCAGAAGTGGGTCCAGGTTTTACATTCATGGACGACAATGCCCATCCTCAGAATGAGCTCAGTTGATGGATGACTTTCTTGAAACTGAAGATATCCACCGAAAGGAGTGGCCAGCCAAGATCTCTGGATATGAATCCGACAGAACACGCATGGGATGCATTAGGAAGGCCACTAGCATCCACTCAGCCTCCAGCAAGGACCATTCAGGAGCTCCGAACTGCTCTTCTCCAGGAATGGGAATTGTTGCCCACAGACGTCTTGAACAACCTAATCAGAAGCATGCAACATCGATACGAGGCTTGCATAGCTGCAAAGGGTGATCACGCCAGTTATTAATCATAATTTTCAGTTTTATATACTCAAAACGAAAATCACATTTTTTTTTTACTTTTTTTTGTAATTTCCATAATTATGCAATAAAATGTTGTCGCATTTATTTTTCGTCTGTATACATGCAATATGGTGTTACATAACACGTTCCGGGCCATTCTGACTACTGGTTTAAGAAATATTCACAAATAAATTGGCTATGCTTAACTTTTGGACATGAGTGTATTAATTTTGAATGAGTCACAATGCCAATTGTTATGAAATAAAAAAAGTAAAAAATTTAAGTGTTTATATTAAGAAATAAAAAAAATGTTTCAATGGTTCAGATGGCCTTAAAAAAATGTGCCAAATTATAAAGTAAATAAGCATGAAAAACATTCAATCAAACATATCGTAAACATTTAAGTAAGATTATATTATTATTAATATTTAAAGTTGTTCTTACATACATTCCTTTTGTGTGTATATTATATTGGATTTTTATATAAAAATCAAGTATATTTCTAGGATTTTAAATAAATCTTATACTAATCACTAAAGCTATCTCTGAAATTTTTGATGCTTAACCTAACTAACGAATTAAAAGGTTAATTTTTACAGTTAGAAGAATAATTATTCCATGTGTCTTACCTGAAAGAGGAATTGATCTGTATTTCGTACATCCAAAATAAATGCTGCATCACATGAAGTGAAGTTTCCAAACATCTCGACTCCATTCGACTTAAGATAATTGAAAAGCACTGATACACTTGGATTTGCTTCCCCTGTGCTTCTATAGACAATGCCACCCATCCTGTTTTTAGTTATTTGTGAATAAGTGATGTTGTGATTCAATCCACGACCTAAGGATTAAAAAGAAAAAGTAACATGCATTAAGAACCTAAAGCCCCATGTCTTAATTACTGTGCAACATATTATGAACTTATTTAGCACATATTTCTTATTGTACTTATACAGTAGAAATGTACTTATTTAGTAATCCCTCCATTTATGCGAGTAATTGGTTCCACGAAAACAGTGCTTAATAAAAACCGAATAAATGGAGCCATGGAAAGCTGTTTAAAAATAAGGATCTATTCCATATTCTCAAATATACATAACCTCCACAATTTTATTTTTTTTTACTACACGTTTACTATACAACTGTAGATAAGATTACAGAATAAATTAAATTGGGGAGCTCCCGCATTTGTATAATTACAAAGTGTATACAAGTATACCTACAATATATGTAACGTTAATTTACTGTACTGCATTTAACCCTTAAAAATTTTAAATTTATGCATTGTGGTGACATCTGGTATCTAGCTAATTATTTAAAATTTCAACCACATTAAAGTGAATTCAAGTAAATGGAGGGATTACAATATACTTGTAATTAAAATGTTAGGTAGCTGTAGCAAACTTCAGCATTGTTACACAACTTTATCGCCTATTATTGTGGGCATGGAAGTTAAATAATGGTAGTAAAGAAGCAATAAGGAAGATACACTTAAATTTTGAAATATTACCACTACAGGACAATAGGCACTGAATCAATAACTATTATTCTGGAAAACATATCATCCTCAACATCACCAAAGTTAAAAAGTTCATTCAACAACTTTTTTCTCTTTTCAATTCTATAATTAATTTCACATATACTTAATGTTTACCCATTATTAAACTGTTTGTGACTAAGTATATACATTGCCTACATCTTTGGCACTTTTGAGGCCCTGATGACAAAGTTATATTGTTTTAAATTATTCTTGATAATTCTTGATAAATTGCTATCTTGTGTCAAGGTATTCATTCAATTTTGTCTCTTCCATTAACCCACCTTGCTGCAATCGCTCATTCTTATCCAGGTAAAAGACAGAACTTCTCCAACATTACAGTGCTTCAAATATACCAATTTATGCCTTACATATTTCACTGACAGATGACTATTCTAGGGACGAAGCAACTTTCCTTCCATTGTAATATTCCTTAACCCCAGACAAATTATTGAATAACAGTCATTTCTAATCTATGTAAATACTGGAAAATCACCAGACTACAGGGTGTTCAAAAAGTCATGCACCATAGGCAAAACTGTAGTTGTTTTATTGTTGTTGTTTTTTCAGGACTATTAACACACTGTTGACTCAAGATGAATACATTGAGATCCTCGTGGTCAAAAACACCTTGTTTTCTGAGGAGGCCAACTGTTACGTGTCAGCGAAGTTGATCGCTAGAACACCAGTTGTTGGTTCTCTTAACAACCCACATTGGTTTTTGGACAGTAAGTAACAGGGGGTTAACATGTCTTCGTTTGTGTGGCTGCAGAATGACAGATTAATTCGTCCTTTCTTCTTTCATGGAACTGTCACAGGTGAAAGGTATTTGCAGATGCTTAATACCGAGGCGTTTCTGAGCATCCTGAATCCTGAGCATTGGTTTCAGCAGGATGGCGGCCCAGAGCATTATGCTGCAGACTTGAGAATGCATCTGGAAGCACAGTTCCAGGGCTATGGATTAGTCGATAGGACTCAGTGGAATGGCCTCCACGTAGCCTCAACCTCACAACACTGGATTTTTACCTATGGAGTCACTTCCGTATTTGAAAGTCCAGAATCACACAGGAATGTCAGATATTAATCCCAGACATCTTGGAATGTGTGTGCAATAATTGGGTCACCCGTCTGAATCTTTTCTTTCACTAGGATGGCCAAGCACATTGAACATAACATATGAGAACTGCTGTTTAGCCAATGGTGCAGGACTTTTTGAACACCCTGTATATTAAATATACATTGCTTAGCCCTCTTGTGTGAAAAGTATTTACTGTGAGAAAGAGGGACATCCTTCTACCCTGTGTGAAAAATTATAAATGCCACATTTTTATTAATTTTGAAATTAACTTATCATAAATTTTCTAACTTAATTTCATATCTTGTATTTTTTTAAAATTAAATTCAATTCAAATAAAGCATTACATCCATATATCATTTTTTTTTTTTTTTTTAGATGGCCATTAACATGGCAAAATTGCATGCAGAGATAATCACAACTTTGATAATCTCGTGGTTTTTTTTTTTTTTCCCGTATGAAAGGGACTAATAGCTCTATAGACATACCATTTCGTTTTACTTATTTAACATGGTAGATTACAAAGTGCCTATTTTTTTATTTTCCAAAAACTTTAGGTTTAGAACAAACAGATGGGAAAGTTTCATACATTTACCATCTACTTTTTTTAAATACGAAAAAGTTGCCTTTTTCTCAGAAAGAATACATTAGGATTTCACTTTCCTTTTATGACCGAGTTTCATTGTAAGATGTTAGAAAAAAAATAATCAGTTAAAGAATCCGTAGGATAGTCGCAGACCAAAATATTGACTTACTGAAAAAAAAGTTTAACTTTTACTACTTACTGATTCCCGATGCCAGATATGGAAGTGTGACTATTTCAGCAATAAATCCATGGTCTTCTGTGGCTCCAGTGGCATGTAGCTGAATACTTAAAGTTTTGTTGATAGACTTTAATATAACATTTTTATTTGGAGACGTGGCAGTGATTTCCTGTAGGAATTTAGCTGACTTATCATATACATCACCATCAAAGATGCGAAGACTGTCAGGAATGACTGCTTCATTGGACGAATTGAAAAGATTGAAATGAAGTAGTCGAAAAGCAAGTGGTTTGACTTGATTAACACTCTTAAAAATCTTGATGCAGTCCACAGGATTATTACGATATTTGTAGTACAGCAGTATTCGTTCTTCGATTTCTAGTGTTTTGTGGGACTCACAAATGTCTACTAAACCAAATGCATTGTAAGGCATAGCAGCTAACTTTAACGGCATGAAAGATGAGTGTGTCTGATCTCCATTCAAAACTAAAATATTGATGCCAATGCCTAAGTTATTTTCTATCCTGTAATAAAAAAGAAACAAGTTATAAATGTTCTATACAAATATTGAGAGACACATTTTATTTTTTAGCTTAATAACTTCAGCATGATCACATTGGTTTGCAGCTCATTTTGAGTGCATTAAAAAAACTGCCCTTAGAGATATGATTTGACATCAGTAAACATACTGTTAGAAACAAGAATTTACATTATTTAATATAAGCCATTTTGGTATATTAAAATGTTTAATATTAATCATTTTTTAAAATATGCTTAAATGTTTGTCAATCTAAAGCATATATTTTGCTTTAGATTAGGAAATTCTGAATTGCAACTGCTGTTGTAAGGAATTGTATGATTTTTTTTCCTTTGAAATGATAAATATGGATATCGATATCAATCTTTCTTTACTAGATAATGATATATAGTACTAACGATCCATCATAAGTATTTTAAGTATCTATTTATCCAAATTCAGTCACATAACATATCAGACACAAGTGGGATAAAATAGATAAAAATCTTTCAACATGACTAATCCCAATAAAAGACATGGATCTAAAATACTTAGGTATTTTGTAGTCAGATTAAAAACATAAAATACAGGACGTTTCAGTCCACCGGTAGACTTTTGTTCAACTAGGACAGGATATCATATAATAGATATCAGGATTTGACTATAGAATAGCTGAAATTTGCTGAAAAGAATTAACCTACATGACTATATTAATCAAAAATTAGTCTTAGTGAAATAATTAAGACCAGGGATATCGTAACCCATTTGGTTAAATAAGACTTCGTCTCTATAAATTCAACAGTGTACATATAGGTTGTATATTATTTATATACTATATAAAATGAGAACTGTTTTCTGTTTTATTTATATATATTATTTGGAAACTATTTTAATAATAAATAAAGTCAACATATATACAGTGGCGCACCCAGAATTATTGTTTGGGGGAGGGGGTATTTGAAACTGTACTTGGAGACGACTTACATATAAAGTGCCACAGGGCAACATTTAAAGCTCTCTCCTCTCTTTCAAGTAAGGGTTTGGGGGGCTTCAGCCCCTTAGCCCCCTCCGTGGATGAGTCACTACTGACTTTGGAAACTATTTCAATGAAACAAGCTCTAAGGTTGCACTTATTTCAGAATAATAACTCTAAAAAACTTATGAATGAATTTATTTGTTTGCATTCTTCAAACCCTGTTTTGAAAGCATAAACATGATACAATTGTTCAAACAAATTTTTAATTGAAAATAATTATTTTTTTTTTTTAAAATAGTTATTTCTTTCTGGACTGCCTACTTGGGCTAGTAAAACAACTGAGTGTGATTTAGATTCTTTATTAATCCTTGAGCACAGATTGAATTAGGGTTATTTCCCTTCCACCGTAATCCTAACACCCACCCACTAATAGGTACCATAAAGTTTTCCTGAATTTAAAGCAGTCAGATTAATTTAAATAGTTCATCACTTCCACTGAGTACTGTCCATTACTAGAAAAATAAAATGAATCCTGCTTCCCTTCCCAATGTTAATAATACCACAACAAAATAAAATTTTATCTTCAGAAATTTATATTGTAATATTTACACAATTCCTTAGACAGTCCAATTAATTGTCAGAAATATGAATGTCTGAAAAATGAGACTGAATAGGCACTTCAGGTGAAATTACTACACCTAACTATTGAACTTAAAAAGAGTATTAGTGTGTTACAGTAGAGTCCCAAAAACTCGGCACTCGATAACCTGGCAGTCCGGATAACTTAGCCACTCCCTGGCAGGGTGGAAAAACCCTGTGCGCAGACCCGTTACAAGTTGCATTTATATACAGTTCGTGTATTAGGTATTTTCTTAAGTTTATTTGGACAGTTTAAGTTTGAGTTATAGCATTCTTTTTAAACTGTTGTATTCTCAAGCAACAAATAAAAGTATTTAATGACGAAAAACAATCGTACTTATTCTTTTTTAACACCTTTCCCAATAACCCTGCAGTTTCACAAACTCGGCCACTCTTCGGTCCACATTAGGCTAAGTTTTCGGGACTCTACTGTAGTACAAATGCCCCGATAGAAAGCCTCAAATTGTTAAAAGGTAAAGTTAGCATTGATAGTGAATCCTTTGCTCTGTGCTAGAGTGGAGGTTTCATTAAACAAACAATTGCTTTTTGAGAAATTTGAATCATTTACAAAATCTATGGGAATTCTTAAATAAGTTATAAAATCCTCCTGCTCTTAAAAATCCTGCAAGAAAATCTCCCTGAATAGGTTGTATAGATGATAATAAAGAATACCACAGTGTTCTTTCTAGTAATTATGAACAATGAAGGATAGTATTGCAAGATCCTTAAGAGCAGAATTACTCAATAACAATAATAACAGTGAAAAGAAATCTGGAAATATTGTGAGGAAATCTGATAAAAGAATGACTAAAAAATCAGTAAAATCTTGGAACTCGGAACTCACCTGTTCTCATTCATGTAAAATGGTCCAGTAGGGGCTATCACGTTAATTCCATGAGAAGCACTGGAACTTATATTGACAAAATCAATAGTTTTAGGAGTGACAAATGTTGTTTGAATAGCTGCACTCTTTTCATTATGAAGAATTCCAGCACCAATCACATCGACATACTCTAATAAAGAATCTTGCTTCAGAAAAGTGTTCTTATACACTGTAGTATATAAATTACTTCTTATATCTGTCAATTCAAAGTTGCGAGGAGCAAAACGAACTCCACCCCAGTAATCGTACATAGCTGGCAAATTTCGACTTCCACAGTGAATAAACACAAATTCATCTAAGTGCGAACAGGAATAAATTGTTTGATAATAACCATTTAATCTCATATCGCAGTCTAAATAGTGCTTCTCGTGACCATTGCACTGCCGCGGTTCAGGCCATGTCCTAACTCGACTTAAGTAGGTAGGATCAATGTCCAAGCGAACGCCAAATTTTATTATGACGTTAAGCTTTTGGAATCCTAATTCCTGACAAACAACTTCAGCATTTCTCTCAGTGAACCTTCTATCGCATAGAGGCACCCACTGCATAGTTGTTGTATTGTAAATTTCAAGAAAGCCTTCATTGGGACTTTCACTGCAGTATTGATTATTACACAACCTAACAGATGGCTTTTTGTTTGTCTGCCTACGATATCTTCCATTTGCTAACTTATAACCACTAAGTTTTGAGATAGAAGTAAAGGATATGCGTTCATCCCTTCGTCCAATAGCCCGTAATGTTCCCAAAACCAGAATTCCTACACTAGGATAAAATTCCATCTCTACTCCAGCCTCGATAATTAAAGTGACGTCTGGCATAACGGTCAAATCAGACTTGATAACATATGGTTTGGAACGTTTCCGGAGTATTGTTGTGTTATATAGTCTGCCACCTAAATTGTCGTAATCCACGAAAGAGTTGTTGATAGCTTCGTAACACAGACGTCCACCTATATAAGCATCACACATGAATGGGCTTATTTCTGCTATAGCATAACTGTTCCAGTCATCAAAATCGAATATACGATCACGGATTTCCCGAGTTATTTTTGTTCCCCACCAGTTTTCTTTTACATTGACAGTATTATCGTAAGAACTAGTTTGAATTCCAGCTAAAAGCTCATATTGTAATTTATTTCCAAGTTGATTATTTGTGACATTTATTTTTTGAACGCCTCTTAAGGCAATAACATAGCTCTGAGGCTGATAAAAATTGTAATCAGTAGTCTTTGGTGTGTAGACATTTGCTGTAACATAATTGTTTTTGAACTGAGCATTGACCACTCCTTCAATATCAGTATGACTGATCATATTGAATTCCACCATATATTGACAGTTGTTATTTTTAATGGTGTTCCTTTCAATATACATTTCTTTTTCCATACCACCTATAGCAATTAAACCTTGAAGGCACTTGTTGTTAATAAAGGAATTATCAAAAATGTTTAATTTACTAAAATGACCATCAATTTTATACTTGAAGTTTTCATTTTGAAAATAGGTATTATTGACTGCCATGAATGAATGTGTTTTGGAAATATTATACTGCCAAACATATGGTAAGGTTATATCTAATCCTCCTCCAAAATTTTCTTTGTAATGATTATCTCCGATTATCCAGTGGAATATATTATTAGAATTGTGAATATCTCGGCTAATTAAGGCAATTCCCAAGCCATTTCCTCTAAATTCAGTCTGGTTAATTATATATGTGATATTGGCAAGGTGAGAAGTGTTGAGTTCTCGAAATGGTGCCGTAACTAAAAGTGCATGTTTTTTATTTTCAGCAAAGTTGCAGTGGACAACTATGATTGTTTCATTTTTCACTCGTAAGTATCTGTCTTTAAGCTCATTGTAGTAACGATTGTAGTGGAAAACAGAGATTCCTTCTTTATTTCCATTAATCTTACTATTGATGATTTCAATTGTAGGTGTGCGAGGCTCAGAGATTTCTGAAAAAGATAAAAAAGGTATTTCATTACTTAAAAAAATTCCCTGAATTTTTAAAAAAATTCTGAATTAATAGCAAAAAATGTAAACAGTAATGTCATTATTGACAAATTGAAATTCAATTACTGGTTATTACACATTTTTTTTTTATTTTGGAAATTAAAATCCTAAATCATATAAAAGCCATTCCGTGTCATATCAACCAAGGAAGGTTGCTGCAGTCTCCAATTTTTTATTTTTATTTTCTGACAAAGAAAACCAATAATCCTCATTTGATATATTGTCGCTCTAACTGCAAAACCTCGTAACTTCATTTTTGTCAGTTTTCATTTTATGTGCCTGAGCCATCCTCCATGTACTTGCAAAACCTCGTAACATTCAACCAATTGGAAGACCCCTAAATAGTCACGTGGAAAAATCTCACATCCAATCAGGCAAACCTTTCTGATGTCGTTTTTTGCTTCTCCTGAAAAATTTGCCAAAAGTCACTTACGAGGTTTCACATTTAGGGCAACGATATTTGAGATGGAATGACCCATTAAAGATGTAAAATACTATTATGGGTGCCTAACATGTGCAGTCTTGACCTTAGTGCCTGATTTGGTGATGCCTCCCTCCCCAGTACAGGCCTTCCGGTTTACTATGTTAGACAATGGGCCTTTAATATGTAATGGGATCTGTGGAAGGGTGCCATAGCTTTGCCATGAGTGTGTGAATTACATTCTGAATAGCATGTAAATACATTTTTTTTTTAAATATGCATTTCTACCTTATATGGATGAGTGAACACTGCCACTGTGATTACAATACAATATTTGCTAATACATAAACTTGCAGAGAATTAGTCAATAATAATAATTTCATAATAATAAGTTTTCACTTCTTTTCTTTCTGTAACTGCAAGGTAAAATTAAAAATATTATTCCTATCCAGGCCTTCTAGCCTTTAATCAGGTAGCATGGCACTGGAAACCTTGGGGTCGCACTTATTTTATTTACTTATTTATTTTATTCTGTGAATCTAACTGAAATGTATATTTAAAAGTTAGACAGAATTAAATAAACAGGATATCACTGAGATAGGAACTTAGACAGTATATTACTAATGAATAAGAGTGATTTGAAAAATAAAACTCCAGTTAGGGATAATCAATTGAAAGCAAGGAAAGAAAAAAAAGTAAAACTTTTACAAATGGCAATGTTGGAAAGTCTACAATGACTATTGTTTACTAAAAGAAAGACACTGAAATGAAATAACTGAAGAGCTCCGGGTATCTTATGAAATGGGAATAAATTATTCTGCTTACAAAAACATAGGTGATAAGATCCCCAATGTATTCATTATTGAGTTTAACCCTCAGAGGGCATTGCATGCACCATCCTCAATGGTTGCCTGAGGAATGTCTTATGACACTGCTTCTATCTAGATCCAGAGTTCATCTTCAATTGCAGAGACCTGATAGATAAGGTGTTGGATGTACCATACATTTCAATTGGCAAAAGATCTGTCAAAATGTCAGGATAAAAGTGAAAATTTTCCTTTTCTACATGCATTAAGAAACTGTTTCATTAATGTGGGTATTAAGGAATCTTAAAAGTTTATGGTTATTATCCTGGGCATTAATTTGACTGTACAAGATTGCTGCAGTGCTTATCAGACAGGAATTTCAATAGAACCCAACTGCTCCAAAAATGCAAGCCACCTGTCTGTCTGTTGTAATCTGGTTTACATTAAAACAATTAAAATCCCTTAGGGGTATCCAATATTATCCCATTCCATCAGTTTCATGAAATTGGATCTTGATTGAAGAGCTTTAAGCAACATCAGTAAAACTTCATTAAGGAGTGGACTTTAGTCAAGAAACTAAAAATTAAATCCATGATCATAAAAGCAATGTTTCTCCGAGTTATTGGAAGTCATTAGGATGATTCCATTATAATACAAATTTCATATTCGAGATTGAATATGAATTTTGAAGAAGAATTTTTGAAATAATAATAAAGAGGCTTAACAGGTATGTATTAAAACAAAGTGAAAATAAATAAAACACACTTACTTGTTAACATGATGAAAAGACTAAAAAAGATGGAAATAAACCTACAGTTTCGGAATACGCTGAGTATTCCAAAACTGTAAGGTTTATTTCTATCTTTTTTACTCTTTTCATCATGTTAATAAGTAAGTGTGTTTGATTTATTTTCACTTTGTTTTAACTTTTGAAATAAACAAATTGCCATAAACTGAGCAAAGTTGAAGAATCAAGGAGATGTAGTATCCCTGCTTTTATTTGGTTTTTGTAGTTATAAAGAGCTCTGTTTCAAAGAGGTTTTAATGATTATTGTTTAAAAAAAATCTATGAGTTAATTTATTCTCCTAAACACCAATGAAAGCCTAAAAAGAGATTTTTTTTTTTTTTTTATAGAATGTCGAAAGAAATGATTTTTTAAGTTTTAAAATTTTTAACAATTCAAAAATGCTTTCTTACAATTGTAATTACTTGGAATTTTTTCGTAAATAATCATAAATATCCAAATTTAATTATAATGATCCTTGTACAAATGGAATCATTTTTAGCTTGTTTCATGAGCTTAAAAAAAAAGCATTTTTTATAAAATAAGCAATTTTTATAAGTAATACAACGATTAATACAATAAAAAAAATTCCACTTACTTTCCACTGCTAAAATATAGAGGATGATGTTGCCGAGAGGTCTTGAACCACTGTTGTACTTAAGTATTATCGAGCTTCCTCTTGAAACCACTGGGAAATTTATCAAATCTGAAATATTCCAAATCAAGCTGCTGCCTCTGCTGTGACTGATATATAATTCCTCGGTACTTCCATTTTGTAGTGGTCCAAATACGTAAACATTCAAAACATTATTTTCATCGGTGCTGACTGAAATTGTTGTGTCCACGTTCTGTTGTTGGCTACTAATAAAAAAATTTCCCTCTCCTCTTCGAAAGTTTACTTCTTTAGAAACATTAATAAAATGCACATTGAATTTATCCACCCAACCAATAAGCTGTCTTTGTTCTTTTCGGGTTAATGTAGGATTATATTGTATCCCACTGCCTTTATTGTCAAGTATTGAACAGTCCTCAATTCGCAAGCCCTGACTGCGTGTAACAATGCCGTGCCCAAAATTAGAGCTGATGACAGATTTATGTAGTAAACGATTTTTTTCTTCAATAAACATATTATTTAAGGTAATGCTTATTCCTGAATGCGAATTATCCTTTATATGTAAGTTTTCTAGATGATGATGTGCAAAGTCAATATGTAAAGCCCCTTGTATATCGTTATTTAATGAATCATATCTTCCTGCTTTCTCAATGAGGACGTTATGAAGGTAGTTTTGCTTTGCCATTACTCCAAATCTGACACCTATCCACGATTGGGGATAACACTTAAGTCCAACATCATTTTCATGAGTACAAGAATTTTCGAAATCTTCCACCTGCTCAGCTTTACACCTGGTGATATCTATATCAAGTTCTGTACACTGTACATTAGAAAGTAAAATTGGGTCTGTAGCTCCTCGAGATGGCATATCTGACGGTTCCAACAGCCAGTCATCTGGATTTAGGATCATTCCCAACTGTTGACACACTACAACTGCATCCATGATTGTCCAGCCGTAATTACACACAGTCCCCCATTTATTGTTGATTTGAACTTGCACCCGACCTGCTGTAGGGTTTCCAGCCAATCGAACAGGAGTGTCCTTACTTAATGGAGGCTTATTTTCAGAACTCGTAAAAACAATTTGTTCATTGTTATTGTTTTCTAGCTTTAGTTCCCCTTGTACCATCATGCCTAAGGAGCGTTCAAACTTAAGAACAACTGTTCCTTTTAATTTCAGAATGCTATTTGGATGTATGTACAAGTCTCTGTGGACAATATATTGGCCAGAAGTAACTTCAAAAGTGCCCTTAACTTCACCTCCAATTTTACCATCTTCCCTGTTGTATAATGAAAGAATTTCAATTTCATTCTCATTTTGTTTGCTAACATAAGTAGTATCAGGGTCACTATCTATCAACAAAAATGGTAGAAACTTAACTTTAGCTAAATTGTAGCGGTTTTTCTGATCAAATATGCGATTAAAAATGACCGTCCCATTGTTTCCAAGCCAGTTGTAAGTTGCATTCACCACAGAATATCGATCATTGACATGGCAACCAAGTTCGTATACAGAATCTGGATTTTTAAAAATGTTTTTAAATATCCTTGTATTACTTGAAGAAACAGTAACCACTGCTGCTATTGTGTTTCTAGGATTAAGATAGGGAAATGCTTCAAAAATAGTATTCCCTTCCAGTCTATTATGATGGAAATCCAAACTCTGCAAGGTGTCAGAACTAAACTGAGAAAGTCCAATGGAAGCAATAAAAGTGCCTCTGTTCTCTAAAAAGTAATTTTCATATATCTCAATATTTGAAGGTAGTTCTTCTAATTCTTCATAATCTCCATTTTTAATGAACAATGCTCCAAGCATATGATTTCTAAAAGAGTTGTATGAAATTTCACCTATTAAATTCACAGCGGGATTGATCTTCACAGCAACAAGTTCATTGTTAGAAAATTTATTATTAGTGATCAATAGGCTTGATATTCCTTTCCCTTTCTTCCAACAAGATAAGAATTCAATTGCACTTCTTTTGCTGTAACTTATGTCATTCCCAGAAATATTTACAATTGAATTTCCGCAAAAGTTGCCGACAAGAATTCCAGCATCGTTATTCAGAATCTCCGAGTAGGCAATCACAGTGCTTTGAATGTCAGCTAAAAACGTCGAGGTTTCATTAATCCACACTGCTATTCCTCTTCCCACATTGTTTTTTATACTGCAGTAGCTTATATTTCTACGTCCACCACCATATGTTATGTTGATTCCATCATTGATGTTATTTCTAATATTACTGGAAGTTATGTTGACATCGCCTGAGCCATTCAATACGTGAATGCCGTAAGAATTGTGTTGAACTTCAGAACGGAGGACATGCACTAAAGAACGCACATTTTCAACTAAGACTCCTTTGCCGTTATTTTCACTTATGAAGCTGTCTGTCACATTGATGTCGTACGCTTTACCTAAATAAAAATAACGGAACATTGTAAGTAAATGTAGCAGTTTAAATGAAAAATAATGAAACAAACTTATTTGATTTTAATTAGTACTTTAATTTTATTTATTATTCCTCCCATTTCTAATTCATCAAGAAATTTGATTTATTAATAGAGTTTCAATATTCAGAATTTCTTAGTTTTCATGTTAGGAGCTTAGAAAATATTTGTAATAAGTTTAAAATTCAAGATCATTTTACGTGCGCTGAAATTAATTTAGTGTTCAAGAAATGAAGGTGCGTAGGCTTCATTTCTTGAACACTAAAGTTTAAAATATCTATTACAAATAAGTAAGTTTAAGTATAGCAATCAATACAAATATAAAAATGGCTAAAAATTTTGATGCAAAGAAGGAAAAAAAATTAGGATTTTTTTTTTCCCCCTGACTTCTACCTTAAAGCTGAATGAAAGATATCTTGTTTCTGTTATTTTATAGACACTATTTTAGAGACATTCAGGGATAACAGATACAATTTTATTAATTAAAAATCAAGGTTTTACTGTGTTAGAAATTAGTCAGAACATTGTAAAATTAAAATTAAATCTTCAATTTTATTTTGAACACATTTACGATTCATATAAGCTTACATATGAGGGTGTGCAGCAGTGAGATTTTAGATTTACTAATTTAGATTTTTTTTTTTAAGTTAAAAAGGTAAAACCGATACCATCTCACATTGATTTAATTTTCAACATAAAACAATTTAGAAAAATTACTGTTCATCTTTTTTTTTTTTATTATTTTACGTTGTTTATCAGAAGAAATCTTAATTTTGAATATAATTGACATAAACATAAAATTGTGTTTTTAACTTTGACTTGAATACCAAATTATTGCAATGAAATATATGAAACATTAAAACTTATAAAAAAACAAACTACTTAAGGTCACACATTTAAAATTAAAAAAAATAAATAAAATACAAATCATTGAGCGACTAGTTTCGTTCGCCTTCTGACAAGATTTTTTTCAAGCATCTCAACGGAAACATCATTTTATTGTAATAATGCAATGAAGGTCAGCTTTTCTAACTGTTCTTTTTGCAGTATTCATTAAAGATTTACGTACTTATGAAAAAGTTTTTTTGCCAAATTGGAGAAAATTCCAGCCTTTTCTATTAAAAATTAAATTCAAATCCTTCAAAATGTAGTTGATTATCTGCTGATCAATCAAGATGTAAATAATAAATTTACTTTTTATTTCTATTTTTTTTTCAAGCAATAAAATATGCATAATTAAAAATTTAAAAAATATCTGATCTGTTGTACTATGTTATTATTGTTCTCAATATCTTACAAAAGTACTGCTTGTTTCCAAAACTTAACCTTTTATAAGTGGCCTAGAAAACTTTATTTTTCTCTGTTGAATATATGCGAGTTAGGGATAGGTAGTTTGTGAATGAACTAGTTCATTGAACTAGTTCGTACAAAAGAACTAGTTCAATGAACGACCGAGTTCAAATGAACTAGTTCATGAAAAGAACTATAGTTCACGAACGACCTAGTTCAAATGAACTAGTTCGTTCTTTTACCACTCCACTATTGGCTATTGGAATTGGTTTATTTCGTTTTATATTAAGTATTTGAGAACCTTTTTTTTTGGTTGTAAAAGTATTTGAAAACCTTTTTTTTTTTTTTGGTTGTTAAGGTAAAAAGAACGACTTAGTTCATTTGAACTAGTTCAATAAAAAGAACTATCTCAAAAGAACTAGTTCAGTAAAAAGAACGACTTTGCCCATCTCTAATGCGAGTGGAGGTTTGTTGGACTTTTGTTGTATAAATGCTTAGATTAAAACTTTGTAAGGTAAACAGAAACAATCAGTCAGTGGGTTAATCAACTTACCATGCCAAGATACAATCTCCAATGTAACAATGATATTAGTACTGGCTTCAGCCTCAAATTTTATCCAAACACTGTTTGAGGTCGTTGTAATACTCTGAGGTCTTGAACTGTTGCTCACAGGGAAATTTATAAGAACAGGTGCCACATTGGAGCCATCTCTAATTTCTATGTGGCCAGCATTATCTCTTTCACTCATTGTAAATAAGGTGTTAACTGTCAATCTCAGCCCTTCTATCCTTTTCAAAAGAAATTTCTGTAAGAAATATGAGCACACACATATGAGATTTAAATAATCTGTTAGAATATTCAATGGGTCTATTCATTTTTAAATTGTTAAATTCAGGTTATAAACATATAAAAAAATAAACTTAGTCCAGACCTTTTGATCTTTTCTGAATCATTGAAAACAGGAATGATAAAAATAATAGGTAAACTCATAAAGAAATTACATTTTTGATTTTAATTCATATAAACTTCTTTTGAAATTTAAAACTGTAATTATATACAAAATTATGTTCCAAAATAATTTTTTAAATAAAGACTAGCTAAAAAGAATGGAGTAATGGACCGTTTAAGTGTGCCCTTACAATCTGCGTCACAATTCAAAGAGTCTGTAACTAGGGTTTTAGCATTGCGAGCAGTTACAGCCAAGAAAACCACGGTGTTTATCATGGTTTTCTTTGAGAAAAAGACCCCAAAAAAAATAATAAAAAATTATCAGAATGCACTTTTTTGACTTCAAGAAAGCTCACCTTAGTTTTTTCTCCCTTATTTTTGGGAATTTTTAGGAGAAACATTAAGACAAAAAAAAAAGCTAATTTTTTGGATATTTTTTGCCATACCCACATTCCACACGATGTTGAGAGTTTCTGATTGGTTCGCTCAAAAGACACCCTCCAATAGCAAAGTAATTTAAACTGTGACATAGGTAGTGACAACACCCCTTAAACGGTCCATTATGATTTATATGTTATTAAGGTAAGTATATAAGAACATCAATGGAATTACTCAAACATTTCTAATAAAAAGCTTGAATTAAACTACATTCCTATAGTAAATGCAGACGATTATTAACATTAATTATCACGAGTTATTATAAAATTATAGGAAAGCTTAGCTAATAATAGGTTAACTAATAAACTAATAAAATAAAGGGTGAGACCAAATTGTATACTAAATCACATCCTAGTACAGCTGTTTCACGCTAATATGGCGATCATCAGCTAGGAGCAGTCATCAGTACACAACCAGGTCTCGGTACCTATATGAGAAAACGTCGGAATCAATGTAGAACCCGAAAAGCTAAAATAAGCAGCTTTTTGGGTTCCTCATTGATTCCGATGTTTCCTAATAAACTAATAGCTTGAAGATAATGTATTTTCCAGGTAAACTTTTGTTAAACACCAGTGTTTTATGGAACAATGGTTAAAGAGCAGTAACTTAGCTACATTTCATCTGAAATCCTTTCAGTATATCAAAATAAGTTTCTCTCCACAAAAACTTGTAAAATTTTTAGATTAATAATGCAAACTTTCAGGGCAATTTAGTTCCACCTTTTTCAAGCAAACTCAATTACATAAATAAACCATTAATGCAATTGTATTCCTTTAATGTCTTAGCAATTTACTTGTGTAACTCAGTCTAATTAAAAAAAAAATATACCGTATATGCTCCAATAGAAGCCCCCGACGTTTATTTGCAAAACTAGCCTTGGCTCCCGGCGCTTAATAGAGACCGGCTGCTATTAGAGGCCGGCCACTATTAACAAAAATTTTCAGAGCGTAATATTTTTACACATAAATACCGGCTAATATTACAAACAGCTACTTTATTTGAATTTCACACGCTACCTTAAAGATAAATGGCAGTCTTTCTGTACCTTTTGCTGCTATTTGTCGTCCGAATCCGCAATGACGGCTTCGTTGTTGACGGGCGGCCGCCTCACCGGAAGTATATTTCGCGTATTCCACCACGCGAATCTTAAAGGCAATGTCCAATGACCGTTTCGGCGGCATTTTGTAAGGCAATGTACCGAAAGATATTACGCACGACTATAAACATACGGACGCTTACACTAGTATCGGTAGGCAAATATCAAAGACCAGGCTACTGTTAGAGACCGGCCACTATTTGGCCGTGTCCCCTCTGCAGCCCGGCGCTTATTAGAGACCGGCGACAATAAGAGCCTCTGCGTTTATTGGAGCATATACGGTAATGGTATTTGCAGGGTGATTTATACAGGGTGTCACAAAAAAATGTATACACACTTTTACAGACCACAAATCAATAAATATTTCTTCTTTTTCAGGTGCAGACAATTATAAATGATGGCTGAAACGAGATTAAGCTTGGAAAAAAAAAGAAATTCATCTTAAAGTGTTACACAGATGAAATGTTACATAGTTACAGATCCACTAACGCAGCTCATCATTGCTGGCATTAGAGATAAGTTTGAAGCAGAAGGAACTGCTCAAGACGTCTCAAGCATTGTTTCAGAAGACTGAGGATGTCCACAAGCTCCACAAAAGAAGAAAGGGTAGTGAAAACTTACCATCGATCTCCAATAAAATATATTCAGGCAAGTGGTCATTTCAAAAGATAGTGTCCATCATATGTTGAAGAAAGCCATTGGAAAAGTTTTATTCCAACATTGATCCATGCCCTCAGTGAAGATGATCCTGATCGAAGAGTTGAATTTTGTGAATGGTACTTAGCAAACTGTGATGAGGATGCACAGTTTTTAAGCAAGATTGTTTGGAGCCATGAGGCTACATTTAAGTTAATCACCACAGTTGCAGCTACTGAGAACCCATACGTTTCAGAGATGTGCCATGTGAACTTACCAGAGGTTACAGTGTGATGTAAATTGTCAATGTTGGGCTTAACTGGGCCATTATTTTTTGAAAACACTGTAACTGGTGATGTTTATTTGAATTTGTGACAGGAATTCATCATCCCAAGCCTTTGTGAGGTGTTTCGGGATGAGGAGAACTTTTATTTTCAGCAAATTCTCCACTACCTCATGATGTAAGGGCCTATCTTGATGAAAATCTGCCGAGCAGATGGATTGGGCAAAAAGGTAGCACTGAATATCCTCAGTCATTATCAAAACTCACACCAATGGACTTTTTCTTATGGGGACACATAAAAAGATAATGTTTATCATGCAAAACTGGCAACAATCAAGGAGATGAAAGCAGTCATTGAAACAGAATGAACCCACATTCCAAAAGAACTGCTTAATGCTGTTTGCAACTCTATGGAACTGAACTCTATTTACAGAGACAATGAAGCATAAGAAAGATTATCCAATTAAAAGGGGTGAAATACTGGAGAAGGCCACTACCACTGCCTGGTGTCAAAAATCACTTAAATATTTTTAGTAAACTTGATTATAATAGAAGCAAAGAACATTCCAAATAAGTAATAGCGGAGAAAGTCCTACCGTCAGTTATTTACACCTTGGTGAACCAAAAGGCGACTCTTGTAATTCCATTATAAATTGTGATAATTATTTCTTTGTGAAATATTGATAAGTTTTTTTTTTTTTTTTTAGTTTGCAAATTAATCATTTTATAAGTGCATGATACTGAGAAACTATTGCTATATTATTTGCTAGTAAAGGTTATATTAAAATTAATCAAGAGATTTGTTGATTTATATCTAAAATATGTAGAGAGAAGCTAAGGAACAGACGAGAAATAAATTTTGTGAAATTGAACAGTTCGAAATTCATTTTTTGAAACTGAACTTATTGTTAGCAACAGGGATCTGCCCGATAGAGAATAGTGACTCAAAGAGTTTGGAATGTCAACCAAATTATGAATTAAAACCAATAACATTGAATGAATGGAACATACCTTTGCACAGCTTTTAGCATTCAAGTTTTTCTTGAACTGAAGTGCTGTTAATCTTATTGGGTAAATTTGATTGATTCCAAAATCAGATGATGAACAGAGATCATTGGTGTTCTTTGGGTCAGTGAGGAGATCATGGTGAATGTATTTAATTCCATCTCCTCCATTTCTTTTCACAATACAATTCCTTAATAATACCAAGCCATTAGAAGAATTCACACTAACTCCATAGCCTAAAGGAATTAAAAAAAATTAAGAAAGTGAAAAACAAATACATTTAAAAAAGAAATAATAAGCAGTTGCAAATGACATAATTGCAAGTTAGTTAATTATATAAGTTAATTTTAATTAAAAAAAATATATAAGGATATCTATAACTATTGTTGATATTTGAACAGCAACATACCACAAAGAAACTGATCAGATAGTCTTAACACATGAACAATTTTAAAATTTAATATAATTGCTTTAAAGCATGGGTGAGCAATTAACCTTGGATAGAAAAATAAATATTTTATTTCCAATTATTATTATTCATTTGTTTCTTGTCTAGATGAAGTCTGTATGCACTGATATTTGATTTATATCAGCCTATCACTGTTAATCATATTCTACAGGAATCCAACAATTTCTTCACACTCATAATTTTCAAATATAAAAGTTAGATTGTCTCTTGTCTGTAGATAGGTATATCAAATTTCAAGAAAATCTATTCGTAAGCTCAAAAGTTATTAGGAGAAGACAAACATCAAGACTGAAAGGTTTGATAAGCCTCACTCCACTAGTATTAAAAAAAAAAAAAAAAAAAAAGCAACAAGAATTTTAGAGCTTTTTAATATCTAAGAAAAAAACAGTCACAGTTTGAAACTGCCACTTTATTCAATATTGAAAATTCATCTATATATACAATGCCGTTTATTTCGTAAACCTCTTTTACAGATAATCTTACTTCATACCAAACTACAAGTTTGTTGGCTTTCAAGAGATGAATTTAATAACATAATATGCAGAGTTTTTGCAAAGAATTAATGAATTACGAGGGGATTATTTATTTTTTTATTTTAATTGCATAGGATTTTATTTTTTTATATCTTTTTAAGATATTTTTAATCTTATAGGCATGCTATTATGAAAGCAAAATATATAATTTCAAAATGTTGCGTTTTGTAATATTTATAACAAAGACATAATGTAAAACCTTACCTCTATTATTTTCAATGTTACTGTGAGAAATGACAACATTTGCTTCAGGTTCTGTGAGATTAATGGCATTGAATGCAGAAAAGCTTATATTAAGGTAACCCATTTCTGGCGCAACACCAATTGATTCAATTGCTGAAGTTAAATTGCCTGTTTCATTGTATCCAGCATAAAGGATATCAATATACTTCAAGTGCGATAAGGATTCGTGTACTGTTAATGTATCATCTAATAGGGGTGGCTTTCTGAAGGGTGTATGTTCAAAATAGATGCCTCTCCAATGGCTTACATTTGGATTGACTGGCATTGGATCACACATAATTCCGAGATCAAGGTGATCATCTAAGAGAGAGACCAAAAAAATTTAGTTAACTTAAAAAAAAAAAAAAAGAGAGAAATTAATTTTTTTAACTTAAATTTAAATTATGAGTAACCAGTAATAAGTAAAATTCTATAAATCATGTATACATATGGTTCTTTTTTTTTCTGAGCTTTTCTTTTTGTTTATAAATAAAAAATAATATTTCTCATTTAATAAAATTTAATATTAGTGATCAGATTACTATACAGATAAGGAGAAAAGATAAAACACAAGGTCCTTAAGATAAAGTTGGATAATTCATAGATAATATTAAAAGACACATCTCAGACCATTAATCATATAAATGCGCACACACAAAAATAGAAATTACAATGAGATTTTAAATATCTAATACTAAAAATTTCTACAGAAAACAAAATATATATATATTATGTATTCATTAACTGATTTAAATCATTGATGAAACCAGATGAGAAAGGGAATAAAGAAAAGCTTAAAACCCTCAAATGTCAAATAATAAATGTTGAAGGATAAATCATTACCATTCATATGAAATGATTTTCTAACTTTTAAAAACAGAAATAATAATTGAACTTTGACCGACCTTTGATCGTCTCATTCACCTTTCTGTTGACTTATAGTGAAAATGAGATAACTGTAGCTTTATTCAAGTGGATAACTAACTACAGGTTCACTTTACGGGCTCCAAAATAAAGAAAGCCTAGTTCACATTTGCACTGCATATTCTACATTTTTGTCATCTTTCGTTATTAATTTAGGATTTTACTAAATTTCCATTCTATGGCTATTTGGAACTATATCTTATTGTTCTAAACTCCACAGAGTAAAAGCTAGAAAAACACTATGTCTTCATATAAAGCTTTTAAACTGTTCTGCAACAGGCCAAGTGGGGGGGGGGGAGGAGTGTTTTAGGCTTCCAACGATTCTCGACCAACATGACTAATTGAGGTCAGAGGGTCAGATCAAAGCTCACCCGCATTTAAACCCTGAATAAGAAACCTGGTACCTATTTGACAGAGGGCTGGGTGAACACTAGGTCCGTCTGGAGGAGAAAAAATCCCCCGCCTGGAATTGAATCTGGGCACATCCAGACTAAACCACTGGACTATCGGCCCCACATTTTTTTCATATATGTTCTACAAAATTTCCATCATATTCTTAGGTTGGGGATAGCTGTTGGCATTTGTCTTGGCAAGCAAACCATCTTGGGGAAATGTAGGTTCAACATGATGGTGCTGCATCTCATTTTGAATCAGTTTATTACTTCTCCTAAACAACAATGTATCAATTTTGTCATATATTTCCGTCACCAATTCTACGGTTTCCATATAATCTTCTCTTGAGCACATTGTATGGCAGAGCTTCCCAACAAGGGTGCTGCAAGAAAATTCTAAGGATGCATCTCTAATCTCCTTATTTAACCAAATGATCTAGACAAAATTTTAGGCATCAAATCATCTGGGCAACCATGAAATACACTCTATTTCATTTTAACAATGAAGGCTAATAAAATATTAATTCACAATGAGTTCAAATTAAAAAAAATTTCAGGATTTTTTTTTTAACATAATATTTCAGAATATTTTTAAATGCTTAAAAAGACTATTAAACTCATACGTAAATCATAGGTTATTTCAAAAGATTCCATTATAGCAAAAAAAAAAATAATGGTGTAGGCCTACAATGAAATTTTAGGGACAAAGGTTTGCGTACTACGGAATTTGGCAAATATAAGTGTGCCATGAAGCAAAAAAAGGTTGAGAAACACTGTATGGAATCAGCAGTGGAAAAAAAAAAATATACTTAGAATTCATGAATAATGAATAACTCTTTAAGTCCCTGTGAAAGTTGCCTTCACACCAAAACCAATAATGAAAAAAATATTACAAAAGATCTGAATAAATACACAACTTCACAAAAGGAAAAAGCTTCAAAAGATCCTTCCAATCATAATGTTGAGGCTTCGTGCACATAATATTATTTAGAAAAGAATTATAAAATTCTGACTTACCACAAACACCACTTCCTACTTTTTTGGAGCTCCAGTCACACTCCTGAAGAGTTGCAGCATTTCTTAAACAGGATGGGCGTTCATACAAAATTTGACTCGAATCATTATTTCGATCAAACCATTTGTAAAAATGGCCACCTCTGAATCCCAACTGTCTACAGGTGACTTGCAAATCAGCTTCAGTCCAACTGCAAGAAAAAATAGAAAAAGAAAAAAGATTATTAATTTAAAAAGCTGTAGTTGCTTGAACCACTATTCAATGTTTGATTCCATAATTTGCATTTATTTATTAGATAATATGAGAGCTCTGGTATCCAACCACTGCTAGGAGATACAAAATACACGCTATAAGTTGTAAGTGCGATTTTACTTTGCAACTCTTACCATGAGAGAATTATGCTTGATAGAATGATTTGGGAGTTACAGTTTCAGGTATTTTTTTTGAAAAGAGCCAATTTAAGGAGTTAATCTGAGTAGTCCTTTCTTTTTAAGTTTATGGAACCTTTCAGTACAAGAAATGATTTTAGTTAAAAGCCCTGCAGTAAATTGATTGGTGCATGAAGAACTATTTTTGGAACTGTCTTTTCATTTCAAAGACAATCATGTTCCATTACAATTATAATATTACATTCTTGCTATTATATTGTCTTCCACCTTTCAATGAAATACTGCCTAAATATTGGAAAAATACTTTAATAATTCTTGACTTTTCAACTCGACATCTTATTTCCCCATTTTCTCATTAAAAAAGATTACAGAACCAGACAAATGTAAACATTGTTTTACATAAAATTTTGGAGCTTTTATTAAAACGTGGAATAGGAGTAAAGGTTTTCTATTGGGTCAGTTGATTATAAGATTAATGACAAAATCAATTAATTTCACAAAGTTTTATAGAGTTTAAAAAGTTGCAAGTGATTTACTTAACCAATATAATCTATGATTTCTACAGTATTATACACAATTATTTGTTATTTAATTTTGAAAGGATGTTTAAAATTTTCTCATTTAGTAACCATATATGAAACTAGAAAAACAATGTTTGTTTCATTAGGTCACTCCGGTGGGGTGCCTTCACTCCTTCAGTAATGCTGCCTGTATGACGTAAATGAGTAAGTAAATCGGATGCTGTGTTACAAAACCTGGAATCCCATGGTACTCCACAAACAACTATACCAAGTGTAAGTGACAAATTTCATAGGCCTATTATTATGTTGTACTTATAAATTTTGCTAGCAAACATTTCAGTTTTATTTTTTTCTCTCTCTCAATGCTCATCCATATCTTTCTCCATGAGGAAGAGAGAGCGTGTTTTCTTGAACTTTGATTAGAAAACGTTTCTGAGGGAAACTGACAAGTGTTGACCGACTTTTAGGAAAAAAAAGAAACTAACTTGACACTGAAAATTCTCTTAAAAGAAAAGGGAACTTAATCAACTTTTCTCAGTGTTAATCTTTTGCTTTGAATCATTTTTCTTCAACTCTGAAACTTTCTTAAAAGAAAAAATTGTGTGACAAATTTTAACATTTAAATCCCTATTTAACCATTATTAATCTTGTATTTTACGGCTCTCCCTTAAATGGAAAGGATATTAGCGTAATAATTTTCCTTTAATATTTACTTGGCATTATTCATATATTTAGAACTTTCTTTAAAAAGAAATAAAAATGTGTGTGTGATTTTAGTGAAAAAAAAAAAAGCTCAATGCCATGTTTTCCTGTATTGTATCTGTATTTATTCCATTAATCAAACTTAACGTTATAAACCTTGTGTGTTCCTTAGATCTTAGAGTGGTCTGATTTTTTTTATTATTATCATTTTTTTATCACTTTATCTTATATATTTTTTTTTGTATATTTCTATAATGAACTGATAGCAGGGTTGCTTTTTATTTGTTTTGTTTGTTTTTGTTCACTGAGAACCTTATTTTCTTCTTTCTCGTGACAATCCTTCCGCAATGAGGAACACTCGATGTCAACATTTTGCCTTTATAATGGAAGTTAGCGGCCGTTCCGGCATGACCGAGCAGTCTAGACGGTGGTCTGCCGTGCGGCCGTTGTGTCGGAACCTGGGTTTGAATCCCGGCGTCGGCATGGATGTTTCTTTCCTCTTCTGTGTTTCTCTCTGGGACTTACTATCTCAGTGTTTTTCTGGATGTAATGTGAATCTCGTCCCCCCCCCCCCTTCTTGAACTTTACTAGCTCCACCGTGACGGTCGTCGTATGGTGCTAGTGTCCGTGTTCCTTAGTTAGCTCAAATCGACGTAAAGAAGAATGGAAGTTAGCGGATTTCAAAGCAATAACTATTCTTAAAATATTTTTTGGGAAAAGAAATATCTAGTCTTAATTTTTTTTAAATATCTAGATAATTTTTTTCAAACTTTTTATGAGCATTTCTTTAAAATATCAAATTATAAACACAAACACAGAAATAAAGTTATGATCTGCCATCAAGACAGAATTTTTTTTTTTTTATTAGTTCTTACTATTTGTGTTGTATCATTCATTGTACAGATTTAAATATTTATTTATTTATATCTAAACGAATGTTGGATGACACAACACAAATATTAGGAATTTATGTTATACAGTATATTATGTTTTTTAGCCAGAAATATTTATATTTATAAAAAAAAAAACAACCTTTGAATATATGTGTAACTTAGAGAAAATACAAATGTTACACCCGTTACTTTGAGTATACTACCTTAGAGAAATTACATTATACAGTAGAGTCCCGATTATCCGAGTTAATGTGGACCAAGACTAACTCGGATAACCGAAAAACTCGGTTAAAGCGAAAATTGTAAATAAAATAATCGTGTAGGTTTAAATGTATATTTTAACAAATACAAAAGTTATACAGATACACCACATGCAATTCATATTGTTACGATAATTAAAGAGTTCTTTTACTTAAAAAAGTTCTTAATTGTTTTTTGTTTTACGTTACTTTGGCGTTTTTCTGCAGCAATGTTTCGCCATTTTTTAAGGATAACAGGATTGCTGGTGTCGCTTCTTCTTGTTGTTCTACATATTCAATAGCACTTTCGATAGCTTTTAATCCATCTTTATAGGAGATTTTCATATGTCGATTTTCATCGTCACTGTCTGCATTATCATCGCAGATTCATTTTCTTTATTGACGATCGTTTCATCTGTAATGTCTTGTTGTTCGTCAGCGTTTATCCAGTCACGTATATCCTCTTCGTTGATTGGTGAGATCAAGTTCAGAATTTTTTTCGGTAGTTTTAAAAATGGAAAATGTAGAACCAAAAAAAAATCATAGAAATATTTGATAGCTCGGTTAAAGCGGAAACTCGGATAATCGGGGTTTTACTGTAATTATTTAAACAGACATGTTGTACATACATATATGTATATCATTTTCTTGATTTCAGTCGTTTGATTACTTGTTTATTTTTTTTAAAAAATGATAACTCTTAACAGAACTTTATTAGTAATATTAACAATGAATGATTTTTTTAAAACTGAACAGAAAATATCTCATCATTCACTTGAAAACTTGCAACGATAAATTTCGAAATACTAGTTTTCACTTTATATTGGCCACGCTTTCTCGTATTATTACCAGAAAATTAAATGTATTAAGAATCACTTGATAGTAATTGAAATTACAAATTTTTATTTCCATTAAATAAAATTCAATACAAAATATTATTATAATACAAATTTAACGTGTCGTTAGAACAAGATTCGAAATAGCCAACTATATCGAACACAAAAAAATAAAACGCCGATCAAGCATTAAAAATACACGAAAACCCTAAAAACAGTTTACGTACGTTTCAAAACCGCAATGTCGTGGTTTCTTTCTCAAAACACATCATTTAAAAAAATAAAAACCTCTCCTATCTCATGTAAAATATTATTGTTAAGAGTGAAATTTTGGCCTATTTTGCTTTGGATAAGAAACAAAACAGGGAAATAACTGATTTTACTTACTAAAAAGCAAATAATCTTAAAAGTGTTCTCTTTTTATCAAATGGCTATTGTTAAATTCTTAGGTTACTACAGAACTAGGCATGATTATACTGCTGTATAGTTTTCTATTTAATAAAGTACATTGATGAATTATAAATATTATTTTTATATGAGAAACAGTTTTGTTTGAAGATCATCTTATGAATTTTTTTAAAAAATTAAAAAACAAACAAACAAATCCAAACAGTAAACTTTTTTTCCTTATAAATTTTAAAAATTGAAAAGTAAAAATAAATCAACTATTAATTAACACTGAGAAAAAAATTGCATTAAAAGTGCAAGAGATAATATGAAAACACAAAAGTTTAAACTCACTTTGTTATTTATTTTAAAACAATTTACGTGAAATTTATAATTTTAAAAATAAAAAAACAAAGTATTTATTTATTTGAACTCAAAGCCACGAGCATTACATGTTTCATCACAACACTTAAACCACTCAACCACTGGGACTTATAAAAATTATTATGTAAGAGTTTTTCCTGTTGTTTTCTTGAAAAATAGGATCAATGGAACACAAAGCCTAGTTAGTCTTCGTATTTTGTCTTTAGATTTACCCCCCCCCCCCCAAATTATAATCAATTCCGTTATCTCAACCTGGCGACTTCAATAAGAATGATACAGAAAATAAGAAAAACTCAAAAACTTTAAATAATTTATTATATTTAAAATTATTTTAAAATTTAGATGTATTTCCAGTGTCATGTACATGTATTAAGATCTACATGTATTATACTACTGCTATCAATGCAAGTAACAAAGAAATAAGCTCCAGAAACTCACTTTTTCATCAATAAGTAAATAAATAAATATCCAGTCTCAAACACAGTTCTGATAAATGATTATTATAGAAAATGCAGAAAATGAACAAATAAATTTAAATTTCAGGAATCTGGTCTCTCTGGAACTTTCTCCTGATTAATTGTAAAAGTGATTGGATTATTCAGGACAGAATTTGCAAGAGAGCCCCAAGAAAAAAATTATATTTATATTAGATTGTACTTGTGCCATAGGTAATAAATACAGAAATAAGTGGTACTGCAGTCGACTGCTTAGTAGTATTTATCTTAATCAAGCAAAGGCCTGTTAAAAGATACTGCTTCACAAAATACTACTTTTTTTAAAAAAACAATGCAATAATAAGCAGTTAAATACATTCCTTACCATTTTGCTCAGCAGCTTTTTTTTTTTTTTTATCAAAAGTTACATTAAAATTTAAAATAGACATTTACAAATGTCCAGCACTGTTTCTATTCTAATACTGAATAAAACTTAGTTTTACTGCTAGAAAACTAGAAAATGAACAATGAAAATATACAAAAGAAAGACACCTCCGTAAAAAATAAATAAAAAGATAACTGCAAATTGAACTTTTTTTAAATTACTTTTTTTATAAAATTTTGATATTCTAAAGGAATTACTGAAATTAAAAGAAAAAATCAATTTAAATTTTAAAGAGTTCATCATATCTTTGTAATCTTTCCTTCTTATGATGGCCCATATGGATTGCAAGGCTTTGTGAGGTTGTGAAACTTTGGTTATATTCAGCTCACCAGGCGAAAATAGATACTTCAATTGGATACTAATTTTCTTCATGTAAAGGATCGAAGTGTTTTGTTTCATGCTCATTTAAGCCAATACGAAATACAAATCGTTTGAAGCAAAACTGGCACTTAAAAGGTCTTTGTTCGTAATGCAGCTTTCTCTGTATGTCGAGTTCTCATTCTGAGAAGAAAACAGATGGACATAGATGACACTGAAGAATTTTAGGATTTGTGTGCCTTTCAGACTCGTTCTTCTTCACATCTTCTTCCTCTCAGCATCTCTGGGTGCTTTACACTTACATGGTGCAGATGTTCTATTGTCCTGTTTTGCACCACAATTACTTCCATTACTTTTATGACCCCCAGAATTCTGCTTTAAATCCTCTGGCTGTGATGCATTCATATACGATATTTCCTAATGACGTTTCGGGGTCCAAATGCTTACGACGAATAGGCAACTTTAAGTGATGTTCCGTTTTGTAAGCATTCTTTACACTCAAATGGCCCATCATTGAAAAGTACTTTTCTTTCTCTTAAAGCTTTTCTCATATCTTTTGGCTTGGCTGTAGGAATTTCTGCAATCTTTATTTGTCACCAGTTCGTGTAAAGGGCTTTTTAAAATCAGTCTTTATCACATTTTGGTGAGACGATGAGGCACTCATTCCTTCGATAGACATTGAGTCATCAACTCCTAATGACTTAAAAGATACACTTGATCTATCTATATTTACAGAAGCAGCAGTCTGACCAGCCAAAACGCCCCGGGTTCTAATCTTCACACGTGTAAAACGACAGGCCTAGTGATTGGCTAACATTCGACGGTTTACTTGTTTCACAGTTACCTGTTAAAAAGACAGTCTCGTTCGTATTTGGATGTGTAACCTTTCTGATTCCTGTAGTGAATTCTTTAAAGATTCGGTTCTTTAAGTAGGACTTAGATAGCAGTATTTTGAAGTAGGCTTAACATACTGTTGCCATCAGCTTCCATCATCTAATTATCGGAAGTAAGAATAAAGAAAAGCAACTAGTTTTTTCCTTAAAACTAACATTTCTTTTTTTTCCCTTTCTTTCTTTATTTTTATTTATAATTGCATAATTGGGATTGCATTAATAAAGAAGAAAATATTAAGTAACCATGGCAACCGGATAAGACGCTATACGAACTCCGTTGAAACAATTAAAAAGTAAGTTTCAACTGACAATGAATGTTAATTTTGTATCAATTAGGTCTTGTTTAAACTTTTAGTGTTTAGATCCAAGATTTCTTTTAACAAAATACGAACACAAAAATAATAAGGTGATTACTATCAAACTCATGGAAGTTGACGATCCCGTATTTTCGTGATTTCACGTAATTTACGCGAGAATAGTCTCTATCCATGTCTTCTCACAAAATATTGAAACATTTAAATGAATTATAATACGGGGAAATGCATGAGACTTTTACTACATGTTAATATAGTATTAATAACTTGAAATCAGTCAATAAACAAACAATAAATTCATTATGTAGCATTTTCCTAGTGACAAGACATTCAAAATACTACATTTCTTGAGACCTGCTGAAGAGGCTAATGGCCAAATCTCGTAATTTCCGTGATTCCCGCGCAAACGTGATCGTCAAAATAAATGTGTTAGACTATATGTCGTGATTTATTTTTTTAAAAAAATAATTACTTTCGTTTGAGAAGAAAAGCGATATATACCTCGTAGCACAAACTTTGATTTTTATTGTTTAGGATTACGGTATTATATTTTCGTGGATATTTCCCCGTCAACAGAAATAAAATATCTAAATAAAAAACAAAAACAAAACTTACTTACATTCATAAAAGTTTTTTTTTATTTGACTGTTAGAACCATTTACAGGTACTCCTCACTTTACGACCTATCTGCTTAACGACCACTCGCACTTACGACCTCCGCCCTTGAAGGTACAACTTCTATTTCATGGTCTTCATCTCCCTTACCTGGACCCTCTACAGCTCCAGATAACCAAATAAACAAATGATAATATGTACATGTCTTTTTATGAATAAATTTGAAGTTTGTTGCATAATTTTTATAATTTTATAATTTTACAACGATCCTATATTCCCGGCGCAAGCCCCTGGCTTATCGACCAATTCGCTTAACGACGTAGTCGTCGGAACGGAACTCGGTCGTAAAGTGAGGAGTACCTGTACAGGAAATTTCATAACAATTCGTATTCCAATTCATTGTGGAAAAAGAAAGTGGAACGTGATCATGCTTATAACCGACTCTCAAAACTTGCCAAAACACTAATATATTATAAAAAAATTATAGTAGATGACTTATAATTTAATTAAAATATATATATCAACAAACAAAATTCGATACTACAGTTCCTTCGATACTACAGCAAGAAAGAGAGCTTTTTCCTCCTGCGAAGAAACGGAGATAAACACTGTAATTATTGTACACTGAGGTTTCTTTGAAGGACACTTTTTTCCTCGAATACAGATTGTCAAAGTCAAGGTAACGCCAGAACTGCTTTAATTCCAACGGAAAGTCATTGACTTGATCTGTAGGACAGAAGCATTTCCTTTTCTAATTAACTTTTAATCTTTATTAAAGTATTTCTGTTATTTTGTTCAGTAGGAACGGAACGTTATAAAAATGTTGCCCCGTGGCCTTGGGTTAAAAAAAAAAATAATCTTTCTTCGCGGTTCGTCTCGAAGAACTTCATTTTCACTTATTGTCCCAGATAGGAAAATGAAGGCTTCAGGGAAATTCCTTTTTTCTCCATTATTCGTTTGTGTGTAACCGTGTCAGTGTTTTCCTCAAAAAAAGTACCTGCGGTAAATGTTAAAGTAAGTTTTCCCATGACATTGTACTTGTTTTTGTTGAGTGAATCTTCACATAAGAATGAAAATTTTTTTAAGTATCAAAATATTATGTTAAATAACAAATAAATAAATAAATAAATAAATAAATAAATAAATAAATAAATAAATAAATAAATAAATAAATAAATATAAGTCGTATATAATAATTATGGCTGTAAATAGGGTTGCCACCTCGGAACTAAGTCTCACCCGGAGACGATGACTAACCCCCCCCCCCCTAAAAAAAAACAAAAAACATACACACATGCAATTTTTTTTATTCATAGAAATTTACAAATTCAAAACTCACATTCCTACAAATTAAAAAAAATATATAATTCTAATGATTTCGGAGTAGTAGTTTAGCGTTTTTAATAATACAGCTTTGTAGAATTTTCCTTAATTTTAAATCTTTCTTTAAACATAATTTTAACATTTGGATCCATGATGTGCCCTAATTTTAAACAATGTTCTGCAACGTCGGAAATATCTGAATTTTTACTTTCAACCCTCTACCGTGTTCTAACTATAATAAATTTGAGTATTACTTTTTAAGTTTATTTATATTTTTATTATTTATATGTACATATTCAATTTTACTTACACAACCCGGAGAAATAATAATTAAACCCGGAGCCCGGAGATAACTCACTGAAACCCGGAGTCTCCGGGTCAAAACCGGAGAGGTGGCAACCCTAGCTGTAAATCTCCTTATATTAAGACGAAGTTTTGTCAATTACAGTCGGACCTCTATTTAACGAAGTCGCTAAATCCCGAAAAAAAGTTCGTTAAATGGAAAATTCGTTAAATAGAGATTCACCTTTTAAAATTACTTTAAACTACATAAAATAGATTTAAAATACATAAACAATAAATATTATTAAAAAAGTAATAATTTTAACGACATAAAGCATACATTACCAATTATCTTACTAATAAATTCTGTTAATTTTGTCTGTTTTTTTTTTTGAAAAAGTATTTTCGCTTATAGTACGTCTCGCATCTTTGCAATGCACTAAAAACCCCTTCAGTATTTTCTTTAAATTGTAATCCACGTCGGATTGTTTCAAATGATTTTAGCATTTCATCATACGAAGGTTTTTTTGATTTTTGCATCATGATCATTTCCATTTTCATCATCTTCATCGCAATTCAAAGCTGTATTGTTTTTATTTTTCACACTGTCCAAAATATCCGATTCAGTTAGTGTTTCCGAGGTCTCTACTTCAAAATCAAGTGAAAGATAATCATCAATCAGCACATCATCGTTAATTTCTTCTTTTTACCTCATCTGTATCCATATTTCTTTCATTTCCTCTAAGGGAACGTTGATAATAAAAACATTTCAAGAAGAAAAAAAAATAGATACCACGAAAAAGTTCGTTAAATAGAAAATGCACTTCGCTATTTGGAGGTTATTTTACGAAGAAATTAGCAAAATGTTCTTGGTTCCAAAGAAAAGTTCGCAAAATAGAGAAATTCGCAAAATAGAGGTTCGTTAAATAGAGGTCCGACTGTATTTTTATCTTGAAATTATGCTCAGAATGATCGGGCTAGGTCTTAAGTTTTGCATGTTGTTCAGAAATTCAAATCGGATTAAGAGCTGGCGAGAAAATCAGAAAGTAATAATCGGAAAATTTGAGTTCTACTCCAAACGTCGCGTCGTGAAAACATTTTCCTTAAATATGCGGAGATGGCGCATATTTTGTTTTCCGAAGCTAAACGTTGTTTTATGTTTATTATTTATTATAATATTTTATATAAAATGTAAAAAAAAAAATATAAAATTATTGTTGTTGTGTTGTATTTTCATCCATTCGAACTCAGATTCAGACATATCAGTGAACCCCACGAACGCTCACGAAAGGGTTAGTATTTTCTTCAGTTCGGCATTATCTAAATACACCACTGTGCGTTTTAGAAAGGTCGAGGTACCACTGCCGGACGATTTTACTCCGCAGAGGGGTGATACGCTGAGATGGCCACTTTCCTAAGAAATTCTTTTGGACATTTTCGCTTTTAAGAAAAAAATAACGGAGGAGCATTTTTCAGTAGTATTTATTCTTTCCATAAATTTTTCCCGAAAAGCGCAAATAGAACGCAGCTACTAGTAAACTAAAAACTGATAAAAAGTAAACATCCCATCTTTATTTCTCCTCGCCCCTATTTTGAAGAAATCGAAGGAGACCTGACGCATGCGCAAAAGCGTTGAAGGCTCTCGTAAACAAAACCGAACAGTACATATTCTTCCCACAAAAAACAGCTAATTAACAAAACAACAACAAAAAAACAGACATACATAATTTTTTTTTCCCTGTAATTCCATATACTTTTAAGTCTGTCAAAATTTAAAGGAATACTTGGATTCAGAATGCATGAATCCTTAGGATTTGTGAATAATTTTCCGTCTTCATTTTAATAAGACGCTTCTAGGAAGAATTACTGCCAACTGCTTCAGTAAATGTAAGAAATAATCTTTAAGTTAAAAGAAAATATTGTTTCGAAAAGAATTTAACATTGAAAACTTTCCAGTCAGCTTATTATTATTATTATCTCGAAAAAGTTTCAAACCATGGGTTTCCCCAGCTAAGACAATATGGCGGGTCAAGGACCAAAGCACATATTGCCAAGTATTATTATTATTATTATTATTATTATTATTATATAGGACACTACAAAACAATGTGTATCACAGCTGCCAGTTCTTTAGCTGGTGTTGGCCTTCAAACGCATCGAATTCTTCCCAAGAATCTAGGATGTCGTAATGTATCGGCGCAAAATATGTGCTGATCCAAGCAGTGCGGCTTTTTGGAGTTGACCGATGGAGATTTTGTCAATATTTAGATCTTGTAAGTGCTTACCAAGGTTTTTTGGTATAGCACCCAGTGTGCCGATAAGCACTGGAACCACCACTGCCGGCTTGTGCCATAATCGTTGAACCTCGATTTTTAGGTCTTGATACCGTGTGATTTTTTCCAGTTCTTTTTCTTCCACTCTACTATCACCAGGTATGGCTATATCAATTAGCCATATCTGTTTCTTTTCTATCACTGTCAAATCTGGCGTATTGTGTGCTAAGATCTTATCTGTTTGAATTCTAAAATCCCACAGTATTTTCACGATATCATTTTCAATCACATTGTTTACTGTATGTTCCCACCAGTTGTTTGTTGTTGCAATGTGATAATTTTTGCAGATGTTCCAGTGAATCATCTTTGCAACTGCATTATGCCGCGTCTTATAGTCCGTCTGTGCAATTTTTCCACATGAGCTGAGAATATGATCCACTGTTTCATCAGATTCTTTGCACAATCTGCACTTTGAGTCCATTGACGATTTTTCAACTTTTGCTTTAATTGCATTTGTTCGTAAAGCTTGTTCTTGAGCAGCTAGAATTAAGCCCTCTGTTTCTTTTTTTAATGTTCCATTTGTAAGCCAATACCAGGTCTTATCCATATCTACTTTTCCTTTGATGTTTTTAAGAAATTGGCCATGTAATTTTTTATCTTGCCAGCTTTCCATCCTTGTTTTAATTACATTTTGTCGATAATCTTGTTTTGTTTTATTTACTTTTAGTAAATTTTGTTTTGTAACTGCAATAAGCATTTGTTCTTGACTGCTTTGAACATAATCTGCCAGTGCATGTTTTTCTTCTTCTACTGTTTGTTTAACTTGCAGTAATCCTCTACCTCCAGTTTGACGGGGTAGGTATAATCTATCAATGTCACTGCGCGGATGCAGTGACATTATTATTATTATTATTATTATTATTATTATTATTATTATTATTAAATTATTCAACAAACTTCAAATTTATTCATAAAAAGACATGCATAGGTACATATTATTAGTAAAAAGTTTAAGCACGACCTAATTGATAAAAAATTAACATACATTGTCAGTTGAAACTACTTCTTAACTAAAAGGAAAAAATATCTGATAAATTATGTGTAGCACTACTTAAATATTTAGCAACTAAATATTAATAGTAAAAAAATAAAAATGAACTGAACAGTATCTTGCGAATTCCAATCATTTAAAATCATTCATATACTTTTTATATGCTAACTTTTAAATAATAAGTAACTTATGTGAACCTTAATTAATTACGTAAATTCTGTGTGTGTAAATACCTAAAGAGTGAAATTCAATAATGATAAAAAAATAAAAATATCCAAATAGTCCCTTTTAAACTTCGAACTGATTTTTTACCCCAATTCTTTTTTAATCTTTTAATCAGGAAGCAGTCACATGTTTATATATAATCTATATATATTATGAGTGATCGTAGAATTCTGAAGTTCATACAGGCAAATTTTTTGAACCAGCATTACCTCTATAATTTTTCTTTGTGTGATTTTTTTTTTAATTCAATGATGGTTACCTCTGCAGGGAAATTAGATCATTAATGCAATATTTTATCATTTTGAACATTTTAATTGCCTTCACTATGCAGAAACATATGCTCTGATTTGTTAGAACGACGTTACTGCATCTCATCTATTACATTGTCGAAACTACTTTTCAGCCATTTGGTTCTCGTTAATATTTTAACAGAAATATTATCGTACACCCTTTCGTCACCAAGAGATACTTTGGCCAAATCGATGATGAATAAGTCGAAAGACAGAATTAAATCTGTTTTGCTTCCTTTCGTGAGGTGCCACTGAATATGCACTGGATAGCCAGGATGCAGCTGCTATCTGCGAAGTCAAAGAAATCTGTGATAATGACCTACAGTATCGAATAACAATGCGTCAAAACGTATATTATACATTTAATGAAAGTTTTTAAAGAAATCTAAAAATCTGAATCGCGTGCTTATAGACGGATAATGTATTCCAGTTTTATTTCTCCGTTTTAAACGTTTAGAAGTACATGACAAAATTTATTCGAAATTTTAGAAGTTTTAGAATTCCCAAATTGTTGAAATTCTCCAATTCTTGGACGATATATATCTATTATAAATAGACATATAATATAAAACGAGACCGATTCTGATTGTAATAAAACAATGCTAATAACTCGCTGAAAAAATCTGAACAATAGGCAATCTGAAAAAAACTTATAATTATAAAAGTTTAAAAATTTCGGCAGCAAGATTTGCCACAACAAAGCAATGACAGCAATGCTTCTACTATAAAATTAGTAGCAACATCTAAAGAAATTAAACAGGAAATATGACTACTGCTCTAAACGTAGTGGCCCTATCATATTTTTACGAAGTTTTTTTTTTTTTTATTAAGGAGTTTAAAATATATCAACTATGTATTCTTTCATTTAAAATCTTCTAGAACGGTATATATTACATTAGTTTTGAAGGTAGGTTTGTTTTAAAATTAATTGGATTCATTCTACGATTTATTTACTCCAGTTTCATGTGTGTAAATGAAATGAAAGCTACTTGATAATGAAACGACCTATACAGTGACCGGACACAGAAACAGCTTCACTTTTTGTCATGAGAATTGTAGCCGGAAACGTTCCCACACCAATGTTAAATAAGATCAAGCATCAGTAATTACGGTGTTGTTTTAGAGGTCACTTCACATATGTTTCAAGTGCGGGAATTTGAAAGTAATCAGTTAATTGCACCAGACAACCTATAAGTACGTTGCTCACCCAAGCAAATCAATAAATCATTTAGAACGATAAACAAACTCTTAATTAGACGGTAACTGATTTAAAAGTGATTCTTTATTTCTTCAAAGCTTAAGATATATATCAGATTTAGGTATAAACAAGAAATTTTGCAGCTGGTGAGGATGGTTTAGCTATTGACTTTAATTTACGGAACGGAATTTAACAAAAACAAAACTTGATGACACTATGGAGATCCTTTATTTATTTATTTATTTATTTATTTATTTATCCAACATCTACAATATGTACTTATAATTGTATTTCCGGATCTTCCTCTATCATTTCTCTTGTTTTCCCAAAATACGCGCTTCTTCATGTGAAGCAACAACACTGGATTCAGAAATGTTATAATAAGCTCAAGAAATACTCAACACCTTCACCAAGTGCCATAAAATTTAAATAATACGTAATTTATAATGCGAAGTTTTTAAATTTTTTTTCTTCCCGAATGCCTTCTTTGCATATTTAAATATGAAAAATAATTATGCTTTCTATTATTTATTTATTTTTTTTCAAAATTTAAATCAAAATAGGTAATTAAGTCGCTTCACAGCAGTTTTCGCTTGAGTTCATGAAATACATAAATAAATGAGAAATACGAAAGGGGGAATTTGAAGCAATTGTAATTGAGGGATGCAGGCTGATCCATTCTTGTGACAATGGAGGTGTCAAGGATACAATCTACCGGATACTTATTCAAACGGCAGGTGGTCAACGCTGTCATGTATTGATTATATTTCCAATTCTTTGGCTGCTGAACTATCAACAGTCACAGTGAATTTTTCTTTAGGAAATGCTTAAATGTAATACGTAACTGTTAAGAGCTGATCTGTCTATAATTTTCATTAGAATTATATTTTCCTAACTTAATTGACAGACAACCTTTTGCACTTTACAACCAAAATGCATACCGATTGCATATTGCCTTGATAGTTCTAAAAGATAAACAAACAAACAAACAAAGGCGTATTTACGTTACAGTACATCTCAAAACTTATGTCCGAGATAACGTCCATTGTTTACCGTTTGCGTTTATATTCCTGTACAATTTCAGGCAAAAAGTACTCTTCAGTAGTCGGAATTGACTGTGAGGGAACGGATTTAAAAGCGATTTATTAAAAACATTATCAGTACGGCCAAAGATGAACCTCCCAGAATGCAACGCAGATGATAGATTTTCCTTTCCTGGCCTGTCGGTCACATTCAAATGTAAGAGAAAATGGCGGTCGTTGATTCACATTCAACATTTCGATGAAAAAAAGGTCTCAAAAATCAAGTAGGGAAATTATTCTTAACGTTGCTCGTCGATTTCAAGAAGATGTATATGAGATTTTTGATATTTTCTATTTTTGATAATTGAGATTGATATTTTCAGCGGAGCTTACGGCATTGATACTGGAGAAATTAGTCAATGATATGTGTTTGCGGGTCCAACTTTCGCCGCGACGATAATAGTAAGACTGAAGCACTGATCAACAACGCTACTGTAACTGGTTTTTAAAACAAACGAGTTTATTATCACAACTCAGGATTACCCCTTCAGTAAATCGGTTCATCGGCATGATGTTGTTCCTAACAGCAACACTAATTTTGACAGTTCTAAAGATATCGATAAAGAAATTTCCTATCAGCAAGTTTTTGAATTTGCGGACATAAGCATCTACTGATGATTACGAATTTTCAACACAAATTGCAGCAATGAACGCCTTATTTCTGACTTTATTTTAAAAGGGTGTTATCAATATTTTGAGACGCACAGTAAATCTGTTAATAAATTCAAGCGATATTGGTGTAGCATTTTAAAAATCTTCAGGATTATCGTCGGAATCAATGTGGGGCCTGAAATGCCAAAATAAACAATAAAAACTCGCCAAAAGGATAACTGGCGAGAAAATTCATGTGCACGCTACACGCGGACGCTATAAATTTTTTTAGCGCATACAAAAATCAGATTGCGCAAATAAATATTAATAAAGGGGGATACCAAGTTGACTGGGAGGAAATGGAACCTTCATAAATCTAAGCTAAAAACATAAAAACACATTAAAAATAATGAAAAAGAAAATTCATGTGCTGGGCTCTGCCAGCCTCAATGAATTTCTTATGCGCATGTAAATAGAGAAAAAGCGCCTAAAAATGTCTAAACACATAAAATTTGAGACCAATATACAAACTGACATCTCAAGACAGCCTGTTTTACGCTAACTTGGCGATCATCAGTTGAAAGTAGTCAGAATGAACAAAGCAGGTCTCATAATGGAGGTGAGACCAAGTTGTTTACTAAATGACATCCCAGTACAGCTGTTTCACGCTAATATGGCGATCATCAGTTGAAAGTAGTCAGAATGAACAAAGCAGGTCTCATAATGGAGGTGAGACCAAGTTGTTTACTAAATGACATCCCAGTACAGCTGTTTCACGCTAATATGGCGATCATCAGCTAGGAGCAGTCATCAGTAAACAACCAGGTCTCGGTACACGGGTCTCTATGAAATATCGTCAGAATCAATGTAGGAAAGCTAGTTTTGGGCGAGTTTTTTTTTTTATTTTTTTTCTTCGATATTTCCTATAAGCCCGTGTACCGAGACCTGGCTGTTCTACTGATGACTGCTCCTAGCTGATGATCGCCGTATTAGCGTGAAACAGCTGTACGTACTAGGATGTCATTTAGTAAACAATTTGGTCTCGCCCTTTATTAATCTTCAGGATTCTTTGGCGAACGCTGTACAATGGGAGATAAAACGTGAAATGAGACGTGGTTATAACTTTCAGTCTTTTTGGCAAAACAATACAAGTTCCATATTGTGAAAAAAATATGATATTTCACAGTCAATTTAAAAATTAATATTAGTAAAAGTTTATCAAATTTCAGTTTGCTTGCTGTTAAGGTCTAGCAAATAAGAACTGATAATTTAGGACGGATCTACTATATAATGTCTAACAGATTGTTGACGATCCCGTATTTTCGTGATTTCACGTAATTTACGCGAGAACAGTCTCTATCCATGTCTTCTCACAAAATATTGAAATGTTGAAATGAATTATAATACTGGGAAATGCATGAGACTTTTACTACATTTTAATATAGTTTTAATAAATCGAAAACAGTCAATAAACAAACAATAAATTCATTATGTAGCATTTTCCTAGTGACAGACATTAAAAATATTAAAGTCCTCGAGACCTGCTGAAGAGGCTAATGGCGAGATCTCGTGTTTTTCGTAATTCTCGCGCAAACGTGGTCGTCATCATCCATCTGTTAGACATTACATACAGTAATACCTTGAGATACGAATGCCCCAACATACGAATTTTTTGATATACGAAGAAAATTTTCATATAATTTACGCCTCGAAATACGAAGATATTTTTGAGATACGAATAGCTAGTACAGCTAGATGTTGTGGATCTGGTGCAGAAGCATGCAGAAGAACTCACGACGGAAGAGCTGAAGAAGTTACAAGAGATGACGCACTCAGAGGTGATGAAGGAACTCAGCAGTGAGGAGGAGGTCGAGAAAGAGGAGGTGCTTTCTTCACGTGAAATTCGTGATATCCTTGCTGAGTGGCAAGAAGTGTCCGATTTTGTTGAAAAGAGACACCCGGAGAAATTGTCTACAGGGAGAGCCAGTGCATTGTTCAATGACACGTGCCTTGCGCATTTTAGAAACATTCTAAAAAAGAGACAGAAACAGATCTCTCTTGATCATTTCCTTTGGAAAAGATCACGTCTTTAGTGGCGATACACCCACTGCAACTGAGGCCAAAAGGGCCAGACTTGAGAGTGGCAGTGACAGTGATTAGTCTTAGTGTAAGTAAAAAAATAGTATATTTAATAAAAAATTGTAGTACATTTATATCATGCATACAATAAACATTGTATTAATCTTATATTAAATCTATATTTGGTTGGTATTTAAAGCATGTTAAATTATTTTTTTGCGGGGGTAAATTCCTATCACTGGAACAAATTAATTCTATTTCCATTAATTTCTATGGGAAAAATTGATTTGATATACGATTTTTTTGATATACGAATATCGTCACGGAACGAATTAAATTCGTATGTCGAGGTACCACTGTATAGCGATTTATGAGGCAGATAATCCCTGTCGATTTAATTTTGTTATTTCTTATTCAGTTACTTCATATTCAGCTAAGTTTATCACAAGGTCTTTGAACTCGGAAGAACATTGGGTTTCTCAATTCATATCGAGACGGATTGTCAGTCACTGCGTATATCACTACAATCTACGGCAAAGCCTTAGTACACAAGGAAGGATGACAGTGAAAGAGACGAAGGAAAAATCACTCCAACATAGATGATTTCCGGAATTAAATAGAAATTTTTTTTAAATCAAATTAGGAAACAATTCTGGCTAATAATAAAGGTCAGACGTTAAGTAAAAAGAAAGAGAGAAGGAATAATTTTTAATTTAAAGTAATGAATCTAAATTATTAAAATAGGAATATTTAAGAAATTTTGAATAATCTTGATAGCTTATTAACGCTTGAGATCTAATATTCTAATTCTTCTAATTTGTGCAAGTATAAGAAATATTATTATTATTATTATTATTATTATACATTTTGAAACACAGTCAAAAATTCGCTGACTGGAGCCTTTAGTAGTTACAAGTTTCAGCCAGAAACCTAAGTATCCACCAGGTATCTGCGCAATATATATGATGTTCCAAGCAGCGCTGTTTTCTGAAGTTCTGATGTTGTTATTTCAGACAACTGCAATTGGTTCAAATACTTGGTAAAATTTTTTGTTCCAAGTGTTCCTATGATGATGGGGATCACTGTCGTGTGTTTCATCCAAAGCCGTGTTGTTTCTATTGCCAACTCCCTGTATTTTATAATTTTTTCCTGTTCTTTATCTAAAATTCTTGCATCTCCAGGGATTGCAATATAAATTATGAAAATAGTTCTATTTGTTAATACTGTTATATCTGGCGTATTATGATCCAGGTGTCTATCAGTTTGAATTCTAAAATCCCACAAGATTTTGACGTCTTCATTTTCTAAAACTTTTTCAACTTGATGTTCCCATGAATTTTTAGATGCTGGCAAGTCATATTTTTTGCATAATGCCCAGTGTATTAATCTGGCGACCCTATCATGTCTGCTTTTATAGTCCCATTAATAATTATTATTATTATTATTTGGAGTTATAGACTTTCCCATGGTTTTTTTTTTTTTTTTTTTTTAATGTGTTCTTGTTAGTTATTTTAAGTTAAGACAGAATCAATTTTTATAGTTCTACATACTTCATGGAAGGATACATTGTAAATATTTCGCTTGCAAAAAAAAAAAAAGCCTTATACATTGTCATGAGTAAAATAAAACCGCATCCCGTTCACCTGAATGACCTTGACCGCGCTGTGATGATTGGGGGTTCTCCGAACAGTCCATGACTTCGAGATTTCAGATTCGTGTCTTGTTGACGACAAATCTACCCCTACTGCTACAAATTCATGTTTCGTAAAAACAAAGAAATAACAAAACTTCTGTTATGAAACTAACATCGTGACTATAGGCACTGCACGTTGAAGATTTAGAAATGAATTTAACTTTAATAAAATCTCGATGCAGCTTTCATTGACAAATTAAGAACGTGAAGCAACAATTGAGAAAGGGCGCGCAAGAGTTTTATCCTGACCTTGGCGAGTCACACTTTAAAATTCATTATTGAACAAATAAACAAGTCGTAAATTCATACATTTATATAAGTATTTTGATGCAATAAGTAAATAAATAAAATCTTGGATGTGCGTATTGTCCCCTCCCTTCTTGAAACTTGTATATTTTAAAGTTTTTCCATATCTTTGATGTAAATATTCTATTTTTCTTGAAATATTATTAAAGAAGCCAGCGGTCCAAGGTTTTTACTTTTCAATTAAAAAGTTGTTATTGTTTTGTTTTGTTTTTAAAATTGTAATACAAGTCGTCTCCTAACTGTCAGTAAACACGAACACATTAAGAGAAATGGGAACTTGTAACTGTTAGTGATGTGAAGAATTAAGAGAATAATTTTTGCTTTGAAGCGAATTTCCATAAGAAATATAGAAAGAAGATATTGCTATGATGTTTTCCGCAATATTGTTTCAATTGAACATAGACGGAAAGACAAGTTGGTTAAAATCAAGGAGTGGGACAATGATAGAAAAAAAAAAAATAATAAGCATTTACAATTTAAAAAAAGTAGCCAAATCCAATTATCGATTAACCATTTCTGGACAATTCTGAAATCCAAACGAATATCAGTAGAAGATTGATAAGAAATCAAGTCAAAGTTATCACTTTTTCAACTTGTTAATTTGTACTGATGCTTATCGTATATTAAACATGTTTTCCCTGTATCTATTTTTCAACTCCTTATGAATTTGTTATAATAAATGGGAATTAATAATAAATGATAAATAGGAATAAAAGAGGGAATATAGTCATGTAAATAGGCTTAATGTAAAATAACTTACTTTCTTGAGTTTGTGCAAAGAGATCTCCATTTTCCTTTGTAGTATAACTGAAGTCTTCCTTGAAGAATGGACGGACCGTCAACCAGACGAAGGGTTTGAGGGTATTTGGAAATATCGGGACCTGGTACGTTTCTTGTCATTACTATCCTGTCGTATTCAGTTCCCTGCGATAAAAATAAAAAAATAAATAAATAAAACTTAAAATAGAAACAGTCATTGTTATACTATTATAAATCCTTGTTCCTTTTCAATATTAGATAGTTTGTATGTATTGCATTTAAAGGTAATGCAATTACAAAATTGAAAATACAGTCCTTTTAAGTCATGCATACATTCAGAGTGACATAGTGGTAAAGAACAGTTTATTATTGAAGCAGGTCGTAGGACTTGTGAGATCCCTATCCGTCATTTTCGAAAGATCCACAACACACAAGATGACTAACGAATTTATAGAATATGGAATGGACCTTTAACCAAAACGTGGAAAAAAATTCGAGTTTGTTGTTTTAAACTCAATCTTAACTGATTTGCTGTAATTAACTGAAGAGTTATTTCTTACAAATAAGAAAATATGAATCAATAATACGGTATCGTTTAAGTGAAATTCAAGTAAAAATTTAAATTTAAATTTTACTGACAAGATGTAAGTAAAAATCCAAAATAACAAACTAGTCAACGGAGTAAATGTCTTTTTTTTTTTTTTTTTTTGGAATATCAAAATGTTACTACATGACTTTAAATATACGAATTGTTTAATTCAAAAATGAAATATAATTTTAAAATAATTCTTCACATCTTTTCTGCACACAATAAATTTATAATCCCCCTCTCTCTCATAATACTGTTAACCGTTACTCATCAAATTTCCAGCCATTTTTGGAGCTACATCATGAAAGAGAACACGAACTTTTAAGTACTGCAAAGCGCAGTCAGCGAAAAACATGTAAATTACGAAATGCGTAGCGGTACACACCAAATATCATCCAGGGTTTTATGAGACCCACAGGCTGCAAGTTTGAAGCACATGAATATGATAGCCACCAACATTTAAATATATAAGTGATGTGATGATACGAATCTGTGTTCGCTGAACGAATACAGAGAATTCCTGATATGATAATTCCCCTTTTAACCTTCAGTAAAGCAAGAAGTGAAGATGAACGGAATCATTGGAGAGAACAGCCAGAAGGCAGACAAGGAAAATGTATCATTAAATGTAAGAAAAAAAATTCATGGATGCTTTATAATTATCTTCAAATAACAAAATTATGTTACGGTATTAAAATATAATCTCTAGAGAGAACTTCTTTTAGAGATTAAGTCCTATTATTAGCATGAAATAGTTTTGAGAGAAATGCAGAAATCTTTTTTCCATCTACTAAATACATGTTTAGACATGAATTTTTGTATGTGTATTCTGCCACATGGAATGTCGGCAACGTCGTAATGTTTTGCTGTTTTTTTTGCTGTATTTCTTGGAACAGATACTGAGGTTGTTTTCCGTTCCCTTCCTCAGGAAATCATAATAATATGGCTCCAAATTAACTAATATGGCTTCTCCAAAGAGGAGAAGAAACAGACAAACACAGGAAAGAAAGGAAACATCCATGTCGGTTCCGGGATTCGAACCCACATTCAGACACACCAGCCTCGTTGCAGGCCGCCATCTTGACTACAAGGCTGTGCCTGAAAGGCCTTATACATGACTATATCTTCAATAAATGAGGCTTTTTTTCCACAAACTTTATCCAAATACAGTTGTTTCAAAAATGTAGATCATCAGTTGGAATCTGTCACCAGGGCCGTCGCATGGGCGGGGCGACCGGGACGATCGCCCTGGGCGCCGCGGCTAGGGGGGCGCCTGATGAAATCTTGCCCAGGGCGCCACGGCTAGGGGGGCGCCGCGGCAACGGTAACAGGAGATTCCGTTTTTTTTTTTTTTTTTTTGGTTGTTGAATGGAGATTGAGGGGGCGCCTGACGAAATCTTGCCGAGGGCGCCACGGCTAGGGGGCGCCGCGGCAACGGCAACAGGAGATTCCGTTTTTTTTTTTGGTTGTTGAATTGGAGATTCAGGGGGCGCCTGACGAAATCTTGCCCCGGGCGCCAATAAACCATGCGACGGCCCTGTCTGTCACCAATAAACAGATGAATAATGGTGTGTTTTTTCGATCCACCCCTACTGGAGAGAAATATACATTAAAATTAGATGTGGTAGTATTTGGAAGTCAAGTAAATATTGGTTAACTAAAGAAGAAAGGAATTGTAGATTAGGATGCAATAACTTAGAGGATTGGAACCATATAATTTTTGAATGTGAAAAAATGAAAGAAGAAAGAAAGGGGTTAGACACAGAAAAAATTACTAATAGGGGTGGATGGTGGATTGCACAGTTAAATCAAAACAGAATTAATAAAGAATTATGTAAATATGTTAAGGTATTTTTAGAGAAAATAGATAAGAAAGAATAAAAAAGAGGTGTAAATAAATTTATATATTAATAACATTATTGTTACTTAGGATGTTACGATTGTAATGTAATAAGGATATTATTATTTTTAATAGTAGTGTGAGTAGATATAAGTTAAAACAAAACTGAAACTGTATAACCAATGTTGTAAAAAGAAAAAAAAAAAAGGTGGAAGAATCCAACTTTTAAAGGGTTAACACCCACATCAAGTAAAATAAATATTATTATATTATATTAATGGTGTGTTTTTTTTAAAGCACTTAATAAGTATTTGAATCCTTTATAAATATTTTGAAATTGTTTTTCTAATTAATAAAAGTATTATATTACTTTCACTAAAATTATGGCGAGAAGTATTTTTTTCTTTGATGAATTAGAGTTTACTTTTATTTTGATCTGCCGACCTCTCTTTACATAATACATCAGGTAAATGACTAACAAACGTACGTATAGCTCAATCTACGGTAGTACTATTTACATAGTAATATATTTCTTGGTTTGCTCAGAATGATCATTTTGAGCAGTGAAGGCCAGTCCACTACGACTGAAGCAAAGAAGCAAGTCTTCAAGGCACGATGTGAGGACGCTTCGCACAAAGGACTAACCAATTTGCGAAAGTGTGAAGATGGGAAAGTTTGCCTCTGTAAGCATATTACCGTTGCAGCTTAGGTCTCTCTATACACCAAGGAAATACGAGAAGTTTTATTACTCAAAAAAGCAAATGGGCGTGTCACGGAAAAGGATTTTTTTTCGACAATCTGAACTTGAAATTTTGTTTTGCTTGGAAGGCCCACAGTCTTCGTTTAAGCTGACCTTGAAAGCAGGGAGCGCTCTGTAATATCCATTTATTTGATAACTATAATATCAAATGTATTTTCTTCATTTGAAAAGGATTTTTAATAATCTCAATCACGTGGCTCGCCATGAGTTTGATAACTTATACATATTTGACAGTCCATCCATTGTTCCAGTGCAAAAAATTCGTGTCCAGTTTCGTAGTACAGATCGGAAATGCTCTGATATGTGACCTCAGAAATTGAAAACAATATCACGAGGGCGGGAAACAAAGGTTTATACTGATGATAAACGTTAAGATTCGCTAAAGTTGCTTCGTCCATCGGCGGTCGCGATAAATCTGGACATTGGCACTACAAAATTTCATTTTGGCTTTGATTAAAATGAATTTGAGAGGATAGACACAAATCTACCACTCAAATTTCAGTCTCCTAAGATATATAATTTTAAAATTAAAATGGTGATTGTGGACGGGCGGACAACAATTGAGTTTTACAGTTTTTGTTTTTTTTATTATAACCATCTTTTCTCTCCCGTGCCGATTAAGTACTGTTACGAATATTAGGATAAACCTATCTTTGGTAGCTATGGTTACAATTCGGGTATTGAAAGTTAAAATAAAATTAAAACAGCGCTACCAGGAAACTGAAAGGAAGCTTCTTAATGTTGAGGTTTCCTTCTAACTACTCTAGGCGTTAAGAACTGATAAACAGGATGATTTTTATTTATTTATTTATTTATTTATTTATTTATTTATTTATTTATTTATTTATTTATTTATTTATTTAAGTGTACGGTAGCTACAGTACTAGTTTAGGCCTAGTTTTTACTCATTATTGGATAAATCTATCTTTAATGGGTCTAATAATGTTCGTTTTTAATTAAATCTATGTTGTAGTGTAGGTAATAGCAATAACCCATCTATAATCACTTCATCTTTTCTTGTTTCCAAAGCATGTCAAGGCGACGACGAACAAAGGCATCTGGGACAACCAGGTTATCACTAATGGAGCCAAAATGTAATACAAGCTATTTTTAATTTGAAACTCCGGTGTTGTTTAACCTACATAGTTCTCACAACGAAAACGAAATACAGGAAACAGTTTTTTTGGAAGCTCCATATTATGCTTGATGCCAATTTGGAAGAAAAATATAGAAAATGCGCACGAAAAGCACTGATTAAAAAAAAATGCATTTGAAAATTAATAAAAATAAAAAGTATAATTACAATTTTTTAAAGGCTTTAAAAGGATATTGTATTTTAATGAGCTGCAAAGTAGACGTATTTTGTTTTAATATTTTATGTTAGATTATAGTTTAAATTTGCTGAGACATGATGGTCTCTTTCTAGACTTATGTATTGATTTGCAAGTAAAACCAACTTCACCGACCATCATTAACTGAGTATATCTAAAAATATCTGCACCACCTGCCTCGATTTAATACTCAACAGAAAACAAGCTAAATTAACAAGCACGGACTTGAATAACATAATGATTTAAATTAATAGATCTTGAAAATATTTAATTAAAAAAAAATATTCTAAGAATAATTTAAAAAGATGGCATCATAATCAAAAGTAAATTAAATAAGTCACAAAAGCCTTAGGATAGCTACATACACGAAAGTAATTATATTATTTTTAATAATTTCAAAAGAGCCTGGTGGCTCAAGCGACAGATTCGATTCCTTAGAAAGTCCGTGGTTTTCCCGTCATCCCTCTCTTCTAGATTCATTCAATCCCTTACAAAATAGAAATTTCTGTCTTTTCAATGAAATAAAGGCCTTCTACATCCCCTATTTTCAAATAGGCGCTGATCGTAGGAGTCACTACTTCTTGATTTACCTAATCAAGGATAAAGAGTGTCATACTCTACTTTTACGGATTTCGAAAATTAATTAAAAATATATTTCAATCAGTTTTAAAGAATATATTTTTTTATCTTTAGTCATTAAAAAAAAAAAAGTATGCCTTGGGGGGGGGGGGGGGGGGGCAGTATTATTTTTTTAGGAAATGACACACAAAAACAAGAACAATAGAGACTGTTGTCCCTTTCACAAACGAATCTAGATTGCCTTCAAAATAATGGCAATTGCCACTCTTCACGTGGGACACAGACCAACCAATAGATATCTTTAACTAGAAAGAGGAAGACAGAGACAAGGAACTGACGGAAATTTCTTCTGGAGCTAACACTATTAAGAATAACTAACTTCACACTTCAGGTTAAAGGTTCTCACGTCTGAATTGTTTACTCGGTCGAAGTTTGACTAAGGACGAAACTCGTTTAAATAGTGTTAATAGGTATCTTAATGGGGTAAATTTATGCGCGAAAGAAGATGGAATTGTTTGGGGAGCTCAAGTTAATGTCAACGGATGAAATGGAAAACTGTTTTTCCCTCTTGCGATATCTTAACAATTTAAATTGATCTTTCTGAGCAACGAAGACTTAATATAACTAAACTATTACTAGTCACCATTTTTCTGTTGCTTTATAAAAGAATCGCTTTAAGGTCCGAGAGAAACACCATGGATCTTATCCTACTCCCAAAAGTCAGAGAAATATATTATTAAATGATTTAAAAAAACTCCAACCAAAAAAAAAAAAAAACCCGGATAATTACTGAGTAACCTCATAAAAATAAAAAGCAAAAAAAAAAAAAAAATCAACTAAATTTTGAGGGCCTCTGTGGGTCTAGGGCCAGTCCAAATGGTCCTTTTGCTCCTACTCTATTACAACATGATGTCATTGTCACCACAAACTGAGAAGCTATTATCATACATTCTTCATTATTTCGCATTTTCCTCGAATTCTGCAATTTTTTGGATCCGACCGTCCGATTTTCGGATCCATACGCAATGGGCTTTACTGCGTATGAACGTTTCGTTGGCACTTTCATGAGTCTCAATTTATTTCACTTTTCTTTAATTACGAAATGAAATTTAGAATTTGTTTCCTTCAGTCAGAGGACAGAATTGTTTAGAAGATATGAGACGTCATTAAAAAAAATACGTCTGCAAACAAAAAGCGGAACAATCTCTAGCACTAGGAAGACGACTTAAAAAACAAGAGAGAAGTTTTTGAGAAAATGTCGGAGAACAAATTACAGTAGACACTCGCTAATCCGGCACGTTCGGAACTTCGGCAGTGCCGGATTACCAAAAATGCCGGATTACTGAGCGCCGTCTAAAAATAGCCGTTATTGCGAGGATAGCGGAAATACCGCTAAAGTAGAGAATCAAAAGGGCTATTAATAGGTATCAGGCCATTTTTTCCGTGTTCTTTTGTAATTTCTCTGATTTCGGTAGTGATGGAAAATGTTAAAAACAAAACAACAAAATATATTTTTATGTAGTATTATATTTTAATACAGTACATACAGTACAGTGTAGTTACTTTATTTCGTACATTAAGTAATATAGTACAGTACTAAGACATTATATATCTACGTTAAGTACGTACATTATTGTTGTTAATACTTATAATACCGATGCCGGATTATCGAATGCCGGATTAGCGGGGTTTTACTGTAATAAGTAATATAAATTGAATGATCATCGAAAGCGAAGTGGTGCCTCAAGAGAAAAAATTGTTTAGTATAAATTTAATTAAGTTGACGTTCTTTAAAAATAATTAAAAGATTGATTTATTAATTCAATTGAAACACATTACATGATTTTTTGCTAAATTTTAATTTTTCTTTTGCGATAACTTTAGGAATAAACGCCAGGTATTTCCTTTTTGTATAATAATAACGATTTATAATAATAATAAATAACACAATTTCTAAGATGTTAATAATTGTTTGACAAGAATACGTTAGTGGAGTTAACCAGATAGATTTGTTAAAGTCGATTCGTAAATTTTCTTTTTTGAACCGCTACAGGAACAGCGAAGAGGAGAATTACTGCTTTGTGGAACCTAAGCACCAACTGAATGACACCAAGGAATCGGAAGAGTGACTGTCATTAACCCATCATCTCCGCTACGGTTTTTTGATCTCCCACCTCTTCCGTTTTATAGTACACTTGTTTCATTCAAAGACTTTTCCACAATCCTCTTTATTCTTCACAAAAGAGTGGCAAGAAACAATGAAAAGGCCTATATTTCTTTTGTTTTTTTTATTCAATTAATAAAGAGAACATGTCTCATGTAAAATTGACAATGTCCAATTTCGAGTTAAGCTCAATTTTATGTTAAAATTAAAAAATAAAATACATATTCTCAATGTTAATTTCTACAAACTTTGTTAGTAAATTATTCATTAAAACTGTTCGAGAATTGTTTATGAGATAGTAAACTCAATTGTAACGGACGGGACCGAGGGTGTGGCGAGTGAGGCATTTGTTAATATTTCATAATTATTTAAGCTTTTTTAAGGTAAAAGTATTCTTAAGATAAAGTAAAATCGATTATTTATTACAAACTTATCGGGAAAAATTTTTAAGGCCTTCAAAACAAGCATAATTTTTTAAACTTCAAGATTATAAAAATTAATGAGATTTTCCGCAAGAAGTCCATTCTTGAAAAATTGAAAATCATTCCTAATGAAATTCGTAAATAAATAATTTAAAGATAAAATAAATAAGTATTAAAAAGTGTGGTATCATCCCAATTTTATTTTTAAATTACGTTATCTTTATAAGAATTCTTAAGTTTCTCACTTTGCTTCAATATTAAATTCGTTCTGAGAACAAACGCAGGCTGCACCATTGAACTCTTGAATATAATTGCAGGATCTTCATATTACTTACATGAGACACAGGAATGAAAAAAACCAAACCGCGAGAACTCTTTTTAGTTTGGTTTTTTTTTAGAAACAAATTATGATGTACTGAAGAACTAAAATAATTAATAACATTGTTTACTGTAAAAAAATACAAAAACAAAAAAACAATAAGATGATTCTAAGTGTTTTTAAAAGTCTTTAAAATTTTAGTTTAATGGATTGTTAACAAATTTGTGTTCATTGTTAATCAGTAGATTAATTTATATAATAAATAGTTCAATCGATACACAGTTTCTTTAAAATGAAGAATACGAATATATTAATAGTAACTATATAAATATATAATATAAATAGCGTAAGCTTTTATTTCACACTGAAGATTGCGAGATTTCGACGTGATATATATTTATATATAGATATTACTATTAAAAAACGTGTTGAATAGTAAATAAATTACTATTCCTTTAAATAAATATGTTGGTTTTTTATTTTTTACTTCAATTGCCTTAATTGTTTGTAGGTTTCCCAAGATGCATTCGCACCATTCTTATCTAAATGGCTTTTTGCCGTTCCAACTAACTTACAGAACAAGCTGTCCTAGACTGCGTCTTCCCCTTCAGCAATTTGAGATATTTCGACGACAGCAATTTTATAGTTTTATTAGCTTTGTTCAGACGAAAGTCTGTTATTATATCACACAAAAATTCGACGTCTTTACGTCTGCTGTGCTACTTTTGTCATTGCTTTGTTTAATCCAAACCTGTGGCTCATCAATAGGGACTTATAATAGATTTAATAAGGAGAGTAAATACATGATATAAAATATGGAATAACTTTCCCTTCTAAGGATAAAGAAAGATGAGATTCACTCGGAAAAACCGTATTTCGTGTTAGGTCTACTGGTGATGGAGAACATTTTCCTGTTTACTTAATCTTATGATTTCTGTTGCTAATCTTCTTCGCTCTTCATGAGAGAAAGTGACGACAGAAATATTTAATTTTTATTCAGTACTTTTGCATTATGCATAGATATCATTGTGAAAGCTGAGAAAACGGAACATTATACAAAGCACAATCTGACTTCTTTTTTCCCCCTGATATTTACATTTTTTGTTAGATTCACATAATGGAAACCTGTCCAACGCGAAATTATTCTTTATTTTTGTTTCTTTGCTTCGTCATTATCACATTTCTCATAATCCGTTTAAAAATGTATGTTATCTATCTATGTGTTCACAACAAAAATATAGCCCATGCAACAGGTTAAATTTAAAACATTTAAGTTACAAATACATACTTATTCATAGATTAAATAATGCATAAAGAAAAATCACGTTTAACGTTTTCGAGGGCTTTACGGCCTCGTGTAATTCTTCCATATAAATTGTATAGGAATCTTCGAATAGTCCTAAATATGCCCAAAACAGTCAATGATGTTGGTTTGCAACTGTGTAAGTTACTTACTTAATCTATAAACTAATTTATTCAATTCGAATTATGCATCATTTTAGAAGATGTTCTTAAATCACAACTACACAATTTTCTGGATATTCGATGTTACTTGTTAAGCAGAAATAAAAACTACGACAGCTGATTAGAAAGCAATGCATAACATCTTCAATTAATAATTTTAATTGTTTTGAATTGAAATTCGTCCATTTACAGTGGTACATTACGATAGTTTCAACAATCTCATAGCTTTTGGTCTCCTCATCAGTTGAAATGACAAAAGTTCTTAATTTCTGTCCCCAAATACTACTCTACTGAAAAAATGCAGCCAATTGCGGAAAATTTACAAATGTAAACAGTTTATTTATTATCCGCACGCCCAAAGATGAACATCCCAGAATGCAACGCATATTATAGATTTTCCTTTCCTGGCCTGTCGGTCACATTCAAATGTAAGAGAAAATGGCGGTCGTTGATTCACACTCAACATTTCGACAAGGAAAAGGTCTCAAAAATAAAGTAGGGAAATTATTCTTAACGTTGCTCGTCGATTTCAAGAAGATGTATGTGAGATTTTTAATATTTCCTATTTTTGATAATTAAGATTGATATTTTCTGCTGAGCTAATGGTATTGATCCTGGAGAAATTAGTCAATGATAATGTGTTTGCGGGTCCAACTTTCGCCGCGACGATAATAGGTCGAATACTTTTTTTCATGTGCTAAGATTTTTATATTATTAAGATTAGGTTTATGCATCTAAATGATGCTCTTTTAAATCTATATTGTTGTAATTTGATTAATAAAGATATATTCATAAAGAGAAAGCCTGTTCTTTAAGGACTGAGACGTTATGCCAATCCCTGCAGGAGAGGATAGACCAAATTGGTTCAACTTCAGTCATTTTTCCCTGCTATTAAGTTTGTTACTGGGTCTTACAAGTCAAATTTGTCTAAAACACTTCTAACATTATTCGAAACTATTAGCACAAAGAATTATTATATTATTATTATAGCAAAGTTTTTTAATGTAGCCATATGCTCTTTTTTATCATTTTTTTTCCTGAGGAAAGGTCATTGATAACTTCTAATAATTTCGACCGATGAAGATACCAAAATATCAGGTCTTGAAAGTGTCTCGTTTTTTTTTCTAAATTGACGAACTTTAAAAGATAATTGAGATTATTAATTCAAGATGTTACGTTATTTTCTAACCTGCTCTGCATTACTACAAGCTATTTGAAAAAAAATAATAATAATAAAAACATGATATAAAGCGTAAATGCAGTAAAAATGACAGAATTTGAAGTAAATAACGCAGTATAACAAGATTCGAAAAGGATAAAAAGAAGGTATTGTTAATTCAAAACAAAAGAAAATAAAGAAAATAATATAAATAGAAACATCCGAAGGAACATCATAATTTTGGATGGTTAGGAGCCATTGCAATTAAGAAATTTGAATCTAAAAACGTAGTTTCTTCTTCTATGTTGACAGAACAACATTTTTCTGGCTACCAAAGCATTTACAACATATTTTTGTTGATTGGTTAACTGCCATGACTTCGCGCAAATCTACGTTAGTTTGGAAATTAGGTAAAGATATTATTATGTTGTTGTTAACACCTTACATAACATGGATAGAAGAAGGAAATTTAAAGAGTGTTTTTTACTGTTTGATGCGAATTTAGTACATTACGTTTTTAGATGCAAAAAAATCGAACCTCTTATCGTTAATTGAAGCTCCTAGTATTTGTCTGAAGTAAAAGAACAATTCAAGTAAATGTAACCAAAAGCAATGCAATTTCACACACTGCTTTCCTGATCTTTAGTTTAGACAAGCTTTTTTAACTAGACTTGGTAATGATAGTTCATTTATTAAAATCGGTAAATTTCGTTCAGCTCACTAATCATAAATGTTTCTGTTATTTGTTTGTATTTTTCGATGTCTTATTTACATTTCTTTACATAATATTTTCAGCTGTTGTTCATTCATGTGAATCGTATGATATCTAACGAGACGTTGCGTCGGCGTGACGTACGGGTTATCATCCTTCCTCACTTCCTCCCTTTTAGTATTTTAAGCTCATCAAATCGGTTTAAGTGTAGCCATCTGCATCCACGTTCTGTTTTAATAGCCTTTCATTAACATAAGCTGTTCCACAAAATACTGTCGATACGAAATGCACTTCTTCGACTTAGAAGGTTGATACCAACAGTGCAAAGTTTTGAAAATCCTACAGAAAAATAATGCCAATAATGTAAGATACGATTTCAGAGCAGTCAGGTAACAGGATATTACCACAAAATAAAAACAAATTTGTTGATTCTGTGCAGTAAAAAATAATGGTCAAGTGACGTAACCCAAACCTTAATGATATTTTTATGCCAAATAGTTTCAATAGCATCTGTAAAATAGGAATTTTGCCCAAAATAAAAATTTGATTAAACTTTTTCGAGAAATTTGTATTTTACAATTTTAAATTTAAAGGAAAAAAATTAAGGAGACCGGCTTAAAGGTTGCTAGATTTTTATTAAAAAGCAAATTATAACTTAGAAATAATATACAATAATAAAAAATTAAATAAAATTGGCTTTAGTCCAGAGTTTTTTTGCCTTCATAATTTATATATTTTCGGCTAGCCCAGACTATACCTCTCTAGATCAGATTATATCTCCTTGTGTTTTTCATAAATGTCTGTATTTCAATGTCCAGATTTTTTTAACTTCACCGAGAATGGTCTAAAAATGAAAAAGAGATGGGAAAGGACTGATTTTTTTGTAAACAAAACCCAAGAAAACCAAGTTATAAAAGAACCACGCTCTACATTGTGAAAACTATCTTAAAATGAAGTCGTCACTGGAATTTAACGAATGCCAGAACAGAGAAACTAAACCAATGAAGAACTTCCGACAAATTGATTTCAGTAAAAAACGTAATAGGGGCTGCTCCTTTTTCCTTAAAACTATAATTAACATTCTCCGCTACGGTTGAATGGAATGTTTCATTGTTTAAGTATTGTCACAAAAAACATTATTCCATTTTTTTTTTCTTTAAAAAAAAAAAAAAAAAATCAAAGAATTGAGTCATTTGAGTACATAAACAAGAAGAAAAAGCTCAGTAAAAATTAAAGTTAAAACTGACAAATAACGAATTACGGACTATTGTTATTATTATTTTTTTTTCAACTCAAATAAATAAACAATAAACAATTTCCATGGATTATTTTGTCAAGACATTGCATTATTTATATAGATGAACAAATGTTTTCTGCAAGCAATATATGATTTCGAAAAAGTTGTTCAACGAAACACCAATTACTTATTGAGAAAATGCATTTGGAGCAAGGCACGTAAATACCTTAACTGATAAAGATTAGCATAATAATTAGCTGGTTAAATTACTATCCAAAGATGGCAGGATTAAGATGAGGCTGATATTCGTGTAAGCATATTAAAGAGATCGTGTCTGTCTCGGGAGGCTGTCATTTGACGCTTCTCTTATTAGACGTCTCTGTTGCCTTTTGTGCCAAAAGCCAAACCAGCCGTTACTGAAACCAGAGCTCTATTAAGCCGAATCCGACCGTTGTGCTGTTGCTGAGGAGATTTACTTCGGATTTCTCGATATTTACGAAACCTCTGATGCTGAAATGCAAAGGAAGCTCAGCTAATTAACATTATGTTTGGATGGTTTACGTCCTTGGGTTTCTTATCCTGTCATTCGAATGATTCTCGTCCATCTGACATCGTGTTTTGTAATCGAAGGGAATTACAAATTTCAATAACGACACAATGTTACATTGCAATTGCAGAGTTTTATAACCATACAAGTCATGTATTTCCGTATTTGGGTATAGAAAGTGTTTAGCAGTTTTTCTAATGAAGAAATTATTATACTTGAGTTTTTTCATTCTAAGCTGTCGTATACGTTTACTGGTAGTAATGTAATTGAAAGTATATTATTAAACTGTTTCTCCCGCCAAGAAAAAAACATTACAGAAATGTTGGCTAGTGGGTTCTTTATTCCTGCATTTGAAGAACAGCGTTTGATTTACATTATTATATAATTATTGCCCATATTTTAATATGATATGTTGAGTTTTTTTTTTATTTATTCACTTCTGAATTACATATAGAAACATGTGACTATCAGATATCGAAAGCAAATCAACTGCGGGGCTGCACTCCAGACATAATGAAGTGATCATGTCATGCCCATAAGGCAAACGAAAACTCGTAATGCCAACTTCGGTGCTGGATTCCAACGTTCATCTAATCCGGAATAGAAGAATCTAAGCAATAAATTAATAGTTTTTATATTCCCATTAAACGAAAAGTTTTATTTTAAATCATGTATTCATTGGAAAAGTTGCAATAATGTTTAGAACAAATTACGACTTAGTCATTTGAATTTAAGAAGCTCACCCAGTGTGTATAACGACTAATTGTTTAATTTTACACTTGTTCTAAGCAGGTCAAACGTAAGGTCTTTCAATAAGCTGTTGTTGTTTTTTTAGGAAATCCCTTCTGTTGTACCAATATCCAGGAAGTTTACTTTTCCCCTAGGTATTATTCATCTCTGAAACTGATTCATTAGAAGAGGATTAACAAACTTAATCCTATTAACTACGAATGATAAATACATCGGTTCCTGAAAATAAATTGATACATCTTCCGAACATCAGGCAATAAATTAAAGAATAAAAACCTAAAACAAGGTACATGGTAACTTTACATTGATGTGCAAGCTAACAGCCCATGTTTCTTTCTCCTGTGGATTACAGTCCTTGATTTTGGATTTCCTTGTTCGTTTACAAAGAAGACAGTGTTAGCTTGAAAATTTGTTGGACACTTCAACGTTCGATCCAGGAGCAGCCCTAGACAGAGCCGTTTCTAGGTGTTCTGCCACCCTAGGCGAGAACAGAAAAATGCCGCCCCCTCCCTTTCAAATGCCGCCCCCACCAAAATAAAAAAACAGAATCTTCAATTCAATAACCAAAAAAAAAAAACGACAATTTTATTTTAACACCCAAAAAAAAAAACGGAATCCGTCCTTCGGCCGCCCTAAAATCTTGCCGCCCTAGGCGGCCGCCTAGTCTTGCCTAATGGTAGAAACGGCCCTGGCCCTAGACATAGTTGGCAAAACAGAACCACCCATTCTAAGCCCCATCTCGAAGCCCAAATTTATAATCCTTCAGATTAAGATTCAGAATCCCGATGGAGGGGTTGATAGAGGTTCCCCTCCACGCATACACACATACCATTGCATGAAAAAAAAAAAAAAAAACTAGGGTTTTGGACCTATTTTTTGATTAGGAAGCTCATCGCTTCGTTTGTAAACCCCCCCTCCCCCTCAATCCGGAAAAGGACACAACATACAATTGTTTTTTGTTTTTGATTGAACGGCTAAGACCATCATAACTCTTTTATGATGCAAAGTCCATACCCCTTTCCTTACCATATTTATTAATTTATGTTTAAACTAGAAGCGTGATTTATATTCCATTTGATTTTGTTTATCTCCTCGAATTTTATTTCAGTTAATAAAAAAAAAAAAGTCAAAAATGAGAAAAACTTAAGTAAAGCTTCCCAATTGTTTTAATTGTAGCGCTGAAAGCCATCAAGAATTAAGTATATATGTAAAGATAAAACAAAAATAAAATATGCTACGATATCTATACATCGTTTCCAAAAAAAAAAAGGCGTAAAAGTACATTAATCAATGGTCTACTAATCATAACATACAATATATAAGAAAAAAAAAGAAAAAAAGAAGATAAGCCTAAATATCTTAAATATTCTACATATAAATACTAGATCTGTAACTGTATGACTATTATGATAATAATAAAATGCATGCCAAAATCACAGTGATGAGGGTCATCTTTTGTTATTATAAGGTGACCATTTTTTCTAAAATGAAAAGGAGGACGCAAATAAATTGAAGAAAAAAAAAATGTTAAATCTGTTCAACCAAAAAAAAAAAACGTTGTAAACATATCTGTTCAACCCCCCCCAAAAA